>CM031239.1:123235212-123631800 GCA_018340775.1 Taxus wallichiana var. yunnanensis
GTTACAACACTTATAAATAGTAATCCACACTACAATGTAAATTGTCAATATAAGATACTAAATCAAATTATAATAATCATAATGATAAATAAAGAAATTAAATTAATACAAGTGTTGTATCACATGTGGCAACATCCTCATAAGCATATGAAATTTTACGAAACATATATATGATATTTAGGGATTTGAAATCCTTCCCCTCTTAGAGAAATCATCATCCCGATGATGTTACAAATAAATTTGGTTACCAATTTAATATGGTTCTATAGTTTAATTACTTAACTGAAATTAGCATATAAGATTCACAAACTTACTTCTAGTCCTAATAAATAAGCACTTTCTAAAAAAACATGGTTCCCACTAGAAAACACACCAATAGACATATTATTCCATATTTAGAACTCACAAACCCTTCAAGATTCAATACTTATACTAGAATCACTCGAAGATTCTTGATTTCACAACCTACATAATGGAGTGTAAAAATCAATCATGATAGTCATCTAGTAATTTAAGAGAAACTATATAAAATTATGTTCATGAAACCTCAAAGCTAGTTCTAATGCTTTTTTTCCATTAATCTTTAAGGATAAAGGTTGACATCTTGGTTCTAATTTCATCAAAACAACATGTTGTCTTAGTTTCTACTAAAACTTTTCACCTTTGTTCTCTTACTCTTTCGGTTTCCCTTCTAATAGTTCTTAGGTACTTTTTCTTTTTCTTTTCACAATGGTAATTTCTATAACCAATCTTGTTGTTTTTTTAATTTATTTAAACAAATTTGAGAATAAATATGTCCATTAATGGTATTGTTCCCCTCGTAACCATAACTTGTGGCTTCAACATAGCCAATATCTCCTTTAAATTATCTAATAGGATATTAAAATATGCTCCCAACCAAAAATATTTTCTTACAAAATATGATATATATAGATCAACAAAGAAAATTCTTATGTTGAAAAAATAAAAATAATATATATACATGAGAGAATGTAGGGTGTTTATACAAGTCTATCTGTGACCAAACTATCCATTTGATTAGTGCAAGTCAATCTCTGCAACTAAATTAAGCACTTCAAACTAGTATTCATAACTATATTACCCATTTAAATTAGTGCAAGTCTATCTGCATCTAAATCAACCATGTTAAAAACATTGAATGGTTGTAAGTGACTCAAGTAGTTTGGATTCTTTTCCAAACTTTATAAAGCTCATGTTGTAAGTTTTTATTTTAGAAAACAAAATATAATCCCTTAGCTCAACTCCCTAGGAATATACTTCCTATTTACATACTCATGCAAAAATTTCAGCCTTGACAAGCACTTTGCATGTTAATACTTTAATAGTGCTTAGATGTTTTTAAGCACGCCAAGTAGAATAATAAATTATATCCTCTAATGATCCTCAAGAGATAGATATGGGGTACTATTTTTCCAACTAGTTCCTTAATGAGTCCATGCCTAATATCGAGTGATGTCATTTATCACGTGCAACTGACTTAGGTGCAATAATTTTTCCAATTATATTGTTAATCCATTTACTATATGACATAAAACCATATTTTTTGAAACGTAGCTTAATGAAAAAGGTTTTATTTTTAAATCTACTGCTCTAATACCAAAATTTAGTGACCTCTCAATGGGATACTAGAAAAACACATTATTTTTAAAAAAACTTGATTTCCAAATCATCTATCAATAGAGAACAAAAAAATTGACACCTCTCAATTTTCTAGTCCTACACTTAACACATAACACATACAAGGAGAATCACATAAGAAATATAATAAATTATTGTTATCTACCATTATATAAGTTAATTTATCTCTTTCATTCAACTTGTACAATTTTCTTCCATTATGAAACAAAATTGAATCAATCAGTGCATAAATAATAAGTGATAGATCCTATTAGTTTATGAATATAATAGATAATACAATTATATAAGGCATTACATTCAATTAACTAACACATGTATTCCATTCTAATTTATTTCACCGATAAATTAAATAATATGACAAGTAATAATTTCACCCATCTAAATCATTTTTAAAAATAATTCATAATTCATTCATGGTTAATATAAATATTCCTTCAGTAACTCTAAGATTAGTATAAATTCTACCATAATGAAGAGTTCCATTCAATGACGATTCCTTGTGGTTTCAACATTTCTCAATTTTACATTTCAAGTGTCCAAATGATAATTAATTACAAACACATGTGATTTACTTTTCCTCACATTTTATTTTACAAGTATTCAATATCCAATGTTACATTTATAGGTCCCAATTCATATAAGTCTTAATTTTTTATCCTATATAATCAAACACGAGTAGCTAAAATTTACAATAAGTTACAAGTATACAAGTTTTCAATCCATTTTATTCAATAATAATATAATATATATCCACATATACAAAATACCTCATTCCGTCGTTGTAACATAAACGCCACGTATCACAAGAGATCCATCTTGTAGAATAATTATGCGGTGAGAGAATATATAAACACAAGCACACAACAATACCTTGTGCATTATCCATTTCATACATTCAAATCTAATGAAATGAACTGATACAACACTTATAAATAGTAATCCACACTGTAATATAAATTGTCAATATCATATAATAAATCAACTTATAGTAATCATAATGTTAAATAAAACAATTAAAGTAATATAAATGTTGTATAAAATGTGGCAACATCCTCATAAGCATTTGAATTTTTACAAAACATAGATATGATATTTAGGGATGTGAAAATGACCACATCCCCATTATCTCCTTCTTCTAAACCACCTTCATCATTTGAAAAATATTGGAGAGAACTTCAAGTTACAGCTACCATAGGTGACCCTCTAGTATCATCCTCATATTTAGATGATACCACATCGATCCAATCCCCATCTTCCTTAGAAAACTTCATGAAAAAAATTACTCCCTCCATCTACCACAACACCACCTTCGATACTCTTGTCAAAATCATTGTCATCCCTTCCAAGGGAGCTCTTCAACAATCTAAATCCAAAAACCTTAGCACCCATCCATAGCAATCTTGTTGGCTAGATTTTATTCTCGGCTAAAACATACAATCTATGAAGTCATGGGATAAATCTCCTTCATTTAATGGTGAAGCTCATGTATGCTTTATGTGCTTATTCTACCACCTATCTAATTTCTCTGGGATATTACTTTAATTGAATAACTCATGAACCACAACTAGATAGTTTGGTAGAAAGTAAGCAACTATTTGGTAATTAGAAAGTAATTTAAATTAAAAAAATATAGAAGATGAACTAGAAGGGATGCATGAATTGCAGGAAATGTTCTTTTGCAACAAGTAGATTTCGTGAGTGAGTTACACATAGAATAAAAACCTTAGTTGATTCTCACAACTTCTAAGAAAATTAAAAAGAAGCATGTACTAATGGAAGTTAAGATAAATCAAAGTCTATCCTTAATGTCCACAAATGTTATAGTTAGACTTAAGTAGATACATAGTTCAAAAAAATATTTCTTCCTTCGATTAAATTGTAAATTGTTTATAATGATTAAATTCAGTTATTTCAACAAAAATTCTAAAATAACCATGCACAACTTATAACATTTATTTTCTCAAATATTTTTGGATTAGATTTTGTTACATGTAGGCCTTTTCCTCTATTTATAATTTTCATGAGTAAATCATATGGAAGAGATATATTTTATAATTTAGTAAATTAACAACTAAAAAACAATTAGGAGTTGAGAAATTTACTCCTCAAAATATTAATTTAATTCCACCTAGTTATTCTTAGAAATTTTGAACATTAAAACCACAAAAACTTCTTCATAACTAGTTCTTGAGAATTTGACTTTATAAAACAACATAAAGTAACAAAGTGATTATACACCATATTAATTAAGTCTTACAATGAACATACTCAAAAAGTAAAGAAGAAAGCCAAAGAGCAAGTAAAATAAATAGAAGAATCATTCGAATCAATAGCTACTCTCCCACTTTATATTTCCCTTTATTCCCATCATTGGCTTTACCTTTATCTACTTCAACTTCATCCACTTCATCTTTCATATCCTTATGATTCTATTTATAGATAGAAACATTATCCCTCATGTACTTTATGGCATTACTATTAGCATCCCTTGCAATCTCCATTTCTATTTTAAATGTGAGAAATTCCTCTCCTAAAACCTTTCAGCCCCCTCTTACCTTCTTGAGATAAGATCCCAACTAATTAACGATATCTTGAATATTTGTTAATTTATCTAGGGAATTTTGGTTGAAATAAATAATAGCCTTGTCCATTAGTTTATGAAACAATGGAATAAATTAATCAATACTCTATGGATACCTAGAAATATTATAATTTTTCATACCATAAATTAGATCATAAAGTTCTTCCAGAATTTCCTCAATTTATTCTTCCATCATTTCCATTTTTTGTTCGTAATGTGCTTTATAATATTCTCTTGAATGATAAAAGATGTTTCTATTGTTTTCCTTCCTAATTAACCCTTCAGTGTAATATTTTCTCTACTTAAAACATCATCTAATAATTTATTAATTTCTCACAGACTATGCAGGTTGTAATTTAACAATACCACCTTCATTATCCATTTCTTGTTTAAGACCCTTCAATTTATCCATATTCTCTTTATACTCGTCGCTTTTACCAAAGTTTCTTTGTAAAAATGTGTAGTTGTATTAGTTTTATTAACCACACATTCATCTATGGCCTTAATCTATCAATTTTCTCTTCCATAATAGTAATTACCTATGGATTTACTTGTTCCTCCATAAGTACTGGCTATGTGGGGTTCTTGGCAACCTTCATGATAATATTACAGAGCTTAGATGATTGCTCTTTCAGCTTAGCATTTTTTACTTTTTCTTCATCTAACTTCTAGAAAAGGATATTTATCAATGTCTGTGTGTCATGCTTTAAACCTTTAGTGGTGAATTCTCCTCAGAGGCACCTTTTTAATTTCCAAATCCTCTCTAGTCAATTCTCTTTTATTTTCTTAGCTAGTGGAGTAGATACCTCAACAAATTTATTTCCTGAAGAATCAATGATCAATCTTGAAGTAACCTTGGCCATTTTTGGTCTTTTCCTCTTCTTTTCAATACTTCTTAATAGCTAAAGATCCATTTCCTCTAAATTACTTCCTTAAAAGTAGGAAGGGACTGCTTAGACAACCAATTTGTAAATTATTTCCCTGAAATATTTTGATGTCATGATGAACAATTATTTCTTTACCACTTCCTTCTGGGAAGGGAAGTGCCACTATTTCAAGTTGTTTTTTAGGTTCTTTAGTAGTATAATATTGCTACAAAACCCCTCCTAACTCAACCATATTTTTCCTTATCAATTCCTCCTCTATCTCTTCTTCGGTCCCTATATCAATATCTTTAATGTTCTTCTATTCTGCAACATATGGGACTGAAGAGACTTCAACCATTTGATCATGCATCTCATCACCAACTTCCTTTACAATATCTCCTTCTTCCACCTCTGCATCTTTCATCTAGGATTCAATTTTTCTTGATGTTTGAGATGCTCCTTGAAGAGAAGAAACATCATGTATCTTCTGTTGTGGTGTAGTTAATGATTCCTATAGACACAAAAGAGGGGTAAGAGTATCTGGTGGAGAACAAGGATGTGGTCTAGGTAATAGGGTTTTGGTGGAAGATGGGGGAATAAGAAAGAGGACGGATTAAGAATTGGCATCGCAATTTATTCTTTAGAAGGAGGTTCTTGAATGGTAGGATTAGTAACTAATGATGTTAATAGACTAGATGTATTTTCTAGGAAAAATCCTAAAATCAAAGGATTTTTTATTTTTTATTTCGGATTGGCTTTAACTTCACATCCATGCCACTACTCTCTCTCTGGAGCTTCCTTTATCTTCCTACTTTCACTAACGTATTATTTCTTTCGAGCACTTATTCAAGTAATATCTTTCATTACTGATTCCTCAAGGAAACAACCTTGACTAGTTAACCATTCAGTAGTGTATAATAATAATTTTGATGTTCTTTCCATAATTGAATTTGAAGTATGAGTAACTAGAAGCAAAGGAGCACTATCACCTCCTTGATCATAATATGCAATATAAATCACTTTACCATCATCTGCAATTCCTTCTGGAATCTTGGCCAAACCAAACTCTGAAATTTTCAGTATTGTGAGTCAACTATAATCTCTTCTTCCAACTTCAAATTTATATTTACAATCAGCCAAAAATATTCCAATGCTGGAAAGTGTGCATAATTTAGTGAAACTGACTTCTTGGCTATATTTCTATAATCAAAATTCCCCCTTTCATTGAAGGAAATATGATTATAACAGACATATCTCTCTGAACATCTCTTGCCTTATGAATATTTATACAATGATATTGTCCAATCACAATAGGAAAATGAACAATAGACCTATGGAGACCTTTTTACGAGATAATAAAGTCCGCTAACTATCTACACAACTCCAACAAAATCCATCTATCACTTGGATATCTAGGAAACTTCAATGGAGAATTTGAGAAACCACAAACTCTTAAATATGTAAAGTGAGAAAATTAAATACAAATTCACACGTAAGGTTGACTCGCATTCCAAGCTTCATCGGTCCACCCTTTTACTCTTAAGTGAGGATCAATTCTATAAATGACCTCATACAAGAAGTCATCAACCTATTTATACTCATTGAAGTATCCCAACAAGGCTAACTGCGAGATAATATTCATAGATGGGTTTCTCATCCTTTGTTCCAACAATTCATAGTTTGGGAAAATTTCCCTGTGCTACTAGAATATAGATAAGATAAGAATTCATTTTAAAATTCAGAGTTTGAATAACATTTCTCAATTGAAAATCAATATTATCACTGATGATTTTAGCCCAATTAATCAAAGTATCAGGCTTAACATTCTCTATCACTCTCAGAAAATAATACATCCATTTATAAAAAAGTTTTGCATTCTTCTTGCCATTAATCTTGTAAAGTAGTTGAGTAATATCATCACTTCTTAAATCAAATCAGATCTCACAATTGTTTTGGGGAATCTAGAAGCCTATTTTGATTCCTTTAAATAATGTAAATTCATGATCTTTATGGCATCTTTCTTCTTATTTTCCCAATACTCATTGGATTTTTCCATACTAATACTCAAGGAATTTGGTGCGTTGGAATCTTTAAGAAACAATTGAAGAAATGAGTATATAGTATTAAGGTCACCGACATCATTCTTGATTGTTCTAGTCTAGGAATCATAATTCTTAGTGCACTCTAACACAAACCTTGGAAAATGAAAAGTACTTGGAAATGCAACTGCTTCAATTAATCCAATCCTAGTTACCGCCCTCATCAAACATGTTTGTTTTTTATCTTTAGATATTTGTATTAACTCAAAAAAAGTGACATGACCCATGTCTATATCACCTATTCTATCCAACTTGGATGTAATGTAGATTTCCAAAGGATATCCCTTATAATCATACTTCATTTTTTATTTCTTATCTTTGGTGTTACTATTTCCTTTTCTGGCATTTAAAGATTCTTCAATATCCAAATTTGGATCTTCTCTAATCACAATAGCTTCCTCTTATGCTCCTGTAGTTCCTCCTCCTTCCTATGAATTGTCACTTACTTCAATTAGCTCCTCTCTAGTTTTAGACATCTGCTCCTTCTTTTGTGTTTCCAACACTGAGAACTAGGAATTATTTCTATTCTTTAAATAATGATCATAAAATTAATGCACATGTTCCTCAATTGTATGCATGCATTCAATATTTAATTTACTCATGAAATCATGTTAAAAACATCTTGAAAGTCAATTTCTAAGTGAGAGATTGAAATAGTTCAGTCTCGTAGTTCATTGCAAGTTCCCATAATATAACTACTTAATTCTAGAAGTTAATAAGCATAAATAACTCAAATCAGCACAATGCAAAGAAATCAGCATCAACATAATTCGATGCAAGACTAAACAATAAATAAGTACTTCATTTAATGCAAATCACATGTGGTAATTGATAGCAATCTCCTTTTCCACAAAAGAAGAAGTAACATGTGAGCATTTTAGCATAATGAGTAGAAGAACTAATGACAACACAAATCAATGCAATGAACATAATTGGCGGTGAACATACATTAATTTACTTCCTATATAAATAAAATAAGTAAAGTAACTCAAAAATGATGTAATGAATAAGAAGTGTGTTTTGTGGCTTTTATACATTACTTTACTTCTTTTAAAACCAAGTAAAGTAGTAAGCTATCGGATCATGCAGAATGAATAAGGATATATTATTCTATAGTTAACTATTATTACTTTACTTATTTTAAGATAAAATAAGTAAAGTACATTCGAATCAATGCAATTACTAAGGAAAGAAAAGTATGGTGGAATTAGTGCAAACTTAAGAATGTGGCTAGTGGTCTTTTCATAACACTTTATTGTTTTTGCCAAAAGAAGTAAAAGACAATTGATTTAACGTAATGAACTAGATGGGGATTATGTTTTGTGGTGATTTATTATTACTCTACTTTTACTTCAAAATTAAGTAAAGCAAATTGGGATCAACACAAAACAAGGGTTTGATTTTGGCATGAGTAGAAACAAATGAAAATGATGCGAACTAAGGAAAATAATTTGTGGCTTATCCAATCAAATTTACTTTTGAATACAAAGGAAAGGAAATACAATAAGATCAATGCAATGAATAAGGGAATGTTTTGTATTTATTTTACCATACTCAAATCTTGTTACAAATGCAAGTAAAGCAAGTTGAATTTGACGCAGAACAAAGAATGAAACAAAAAAATGCCATGAATAAACATAGGGAAAATCTAGGTCTAAAAACTTAATGAATTTCCCTCGGAGGTAATAAAGGATTCAAATATTGAATACGAATCCTACTCCTAATGAATAAAAATTCCCAAATTTTGAATTATTAACCCTAGAAAACAAACACCGAAAAAGAAAAACTAAACCTAAAATAACACACAGAAGAAATGAAAACCAGGAAAGGAAGAAGAAAGACAAAAAAATAACCTTAACAACAGATGGGTTGGAGACAAATTGTTGGAATTCTTCCTCAATCGATTGCTGGAGTTACTAGGGGTTTGGAGGGTCGACAACTTCTCTCTTCTTGAAAATGTGAATGCATGGATCCTAGGTGGAATTACTTAGGACTTTTATATTTTCCACATCATTAAATGTTGACTGCACAAATGCCATCTCATCTCTCTTCTTTATGTGGATTTTTGAAATGTCTTTACTTCAACAATTTTGAAAAGAAGTAAAGAAATCCTAATTCGTCGATAGCTTAAATTATTAGTTGTGTGGATTTTCAAGATTACTTTACTTGTTTTAAGATTAGGCCAGTAAATCAAGTTGGATTCAACACAATGAATGGTTAAGAAATAAGGTTTCAATTTAACACAATGAATTGTTAAGCGGTATGGTTAGGATTCAATACAATACGTGGGTTGAGTTCATTAGAATTTAGGTATTGCTTTAGTTGTCTTAAAAATAAGACAAGTAAATTAATCGAATTCAAAGTGCAATGAAAGGAAAAATTAAAGAATGTTGAGTTTAGCGCAATTAATAGGTAGTAAATCACTTTGAGTTTAGCGCATTACTAAGAAAATATAAGCTAGTTTTGTGGCTTTCTTGAACCACTTAATAAGAAGAATTACTTCAAAAGAGGACAAAGAAACAAGATTTTGATCTTATGAGGATTTTTAGAGAATCTAAAACACGATGATTACTTAATAAACCACCCCAAGAAACCTCTTGTAACCTCTTGAATAATCATCTTGAACTTTTGTAACCCAAATGAGTTAAAGTAACAATCTACGAGACACACTAAAAAAATTCTAGAGCTACAAACAAACATGAACAAAACTCATCAGAAAACATGAAAACCAAAAATTTTAAAGGGGTGTCCCAATATTTTTGCAATAAATCTTGGGGACACCAACTTCCTCCATCTATGAAAATCTTTATTTTATCCCAAAAGGAAAGAAAAGAATATGAGATCCCAACATTTTCGGTTTCAATCCTTCTTCATTAGTTCGAGTCACAAAAAGGAAAAAACACAAAACAAAACTAACCTAAGGATTTATTTATATACATACAGGTTTTACCCTAAACCATCAATTCTCGTACAACTTCAAATGTTACCCATCATATGGTAGCATTAGTTTAAATCCATCATGATAAGTAAGGATGGGATGATCGAGATCTAGTAACCCTCGTAATCGTGAATGGCCCTTTCCATAATGAATCAAATTTTCCATGCATTCCTTTAGGCTCATTTTTATTATCCCATAAGAGTACCCAATTTATAACCTAAAATTTCCTTTCTCAAGATTTTTTGTCAAATATTATCTTGAATTTATTTTGGTGTTCATCCAACATGTCTGCTACTTCAACCTTTACTTATCATAATTCATCCAAACACATTATTATCTTATCAATGGCATTTGCATAAGTAGTATCCTCCTATTCTTTGGTGAGTTGAAATGCAAGAAATTATAGAGTAATAGGAAATTATGCATCTCTCCCATATAGAAACTGAAAAGGAGACATACCTATAGCTTTCGTAGAGTAATACTATCGCCCATAATACATCAAACACATTTTTATGCCAAGTCCTTTGATTTTGGTTATCAATTGTCGTATGATTGTTACCATATTTTTATTACTTGGTTTTGCCTGACCATTTCCTTGAGGTTAGTAAGCTGGAAGAATGTTCCAATTTAATTCCATGCATATAAAAATTATATTAACTCCTTATATGATATATTAAGATCATTATCTTGCACTATCTTACTAGTTACACTTTGAACCTTATGTCAATATTTTCCTTAACGAAATTGCACATCTCTTCAAAAGTGACATTCTTATGAGATATAGCCTCCACCCACTTACTAAAATAATCCATAGTAGTGAGAATGTAATGGTGACTAGCACTAGAAGGATTCAATGTTCCAATGAAATCAATACCCCATTGCTGGAATGGTTGTTCTATCACCATTGGCTTCAAGGGAAAAGATGGAAGCTTAACTTTCCCAAAATACAACTTGTTAGAAATAAAAAGAATTGGGAGGGGGGGTGAATCAGTGCAAATCAATTTTTATTTTCAAAATTAAATCTTCTATATTATAACCAACATCAAACCGGGAATTAGATAGATTACATGCAAGAAGACAAGTACACAAGACACCAAATTTATGGTGGGAACCCCTTAAAGGGAGGAAAACCTCAAAAATAAAAATATCTATTTAGGAACACCCATTCCAAAGTATTACAATGATCTCACCTTGTTTGAGCACCCACTCAAACTATGAAGCACCCACTTCTATGTTTTTCCTAACACCCACTAGACTGGTTTAACAAGTTAAAACTTGCAAGGAGCTCTTACCCCTATAACCCAAACACCCACTTAGGAAAAAAACACAATAACAATATTACAACTTGATCATTTAGTTTCATGTTTCTTACTCAACTGATTATGATCCCTTTTTGGCTCTTCATTCAACACAAACATTCACTTGTTTCTCTTATTTGCAATGTACCTTAGATCAATCTCACTTTGATACTTCTCTCTTTTTCTTGGGATGTGCCTTACACATTCTTGATTGATCAAATCAGTACAATCGATATCTCTAGCTATTTTTAACTCATCTAATTCTAGACTCATAATTATAGCTTTGAATTTTTACTCTTGATCTCAAAAAGTCCTTCAAATGTATTTGAATATTATGGTTCAAATTTTAAAAAATGAAAAATAAATATTTGTTTATACTCACAATTCCATGATCACCCTTAATCAATCTCTATTTTTGTTAGATTTAGAAGGAAAATCGAGATCTAAAGATCACAGATCTACCATTAAAGGTCGAAGATTATAGACTATGGTCTATAGTCAATTAGACAAGGAACTAACTTTAAATATATAGCAATTAACAAAGTTTAATGAACTAGAGATGATATTAAATAATAAATAAATATTCAAGAGACAGAGATACCACCATATTTAAGAGATGAAACCCAAAGGAAAAATCCATTGATAAAGCATTTTATTTTTATTATGAATCTAATAAAATTTCACCTAGCACTTTGACTTCACTCCATAGATTTTTACACTTCTACAGAGCTATGTCTCACATTCTTTCAATAGATAAATCATTCAATTAACCTACCCATCCTACATAAATCTTGTAGTATTTAATACAAGCCTCGCATAGCAGCTTTTAGATAGCTAGACATTCAATCCCAAGAGGGATCACCCAATAAATTGGGTGGGTGAATCGTTCAGGCCACTTCACTCTTTGAGTGTGAAAGACTTCACACATTAAATTTTGATCAGAAAATTATAATCATGTTGGGGCATGCCCAAGTGGCTAATCCCACTTGACATTATCACCCCAACACTCCCCCTTAATGTTAAGTGGGAGAAGAAAATCAAACATGCCAAGTTTTAGACCCATGAATCAACAATAGTGACTCAAGGTTATCATGCCAATCGGGAAATACGCATATATTCCCAAAAAAAGATTCATAAGACCAGTGCTTTAAAATATGAAGACTTACATCAGACCATGGAGCCTTTTATAAGCTAAGGCATACCCATGACTAAAGATTCACTAGGATTTACAAGTAACTTCACAAAATAATGACACATTGACTTATTACAATTGGAGGAAGTATTTTCGGTTTTAATGAGCAATTAAAAGGTGACATGGTAATGTGCACTCCCCCTTAAGGGAAATACTCGATTGGACCAACAAGGAACAGAACTTGTAAAACTCTACATAACACAATGGCTATTTGAAGATATTTGCAAACAGATCTTTAGTTAGACAGAACTGGAGATCAATATCACCATTAAGGACTTTTTCTATGATGAAATTCATATGGACTTCAATATGATTTGTCCTTTGATGCTGAACTAGATTCTTTTCAAGAGAAATGCAGCTTTGACTTTCACATGGAAGATTAGTACTCCCTTTGACATTCATGTGCAACTCAGCCAACAACCTTTTCAGCCACATAACTTCTTTAGAAACTTCCATGACACTCCTATACTTTGCCTCAGTAGAAGAGATAGACATTGTTGGTTTTTTTTGCTACTCCAAGTGATGGCACTTTTAGTGAGATTGAAAAGATATCCGAAGTAGACTTCCTATCTACATCATCACTAGCATGATCAAAATCATAATAACCAAATAATTGTGCATCATTAGAAGAAGAATAAACAAGACCAAAATTGATTGTTCCTTTGATATATTTCAAAAAAATTGTTTCCATTTTCCAATGATCCTCATAAGGTTCTTGCATAAATCTTGACACTACTCCTACTGCATAAGAAATATCAAGTCTATTAATAATCAAATAGATCAAACTACCAACTAGCTGCCTATAAAGAGTAGGATCAAATTTAGCACAAGCTGGTTTAGGATCAAACTTAACACCAACTTCAATAGGAATGACAACATGCCTACAATCAACCATGTTAAATCTCTTAATTAGATTAACATCATACTAAGATTGAGATGCAACAATAAGGTTATGATCTTTAATGATAATCTAAGGTTAAAAGAGATGAATCCCCCTCAATATCCATCATATATAGATCAGGATAATCAGCCTCTTAAACTTTTGTTTCCATAATGTTAGTAGGAGGATTATCAAGATCTATCTCTAGAGTAGTAGAGGAGGGTTCATTAGGATCAACAGAGAAATTTCTTTCTAAGACTTGAACATTTCTGTTTTCAAAAATGTCATGCTTGAATGGATCATAGACTCTCAAACCTTTAGTTTTATAGCCATAGCCAACAAAAATACAATCAAAGGAGGTTGGATCAAGCTTCTTCCTTTTAGCTTTTGGAATGAATATGGAAGTAGGACTGCCAAATATTCTTAGGTGAGAGATATCTAGTTTTTTTCTTTGTCCATACTTCATGAGGAGTAGCTTGATGAAGAGGTTTTGTAGGTAGTCTATTTAAAATATAGACAAAAATGTTCATAGCTTCAGCCCATAAAAACTTAGGCACATTGAAATCATGAATCATAGTCCTAGCCATTTCTAAGACAATCCTATTCTTTCTTTCTACAATGCCATTTTTCTGAGGGGAATAGGGAGTGGTCAATTCTCTTTGAATTCCACATGACACAAAACTCATCAAAGGCTTTTCTAACATATTAACCTCCATTATCAATCCTAATTCTCTTAATTTTTAGATTTGAAGCATTCTCAACTAGAGCTTTAAATTTATAAAATTTAGATAGGACATGAGACTTCTTATTAATGGAATAAGACCAAGTCATTCTAGAATAATCATCAATAAAGAAAACAACATACAATGAACCACTGAGAGAAGGAACCTCAAGTGGACCTCTTACATCACTATGGATCAATTCTAATAACTGAGAGGAATTTTGATCATGATGTTTGTGAAATGGTTGAGCATGTTGCTTACCATGTAGGAAACTTTCACAAGTTTCATGTTCTAATTTTATCTTAGGAAGACCAAAAACAATATTTAGTCTAGACATATCATATAGACTCTTGAAATTTACATGAACAAGTCTTTCATGCAATAGATGAATATCATTCTTAGAAGAGGAAGAAAAACAAGACTCAAACACAAAACCATCAAAGATATACAAGCCATTCTTCTGGATCCCAGAAGAAATGAAATTTTAAAATGATCTTTTACATACCATTTTTATTGTAGAATAAAAACTTTATAGTTTTCTTCAGTTATTGAGAGTAAGAAAAATATTCTTTTTCAGTTTAAGGACATACAAGACATTCCTAATTAAACCATTCGATAGATTAAAATTACCACAACCTTCAACTCTAATGACAAAGTTATCTCCTAGATAAATATTCTCTTCACATTTGACCATATCTAAAAGGATATTAGGAATGCAAGTCATGTTCCTAGAGGCACCACTATCAAGAATCCATTCATTGTCATTGTAAGATGAGAGAGCATTATACAAAGCAATATATTTATCACTACATTTTCTTGCTTTTGCTTCTAATTTTTCTTGAAATTATTAGGCATATTTTTTTAGCATTCTTGATTGATTTATTAATCTTGACTCTACAATTAGACTCTTTGTGTCCAAATTTTCCACATTTATTACAAGTTCCATTAAATTTGACTTTGAATGGCTGATTGCTTTTAACAAAGTTAGTCTTAGGATTAGATTTAATACTAGATTTTTTATTTCAATTGAAATTTCTAGTATGAGAAGGCTTATGGTAAGGATTATGATTTTGAGAGAACAGATCTTGAGAAGCAATCTCTTTTGAATCAAATTTCTCCATGACTCTTTCTTCTTGAATCAACAAAGAATACAAGGTATCCAAATCAGGTACATCATTCTCATTCTGATATTTGGAATTAAGAATTGAGATGTAATGTTTGTATTTTTCATGAATGTTGATTTGAATTATGAAATATAGTAGCTTGTCTTGAAACAATTCATAGTTACAACCATCTAGTTGAGCTTTAATGTTTTTAATTTTAGCTAGATAGTTTATAATTTTATCATCCCATTTCATGGGTGTTGTAAACAACTCTAGAACAAGCTTAATGATCTTAGATAGTCTACTTCCTTCACACATGGTCTCTAAATGCTTCCATACAACTGAAGGTGAGTCTAAGTGTCCTACATTCATTAAGAGATAATCTCTAATGGTTTGGCACGATGGATAGAGTTTCTTAAGATCTTTGAGAAAAGGAGCTAAGATTTTGAGGGCAGCTTTTCTTCATGTTGGAAATTTTTCAATGCCGAGTAACAAGATACCAAAGCTTTCTAGCCATAAAACAAGATTTTAAATGTACTTTATAGATGCTATAATTAGTTGAATTCAAGAGATGAGACTTATCCATTGAAAAAATAATAGAACTAGCCATTTTTATGCTCGGATGGAAAATGGAGACAGATATAGCTAGAAAATGAATCAAAAATCTCAATAAAGACAAAGAAATAGCTACGAGATCATTTAATTTGTTATATAAATGCAAACAACCCAAATTTGTGTTAGGTTAATTATTATTTACCTATATTAATTATGCATTACATATTAATTAGTGTATTTGTTTATTGTTTATATGGTTATATTTAATCATAACCATCTTATTGTTTGTATTCATTCATGGGTGTACCTGTGCAACATCCATATCTGTTTGTATCCAGGATATCTAATATGTATAAATATTGTAGCCTAATCTATTGTGTTTTGACTCGGTTGATTAATATAATTTACAGGATTCTATCCCTATTCTACATTTGGTACCAAAGCTGGTTGAAGCTCCTGGCAAGGTTGGAGAGAGGTTGCAGAGGAAGAACAATCATGGAGAAGAAATTTGCATCATTGGAGAGCCAGTCCTTCCTCCAGCATCTTCCCACATCTCCCTGTAGTCCCAAAATCTCCTGTATGAAATCCAAGTAAACATATATAAATTTTGTTTTGCCTTGGTTCCCTCTACACCAGAAAAATTTATTTCTCGGGACTTATAAAATTAAAAAAATTCCCCTTCCAAGGGTTTTCCCTCTACATTTAGAGGTATATTTGGTCATTATAGTAATTGGAGGTCACTGTGTCAAATTTAGAGGGTCTCTACTCAAGTTGGAAGGCTCTCCACCGATCCATTACATTACAACCGAGCTCTATTTGCACTATGGACTAAGCTATTTAAAGATTTGTGACATGTATGCCATTAGTAGATTATTGAACCTGATTCATAGTTAAATTTTATTGACTACAGACTGAGCTGCTAGCTTTTGCAAAGATATGTGGTGCAATCGAATTGCATTTTCATTGGAAAATAAGCCCTACTCCCACTGAGCGAGCCCTCTCCATGGTCGAGTTTTCAACATAGACTTGCATTTAACAAGGAGATCAAATCGCTGCAGCTAGTTCTTTAGGAAAGTTGAAGGCTATCCAAGTGGTTGAGTCGGTTTATTATGAACCGAGTTGAAGGGTCGAGCCCTCTTTGTTCACCTTGGTCTCCATAACCCGCACTTTTCAACCCTATCTCCAAGCCCGCATGCCAATCATTCACACATAGCCTGTATATAAACATTACACATAACAAGAAATAATAGATGGTGGATAAAATAATATGGTGGTTGCGACCTACAAAACAAAGTGAAAAAAAACAACACCAATAAAATTAATATCAAATGAAAATAAAAAAAAGTAGATACAACAAAAATAATCGATTAAATGAGATAAAGAAAAGAAGATCCATTTTCTATGGTAGAAAACCCTAATCACCTCGTCAAGGCACGCAGCCATGTGGATACTCCTCCAAAGTTTCCATGTATTGTTTTAAAAAATGTTAGTTCTTTTTTTGTTTATTTCATATACAAATATCTTCATTTCATATACCAAGCGCTCATAGAGCCTAGTTGGATAGTGCAAAATGAATTGGGTGGGTAAGGTGCAAGGTTCAAATCCCACCACCAACACAATTTTTTTGTATTTAGGGGAAAAAATAGTGGAACCACCAAGTTTGGAGGTGTATTTAGCGAAAAACCTTGACTAAATAGTTTAGTCATAACTAAACAACCTACTAAAAATTTTAGTGAGAAAAACCCTAATTTAGGGTAATTTTTTTCTCCTATTAGGCCTATTTTTTTATTTTGAGCAACATTTTCCAAAGGGGGATAGCTAAAAATTGCATTTTCATCTGGTTTTTGTAATTCTTTGCATTTTGGGTTGTATTGGGCTCTATAGGGAACTAGATCCCGAAAAACAAAAAATAATTTGTTTGTCATTCAAGTTTTTCCAAATTTTTGAATGTAATTATATGCTTCAGTATATTGTACTAATTTGCAGGTTTCCATAGTCAACTAAAAATTTTGTAAATAATCGTAAAGCGGTAGAATATTGTAACAAAAATAGTAAAAATTTGGTTCAAAAACACTCACGAGATCCTAGATCTCATTTGCACTTTTCGGTATATACAGTGCCTTTGGGAAGCACTTACGGGTAAAGCCATTATGACTACTACTATACCTAATGCCTAATATATAGCTGCAACAATGTCATCGGGCATCGACCCTTTAAATCAATAGTGAGTAATAAGGTCATAGTGCACACACTAGGAGCCATCACATCCATTTGTGAATGATTGCATGAGATAAATCCAGGCACCGTGAAATTATCCAAGTATATAACAAATTTACGCACACGTATGAGGATATTTCTTTGAGCTGGTGTCAATAATTACACAAACCCCTTTTATTATCATCTTGGTACCATGTATCGAATTCTTTCACATACGTTAACACCTCTTTCATGTATTGTCGGGTATATAGAAAGGGAAAGCTTCTTCCATGTACCATGGGTATATTGGAAGGAAACATATATAGAAAGGTTTAGTATATCAAACTAACGGTATATAGATTGGGAGACCTTATACCTAGAGTGATAAGAGCCAAACCCTATTAGTGATTTCTATAAAATGGGCACCAATGCCCCCAAATTTTTCTTCTAGATTCACAACTACTCAGAGGAAACAACTATGTTGCATGGAAGACTAAAATCAAGACACAACTTGAGTTTGAAGAGATCTGGATTGTTGTGAATGGTACTCTGACCAAATCAACTACTGATACAACACAACAATGGTAGTTTGATAAATCAGATCAGAAGGCCAAACTCATCATCTTGTTTGGAGTGTTTGACGATGTGCAACCCCACATTCAAGATGCCAAAATAACCAAAGAAGTGTGGGATAAATTGTGCATGATATATGAGGCCAAAAACAAGAATGTTATACTAAATTTGTAGATTCAATTACACACACTGAAGTTCAAACAAAATGAGAAAATTGAAGCTTTCTTAAGAAGAGTTATAGAGTTGAGGGCTTCACTTATATCCCTAGGACAAGTGGTCACAGATGATGCTCTCATTCCCATTGTTTTGAGAGAATGCCCCTCTTCTTACCACATTTTTGTCACAACACTAAACATGTCAGATATGACAGTTAGTTTTGATAAGGTGGTAAACCTACTACAACAAGAGGAACACACGCATAATAAGGATGATGAAGAGAGCATGCACTTTCTTCACATAAAAATGGAAAGGAAAATTTAAAGGAAAACCTAATTCCTATAAAAATCCTAACATTAGACTCGTATCAACATCAAGGGAAAAACAATGAGAATAAGCAACGTCCAATCTACAAAAGATGACATGACTTAAAATATTATTGGTATAATACTTACAATAAAGGTTCATCAACCAACTCTGGACCTCCACAACAAAAATCTCATAAGGGACGTTCTAACTACAATCAAGGGCAAGAGAATGGGAAGCGAAAAGAAGACCCCATCAATAAGGAAACATTGTTGAACAAGAAGAACATTCAGATAATGAAGACTTCTTGTACATTGCTCGATCAAGTGAACCATCCATGTCATCTAGTGATGTCTAGTATGTTGATTCGGGAGCCACTCGACACATGACCAGCCACAGAGACTGGTTTACTTCAATGAGGGACACACCTTTGAAAAACCATGTTTTGTTGGGAGATGATTCTTCATATACAATTCAGGGGATTGGGAACATTTCTCTACCCCTTGGTTCACACAACTATAGACTATCAGATGTCTTATATGTCCCTGGGTTGACAAAGAATCTTATTTTAGTTAGTCAACTCCTAGATCAAAATTTAAAAATTGACTTTGATAGTCATTCTAGAAATAAAACGTGTTTGATTCAAGACAAATCACGAGGCTTGAAAAAGTTGCAAAATCCTCCTATGTGGGACGCATGTTGCATCTTGATTTTGTCCACAGAGCTGATCGAGCCCTTGTGGCTAAGAACTCTACCTTAACACAATTGTGGCATCAGAGACTTGGTCATGTTAGTTTTAATTATCTCGAGACACTACACCAACGTAATATGGTACATGGGTTACCATCTCTTCAGAAGGATACAGACAAGTGTCCTCACTACCTAGACATAGAGCTTCATTCCAGAAGAGTACATATTGAGCTCATGGTAAGCTTGATCTAGTTCATACCGATATTTTTGGTCCAATGCAACCAAGTCATTCTAGAATTCTAGTACTTCATGATTTTTGTTGACAACTATTCAAGAAAAATGTGGATTTTTTTTCACAAGAAAAGTGAAGCTTTTGAAAATTTCAAGAAGTTCAAAGTAGCAGTTGAGAATGAAACTAATCGTCACATTATAACTCTCCTCTCAAATCTAGGGGGAATTCACCAGTAATGAGTTCAAAGACTACCTACAAACTCATGGGATTCGTCGACAAATTCCTCCTCCACACACACCATAGTAGAATGGTGTTATTGAGAGAAGAAATCGTACTATCATGGAAATGGTGCAATGCATGATCGATGACTCTGGACTTGCAAAGACATTCTAGGAAGAAGTAGCAAAGACAACAATGTATTTTTGAACAGAGTGCCCATAGTTTCTCTTAACAAAGTAACACCACAAGAAGCATGGTCAAAGAGGAAACCATATATTGCACACCTTAGAGTATTTGGGTGTAAAGAAAGTATGCACATACCCAAGTAGAATAGAAATAAATTAGACATGAAGTCACAAAAACTCATCTTCATTGGGTACAATGAAGAGAATCTTGGGTATAGATTGATGGATCCAAAGACCAAGAAATTATACACCAGCAGAGATGTTGAGTTCTTTGAGAAGAAGGAAGTAGATTCTCCTCCCCTAAACTCACCTGATGTAGATTCTTCACCAGTTGTAAAAACTAAATCTGATGTTCTCACAAATGATGAAAGTGATGATGGGGATGATGATGTTGATCTAATAGAACTACAACCCATGGGAATAGTTTAGCGTATGCCCAAGTGGTGTAATAAAACATTACAAGATGCAAGAATGGATGCTCCACTAGATACATCCACCCCTAGATAATGAGACTCATAGTAAAGCAAGAGAATAAATTAACTTATCTTTGATGAGTAGATTTATCAAGTCCGATGATCCCTCTATAGTCTAGAAATCCCTACGGTCAAAATATTGGAAAGTTTCCATGGACTCGAATATCAGTCAATAATGAATTATAACACTTGGTAGTTTTTGATCTTCCACTAGGAAGAAACCCATTGGATGTGTTGGTTGGATATTTTTTCAAGCCAAAATATGAGGTTCAACCATAGTATACGGGATTAAATCCCTCATCAAAGACAAGTGAGGTAGCCTCTTTATTACTTATCTAAAACACACCAGAAATAATATGTACAATATTCACACTATTCTAACCATGGGGGTTGGGATACAATCCCAAAATCCACATCAACTCAAGATGGAGATGTTATAACTTTTAGAAATAAAATGGATTAGAAAGGAAACTAGTATAGACAAAAGAGTAGGAGGGGAATGAGAGGAACATATTTTCTTTTAAGAAAACACAAATCAAGAAAATACTTATATGACTTTTAGATAATGAGTGTAATATTTGAAATGATTAAAATGATCAAGAACACTAAAAAAATAATATCTTAATATCTTGGACATAAGAACAATCTCTCAAGATATATGAATCCCACAACACAAAGTTTGTAAAATAACACCTGTTTCTATTCCTCAATGATTAAAAGAAAATAACAAGTGTTTCTTCTTCTTCACAATAGCTCTTAATATTCTAAAAATCTCCTCCCCTTTTGGAATGCACAAGCATTCCTTATTTATAATAGAAAGAGAAGAGAGAAAATAGGATAAATCCTAGAAAATAGCCATTAAACAAGAATCCTATTTTGCTTGACTCTCACGTAGGAAACCAAGTCAAATTTTTCTTCCTATGTGACGAAATGAAAATGAAAAAGACATGTCAATCTCTAGATGGAAATGACATGAAACATTATGTTTATTCTATTTCGAAGTCCTTGTCTTCCTCCAACGAAGCTTGCTTGTCTCAAAATTCTTGGAACTTCTAGATTGTGCCCTACATCTTAGCTTCATCTGGTGCATTAATGACATGTCATCATGCTTGGAGTGTCTGAAATCCCAACATAAAGACTTCATTTTGGGTTTTGGGTTTGAGAAACATGAGACATGATGCATGATTTCAGGTTTCGGGTTCGGGAAACATGAGACATGATGCATGATTTTAGGTTTCGGGTTTTGGGAAACATGAGACATGATGCATGATATGTTTAGATGCTTCTAAGTCCCAAAATCCCGACACAAAGGATTCATTTAGGTTTCGGGTTTTGGAAACATGAGACATGATGCATGATATGTTTAGATGCTTCTAAGTCTCGACATCCCAACACAAAGGCTTCATTCGGGTTTTGGGTTTTAAGGAACATGAGACATGTTGTATGTAAGGAATATGCTTTCATGCAATGGAAACCTAAAAACCTGAAAAATCTCTTTAAAAGGGAATTTTAAGAGATTTTTCCAAAATTTTCCTATGGTTATCTCAATTTTAGCTAAAATCACTAAAACGAGATAACAAGCTGGCTCCAGTTGGGAACTTTCTTTGAGACATAAAAGGAAGAGAACTCATGTATTGAAAAGCTTTATCCATTGGGCTACGAAGTCAAAAGAATAAAAACAAAAAACAAACAAAGAAAGAAAGAAATAAAGTAAACACTTTGGTGAAAATAAATTATAATACAGTGCAAGAGAGCATCTTGCATTACTTGGTGGAACAAATTCAGATGTTGGCCCTTTGAAAGGTAAAGGGAACAACTCTCCATCAAGATATGATAGACGAAGCTATTTTCTTTGTTCGGTGATGAATTTTGAAAGGACCTTTCCATAAATAATCAAACTTACCATGCATCCCTTTATGCTCCCTTCTCTTATCCCGAGAAAAGTACTAGATCTCCAATTTGAAAATCATGTTGCTTTGATTTTTTGTCAAATATCTTTTTGAATTTTCTCTGATGATCTGCAATGTGATCCACCACCTTGCCTCATTCTTCTTCTAGCCTGGTTAGGTACATTATCCTTTTCTCAATGGAACTTTGAAAAGTTTCATCCTCAATTGATTTAGCCAACCATAAGGCTGACAATTCTACAGAGATAGGAATCTCAACATCAATTCCATACAACACCTAGAATGGAGACATTCCAATAGATAACTTAGGAGTAATCCAATCTACCCATATTGCGTCATACAATGTTTGATGCCATGTCTTTGATTCTCATTGACCAACTTTCTAATTTATGGGTAATAATCAGATGAATGAGCCAACATGATCCCAAATCCATAGAAAAATTCTGTCAACTCATGTGATGATAAATTAGAAGCATTGTCGAAAAAAATCTTGTGAGGTATGCTAAATCTAACAATTATATTCTCCTGAGAAACGTTACACACAACTTTGGAGGTTACCTACTTGATTGGTGTAGCTTCCACCCACTTAGTGAAATAGTCTATGACGGTGAGCACATAATTATGAATGGAACTGGAGGTAGGATTCAGTACTCCAATGAAATCAATTCCCCATTGGTGAAAAAGTTCTTCAATTATCATAGGCTTCAAGGTAAGAGTTTTCAGCTTAGGACGGCCAACAAAATGTTGACAAGCTTCACACTTAGCCACCCATTCAGCTGAATCTCAAAAGAGAGTAGGCCAATAGTACTTGGCCCGTAAGATCCTATAATCCATCATAGAGGAAGAGAAATGTACTCTGCATGCTAGATTGTGGAAGGATTCTAGCAACCTTATCTACTAAGACTTATCGACACAACGCAGAATACACCATCAATACCCTTCTTGTATATACCATTATCCCATAGAATGTATCTTGCGGACCTTAATTTGACCGTCCTCTTCTCTTTTTGGCTTAAATGTGGGGGACATTCACTATAGGTTAAGAAGAAAGAAATATTTGCATACCATTCATCGGTTGTACTTACAAAAAGCACCATGGGAAATTCTAAAGAAGTACCTTCAGTTTCTTCACATTCTGTCTTAGAATTGTTTTTTGCGATCAATTGACACAAGCCTCTTCCTTGTACAAACTTGGTGGGTCTGATGTCCAAGTCATATTCTTGGACTTTGGCTATCTATTTACCCCATTGACTACCTAACTCTTGTTGAGTCAAAATGGACTTAACTGCAGTATCAGGAATGAGAACGAGAGTGTGAGAACTCAACACATAATACCTAAAATGCTTCACTACTCTCACCACTACATAAGCATGATTTTTAATTTATGACATCTTCAATTCATGTTCCTTTAGTGGGAAGCTCATGAAAGCAATGGGAGCTTTGATTCCTTCTTCATTCTCCTACATCAGGATGGCTGATACTGTATGTGCGAAGCGTAGCTGTACATGATGAAATCCTTCTTGAAGTCTGTGCATACGGAGAAGAGGGCATGAGCAATTTCCCTTTTGACTTCTTGAAAGTAAGCTTCCTTGGTGCTCCATTGAAATGGAGTTTTACCTTTCATCATATCGATGATATCCTTGGTTTTATATCAGCAAATTCAGAACAATTCTTCTTAGGAAATTAACCTTTCGAAAAGGATTGTACTATAAGTTTGTAGGTAGGGTAAGGCTTTGGATGGCCTTCACCCGCTCTGGGTTGATCTTGGTTCCTTCTTTAGTCATGATATGACCTAGCAATTTACCTTCTATTACTTCGAACATGGAATTTTTAGGATTTAATGAAATCCCATGAAGTCCTGCATCTTAAGTGTACATGCTCCAGGTGATCATAATGATCACTTTGCTTCTTAGAGAAGGCCATCAAGTCATCCAAATATACAACTATGAATTTTCCCATCAAATCTCTGAAAGCTAAGTCCATAGCTCTTTGAAACGTGGCTCCAACATTAATCAAACCAAAAGGAATCCTCTTGTAAGCAAAGGTCCCCCATGGGGAGGTGAATGTTGTTTTATGTTGATCTTTAGTGGCTACCTCGACCTAATTATACCCAAAAATATGTCAAGCATGGATAACATTTCAGATCCAATGACAGTCTGCAATACTTGATCTATTATAGGAAATGGGTAATTGTCTTTCAATGAAGACTGATTAAGGTTCTGGAAGTCAACACAAATCTTGATCTCACCATTCTTATTTTTAATGGGGACGATGTTAGAAACCCATGTAGAATGATGGATTGGGAATATAATCCTTGCGTCTAACATCTTTTGAATTTCTGCAAGAATAGTCCCTGAGATCTTTGGGTTGTAATGCCTTTTCTTTTTCCTATAGGGTTTGACATTAGACTTCAAAGGGATGCTATGTTGCACATCCTTGGGCTTGAAAGACTTCAAATCCACATAGGACCATGCCAAGACATCCATATATCTCTTCAGGAGTGAAGTGAATCTTCCTTTCTCCTCAAGAGAACAACATTTTTTGATGTTTATCATCTGTGGTTGGTCAGAAGAGCCTAGATTAACTTCATCTAATTTTGACAAGGAAGCACCTTCACTTTCCTTTTATCACGAATAAAATGATCATGCTTGTCAAAGAGACCTTCCAAAGAAACCAATCCCTTTGGAATCTTATTTCCTTTGAGTTAGATGAATTCACCATCAATCTCTTGATATGAATTTGAGACGGACTCACGGAAAGTTGATTCTGATCCTTTAAAATAAAGCTCACTAAAATTATCAGCTTTCTCAAGAAAAGACAATATCTGTTGATCATCATTGAACACTTGCCAATGTGTTGAGTTATCTAGAACACTTGGATGATACACAATCTCAATGGTATACTTGTCTTGTTTAAACTTTGGGTGAGGAAGGAGAAGAGATGTAGACATGGCTAAAGAATCATATTTATCGTTGTAATCTCTCAAAACTACCTTGATGGAAAAAGCATCAAAGCATTCTATGTTGTCCCACACCTTGTTCCTGTAATGCCTTAGGCGATCATTTTTACCTGATAGATCCCCTTTACTTGATTTACAATCAACTCAACATCTCCCTGCACTTTGAGATTTCAGATTCCATTTTACCTTTCCATTTCTAATCCTAATGACAAAGATTCATATTCATCCATATTATTAGTATTGTCAAACTACAACTTCAAGGTGGAGGGAAAGATCTCAAAATTTAGAGATATAAAAACTACACCAGAGCCCAACCTGGTAGTTGAACAACTCCCGTCGAACTCAAGGGTCCAAATAGCATTAGGATCTTCTTCCTTAACACCTACAGAAAGCACCTCCAATGTCATGAAATAATTTCCCAAGCCTGCATCTTCGAAGAGAATTTGAGCCTTGGGGTCATTTGATTTAGTGACCAGGTACTTCGCTTGCACTTTGGGTTGGAGTAAATGAGGAACTCTATTCATTGGAATTTTATCTTTGGTCTAGTCCATATTGATTTCCTCTCTGACATCTTTACAAAAACCTCTTCCTAAGAGAATTCCATAAGCAGGTGGGATATCAACAACCAAGATAGTCATTTTTATTCTCTATTCTGGGAATGTGACTAATGCAAACTATGCATCCTTGATTTGAAAAATCAAGGGGACTTGCTTGGTTTCCATGGAGTAACACTACCCATAAGATTTAATTAAGGAAAATCCAAGTGCATGGGCTACTTTTGTGGGCATCACGTTATCGAGGCTCTTGAGTCAATTATGCAATTCTGTTGAGTTTAAACTCATTTATAAGTAAGGAAAAATAAAGTAGTTCAATCTTTCCCAAAGAAGCAACAGAGGTCATATTATTCTGAGGTGAAGGCTGAGTGGGGCTAGGAAAAATGTCTTTTGGAGATGAAGGAATAACAGCCTTGCTTCTATTGAATTTGGAAAGTTTTTCAAATTACTTTGGATTTGATTGAAGGTACTCGACTTCTGACATTTGGATCTTAGTTTTCTTTGCATGATCAATAATGTTGAAAGTGGTATATGAAGGAATGATGGTGGGCTCAATTCTAGTTACATTGGTCTAAGTCAAGGTACTGGTCTTGGGGACAAGTGAAAGAGAGTTAGAAGAAGAAGTTACCTTTTTAGTTATCTCCTTTTCAGTTTGAGATGAGATAGGAGAGCCTCTTTTAGCCATAACTACAGGAACTTCTTTACCTTTCTCCTTAGATCCTTCAACAAGCATTCTGGGGTTTTGGGATTGAGATCGAGTGAATACTGCAAATGACTGACCATCATGCTCACATTCATCTTCCTCATATTCCAAGTACCCAATGTTGGAGTCGCCAACTGAATCGTCAAAAGACTCATTAGCATATCCTGAAGCTTCAAAAGCTTCATGAGAACCTTGATCTTCGATTCTTCATCTTCCTTAACTATTTCCACTAATGTGTTGATAGGAGGAGCTTCAATGGCCAACCTTGTTAGAGCAGTAGTCAACCAATTCCTATCTCTTGCGGGAGTGCCATTGGTATTGTTGAAAATCCATCTAGGAATATCCCGATAAGGAAAGTTGGTAACCTGTTGAGACATTTCCTTCTTTAAATCAATCAAGTCATTGGCCATCTTCTAGATCATAGGACCAGTAGTACTTTGAGAAGAACTCTAATTTTTAGGTTTAGACGACTCTCTTCTGAGCTTTCCTGTTAGAATGAGATCATCTTCTATTTCAATGGTTGTAGCTTGAGCAATAGCCAAATCAGGGATAATAGATATTCTTAATAAGAAGCTCACATTAGGGGGCTGAGCGTTGATGAAGAAACACTTTTTATTTTCAGGAGTGGGAATGGCTAGCTCGAATCTTTCGAATCAACTTGTTGAATTTTTGCAGCAATAGGATAAGCTTAGTCTTATCAATCCGTATAACCCTTGTGTAGAGTCACCAAAACCGTTGGTTGGATATTTTGTCGGAAAAAATATGAGGTTCAACCACGAGTATCTGAGATTAAATTCCTCCTCAAAGACATGTGAGGAAGCTGTTTATTGCTGATCTAAAACACAACGAAATAATATATACAACATTAACACTATTCTAACCATTGGGGTTGGGATACAATCCTAAAATCCACATCAACTCAATATGGAGATGTTACAACGTTTAGAAATAAAATGGATTAGAAAGGAAACTATTATAGATGAAACAAAGTGGGAAGGGAATGAGTGGAACATATTTTCTTTCAAGAAAAAACATATCAAGAAATACTTATACAAGTTTTAGATAACGAGTGTAATATTTTAAATGATTAAAATGATCAAGAACACTAAACAAAGAATAGCTTAAGATCTTGGACATAAGAACAATCTCAAGATAGATGAATCCCACAACACAAAGTTTACAAAATAACACATGTTTCTATTCCTCAATGAATAAAAGAAAATAAAAAGTTTTTCTTCTTCTTCACAAAAGCTCTTAATATTCTAAAAATCTCCTCCCCCTTTTGGAATGCACGATAATTCCTTATTTATAATAGAAAGAGCGGAGAGAAAGTAGGATAAATCCTATAAAATAGCCATTAAACAAGAATCCTATTTTTCTTGATTCTCACACAGGAGACCAAGTCAAAAATTTCTTCCTATGTGATGAAACAAAAATGAAAAAGGCATGTCAATATCTAGATGGAAATGAAATGAAAAATTATGTTTATTCTATTTCGAACTCCTTGTCTTCCTCCAGCCAAGCTTTCTTGTCTCGAAATTCCTGGAACTTCTAGATTTTTCCCTGCATCTCAACTTCATCTGGTGCATGAATGACATGTCATCATGCTTGGAGCATCTAAAATCCCAACACAAAGACTTCATTTTAGGTTTCAAGTTTCGGGAAACATGAGACATGATGCATGATTTCAGGTTTTGGGTTTTGAGAAACATGAGACATGATGCATGATATGTTTAGATGCTTCTAAGTCCCGAAATCCCAACACAAAGGCTTTATTTGGGTTTTGGGTTTCGGGAAACATGAGACATGATGCATGATATGTTTAGATGCTTCTAAGTCCTGACATCCCAACACAAAGGCTTCATTTAGGTTTAAGATTTCAAGGAACATGAGACATGTTGTATGCAAGGAATATGCTTTCATGCAATGGAATCCTGAAAACTTGAAAATCTCTTTACAAGGGAATTTTAAGAGATTTTTCCAAAATTTTCCTATGGTTATCTCATTTTTAGCTGAAATCACTAAAATGAGATAACAGACAGTGGATATTCAAAACAAATTACACGAGAATATGGGATAGTGGACAAGTATAAATCAAGACTTTTAGAAAGGGGTATGCACAAAAGGAAGGCATTGACTATGAGGAGAATTTTTCTCCCACAGCTAAGATCACGATGATCAAGATGATATTTTCTCTAGCTACACATTTTGGTTGGAAATTCCATCAGATGGACATAAAAAGTGCCTTCCTGAATAGAGGTTTACAAGAAGAATTCTATGTGACTCAACTTTGAGGAATATGTAGTACCTAGTCAAGAAGTAAAGGTATGCAGACTCAGGAAATATTTGTATGGCCTCAAACAGGCACCCCGGGTATGGTACATAAAAATTGATGAGAATATCATATAACATGGATTTGTTAGAAATCCATACGATCCCAATCTTTACCTCAAAAAGCAAGGGTGGGAGATTGTTATTGTCGTTGTCTATGTTGAAAATCTATTCATCATTGGTAACTCAGTGAGGATGATCGATGCAACAAAGAAATATCTTAATCGATCGTTTGACTTGAAAAATCTCAAGCTAATGCATTATTGACTTGGATTGGAAGTATAGCGAGAAAGAGAATCACATTTTTGCTTGTTAGATGAAATATACCAAGAAAACTCTCGAGAAATTCAAGATGATGGATTACACACCGATTGCTACACCTATGTTGAGCAGATTGTAGTTATCTTGTTGAGATCCATCTCCTAAGGTAAATGCCACTCTCTATTGGTAGTTGATTGGGAGTATCATTTACCTGAATGAACTAGACTAGATATTAGCTTTGCAGTGAGCTATCTATCTAGGTTCATGTAGGAACCCAAATTGTGTCATTGGAAAGTAGCAAGGCACATCTTGAGATATCTTAAAGGATTATTGGATGTTGGTCTAGAATATAAGAAGAACAAAAAATTCTTCTTGTCAAGATATTTGGATTTAGATCATGCAGGAAATATTGATAACAAAAAATCCACTTCAAGATTTGTATTCTTTATGGGATTTGGACCAATATCAAGGGGAAACAAGAAAATACACTTTATTTCTCATTCTTCCATAGATGCTAAGTATTATTCTACAATGAGAATCTATCTATGAAGTGATTTGGATATGTCACATACTCGAAGGACTTGGAATACCACAAGACAAACTGACCACCATGTATGTTGACAATGAAGGTGTTCTCAAACTTATTTGCAATCCAGTGTTTCATGAAAGAACAAAACATATTGAAGTACAGGTTCATTTCATACGTGAACATGTGTTGAAGCACAACATCTAGCTTTAATTTTGTCCAACAGCTGAACAAAAATCATATATTTTCATGAAGTCACTTGCACATGACAAGTTCAAGTTGTTCAGAGAGTTCCTCTCCTCATCCCTTGAGGCAATGCAAAATTAAGGGGGGAATGTTAGGTTAATTATTATTTACCTATATTAATTATGCATTGCATATTAATTAGTGTATTTATTTATTGTTTATATGGTTATATTTAATCATAACCATCTTATTGTTTGTATTCAAAACACTACGGGTGTTGTTATATTGTTTTAACAATATTATTATTTGTATTCATTCACGGGTGTACTTGTGCAACATCCATATCTATTTGTATCCAGGCTATCCAATATGTATAAATATTTTAGCTTGCTCTATTGTATTTTGATTCTGTTGATTAATATAATTTATAACATTTTGTCCTGTTTCTACAATTTGATCAAAACTTAACTTGAGTGGTCAATTTCTAGACCAATTTAACAGGGCTAGGTTGTGTTCTAGTTATAGATTGTTTTAATAAGAAAATGAGATAGTTAATTAATTAATTAATTATGAGCTTAAGATCATAGCACAGTTCATCAAATTCTCAAAATAGCTATATTTGGTCTAAAAATAGCTTAAATTGGTTGATTTAAGATGAAATGGACAAAAGCAGTCGGGATCGAGTTACGGGAGCTTGGTGAGTTATTTAGAAACTCGGGTCGAGGAAATAATGAGATGATATGTATAATTTGGAATCCCTAAGAAAAAAAAAATTTGAAGCTTTGGTACAAAGATAAATTAGAAAAACCGTGATACGAGAAAGATACACAAGTTATTTAGCAACTCGATGGGGTGAGCTAAAAAAATGAGCTACTTTAACAAATAAAATAAGTTAAATAATAACTCATATGGGGGTTGACATATGGCACAGATCAACAATACCAAGAAAGGCACATGTCAAATTCAAAATAGATCCTTGGGTGGGTGTGAAATTTTACAAATTAAAGTTAAATCATTTTTGGGTCTGAAACCGATAAAAAATGTGACAAAAGATAAACAAACATGCGTCAATACATGTAGCTTTAAAATAAAGAAAAGATACATATCTCTTTTTAATTATATTGCATTTCACGGTGAAGATAATAAGACAAACTGAAAATTAATTAAAAGACAACCATATACAATGTAGTCATTTTTAATCCTATCACAAAAGGAAGAACCCCATGCGCACCGTCCTATCACTCAAAGAAAAGATGAGAGCTCACCCAAGCACACATGGGTGTCGATTCTCTCTTTTATGTGAGTTTAGTGGGAAGCATTATCTATGATTAGTGTAAGAGTATTTAGGAAAGAAGTTGAGACATACAAGAACCATAGGGCTCAGAATGGCCTCCAGATCCTTGTAGTCACTTTAGACCGAGTGCTTTAATAGATTCCAGAACATATACTATAATAGAAAGAAAGATACAACCATTCATTCATAGCATGAAAGGAAAGAGAACTCATATAAATGAAATATACATTAAACCCATTGATATTCATATCTATTTATAACAGGTAACCTCAATATATTCATTGGTTCATTACAGAGTGTCACGAGAGCGGACCAAAGTCATGCGCATCACTTTGGATGTATGTAACTAAGCTAAAAGAAATTAAAAATAATAACTCCATGCTTAGTACATCCTTTCTGAACCGAATATCCACTCGTGGAAATTCTGCAGAGCTTCGCTTACCCTCTAATCTGCTATTCCCTATGTATATCCGGATGATATATATCTCTTTGTGTGTGTATATCTCTTTTCCCGTGGTAGACACTTATATTTATCACTTTCCCGGGATTTCAACTCGCCTTGTCGTGCCCTCAAATCTGTCACCAAGTGTTGAATGTGGTCCTCCATGTGAGCATGTTCATTTAGGTCTGATCTCTCTATTCCATCTCATGATGATCTTCTAGAAGATTCCATCGAGGCATGCTCTTTCTTGGGCCAACCTGTTTCAGTGGCATCTTATCCATGCGTAACCAATCATGCTTTTCACGTGTTCTACCTTGGGTGCTCAAATTGGCTAAGTCCCAAACCTCCTTTTACACGTCGCGTGCGCTATTTGCTTCCTTAATCCTTTCTCTTGCTTTTTCCTTGTGCACCATTCTATAATTGGGATCTCGCGTGCCTAAGTGCCTTCATACTTGGTCAATATTCTAGGGGCCCAACATCACCCCACACTATGCTTGTTCTCCATCCTTGAAAACATTTTACTTGACCAAGATGCAAGTTGTTTTATGGAACCAAGATGTAGACTTATACTTTACAAAATGAATAAGGAATGAAATAATAGGGGAAAGAATGAAGAATGGGGGAACATCAATTCAATAGGCTAGGAAAGTCCTTTCACAGATCTACCTCCAACTTGTTCCACACTTCGACCTCACCCTTTGCCTTCTAGCATAGGTCACCCACCAGGGTGCTCACTTCATCAAAGCTTAGGCCAATTCCTAGGCACCCAAAGTGTCCACAATCTGCTCCATTTCCTTACCCAGGTCTATGATTTTATCCATTCTTCTGGTAATTTGGGGGTATAGTTCCTTCATCGGGCCTTAATTGAGCTCCTTAAAGCCTCAATTACCTTTGATTTCTTTTCTACCTCGGCCAGAACCTTGTCCCTCTCTACCTGTTCCCTTTGTTCTTTTCTTGGAACTCTTTCAGCTCTACTTCAAACATGGTGACCAAGGAGCTCGCCACCTTATCTCTATCCGCGCATGTGTGATATGCGGCCGTAGGCCCAGGCAGCGACCTTAATCTTCATGAGTACTTGGTTGTACTTAGAAACAAGTGCTACCACCTTCAACCAATCTTCCTCTTTCAAGCACATGGCCACTTCTTCTATAGATTCCAGTGCCAAGGGTTGCCTCTTCATAGTGAGGATGTGCATTAGGTCTTCTAAGAATTCCAAATTTGATGCGTACCTCTGAGGGATTAGCGTTAGGTGCAGGTGTGTTAATATGATGACACTCTTGATCGACTCCTCCTTCTTGTAGACCTCCTAAACCTTTAATTTTTCTTCCTTTAACTCATGCCTTAACTACACGTTGATTAATTCCTTCTATTTTAAACTCTTTGCCTTCTATGTCTGTTCTTCCTCCTTCTTCACCAACTTCACCTCTAATGCTCTGATTCTATCATTTCACACGAATAGCCTAGCCTCGGTCTCGACCACAAATTTGTTCAGAGCATTGCATACTTGTTCGTCTGAAAGCTCCTGAGCATTTACTAAGGGGTTGTCTCCCTTAGACTCTGGCAATGAGATGAGTGCTTTCTGGTATAATTCAAAGTCTAGCTTGTTAATGTGTGACTCAAACACCCAAGAGAGCATATTCTTGGTCCTAGGGTATATGCCATCCTTTTCAAAAGACCCCATGGCTAGAATCCTTTCCGTGGTTATGATGCTTTGGAACTGTGTGTGTAACACCTTCTTTGTGTCATCCACATAGCCCATTACCTATCTCTATTCTGTATCCAGAGTTCTTCTACCCGAGCGCATGCCTTTGGAGAATTTAACTATAAGAGCGGGGCCTCTAGGCTGTCATGTTCCTTTTCAATGCTCTCCTCCTTCCCTTCCTTAAGCACTATGTCCACGTTGCACTCTAACTCTTGGTCTACAAGGGCTTTGAGCATATTTTTCACTTCTCACTCTGCTACCTCAGTAATCTGATCTTTTGTAAAACTTATGGCTCCCTGCTCCTTGGCATCCTTCTCATCTACCTTCGTGTCTTTGGTGCCTTCCTCATCTTGTGCACCCTTGCACCACACAAATACAAACTCTTGCTTCTCCTCTCCACTTTCTTCCTCCGAGTCGTAGACACTAAACACATGTGGCTCTTTTTCCTTCTCAGGCTCTTCTTCCTCATTGCCACCTCCTTCACTCTCATCTTCTCCTTCTCCCAAGTACTCCAAGATATCGGTCACCTCCGAGTTATCTTCTTCATCCACCCTCTATTTCTTCCTGAGAGGTGGCTTCTAATTAGGAGATTAAGCCTTCTCTTCTTTCTTTGGAAATTCTTCCATGGTGGTGGGTTGCTCGGGTGCCTCTACTTCTAGCATCTTCTCCTTTCACTGGAGACTTATTTCTCCATATGTAGGTGCTTGGCTTGGCACTTGTAGATGGCATGCTCTCTGTCTGAGTAGTCGGCACACTTGGTGCTCCTTCCTCTCCTCTGCCTCTCTTCTTAGATGTTGGCTTCTTCTTCCCCAAGGGGTCTTCAGGTATGGAGATTTCATCCTCCAAATACGTGCCCTTTTCAAACTTTGGCCTTATGCGCATGTACACGCATGCCATGGATCCTCCAGTGATGGGAAGCATCATCGGCCTAGTCATTTGGATCTCATGCGACACGTACTTCTCTATGTATGCGTGCTTACCGCCAGGGTAATTCAACTTCTTCCTCATCTCCCTATGTTCCCAGTCTAACCTTCCTAGTTCTAGCCTTAGCTTCTTTGATTCTTTAAATCTGTTTACTCTCACTTGGAAGTATTGGGTAGTGAACAAAGGAAGCTTGCACCAAGGGCTCCATGATTCATCAATAAGCTTGAATCTGCCCAAGCAGTAGTGCTGGTATACCGCAAACTTAGCTTCTCCCTCAGTGGCTATTGGGAGTTGTTTAAGGATCCTCCACTCTACCCCGAATGCATTCCTCAAGTGCATATACCACTTTTCCATCCGTGCTTTGTGGGGAGCCATCATTATATCACAAGCATACTTCTCAAACCTCTTTGCGGGTGAAGGGTCTTTGGTTGGGTACTCCCACATGAACTTGTCTGATGCATCCAACACTCCAATTTCTACAAACACTATGGTGAGAAAGACATTTCCAAAGAGGATCTTGTCCCCTTCCTTTGCACTTAACAATCTCCTCTATAATGTACATGGATAAGTTGTATATAGTCCCTCTTGCAATCTTCCTATAGACATGTAGCCAAGGTTTGTTGACCTACGTCCATCTTTCTTGGCCATTCAACTTAGTCACCAGATGCATGGCCATCTTCATAACATGGGTCCTTGATGTCTGAAATATCGTATTATTGCGACCCTTTCTTGCGGGAATACTCGTGTGATCTCTTGAATAGCCTCCTTATCGCCAAGGTCATCTTCTAGGCTATCTCCCTCACATATGAGGCCTGTAAATTATGAAATCAATTGGGGAGTCATGCACATCTTGCACCCAGAAAAGTGGAAATAGTCTTCATGCACCTGAGACATCAACCACTAGTACAAGTGATCTAGATTCCCAAAATAAGGCAACTCATAGAGTTACAACAGCCCTGCCTTCACCAATTTAACCTTAACGTCATTGTCATATATGGGCAAACCTTGGTGTTCGCTTGTTGGTAGAGCGTACCAATTCTAATGCCATTTCTTTCTGTATTGTGTTTGTGTGGTGATTATAGTCACTAACAGGTATGCTTCTCAAGTGGGATTCCCATTCCTTTCCCATCATCACCCCATTTGGGTATTGCATCTCTGCATACCATTCTTCATTTGTGTCTACTTCGGGTTCTGGTTGTTTAGCCTTGGATTTTCCCTTTCCTTTCTTGGGTGCCATGGTCGAGGTATTTTTATCACTCCTACCCTCTCTTTGTTACTTTTCCTTTCTTCTCCCAACCTTCGATCTTAGATCTATGATATAACTCTTCTAAACCCATGCCCTAGTTTGTCAAACCCTAACTTGGATAAAATCTTCACAAGACAGTGCCTTTTCAACTCCTTCCACGCCCAGTGTAATTCCTTCTGGTTTGTAATCTCAAACTGGCTCTTTGTGTTTTAATCACATAGATCTTCCACTCAATCGAATCTGAAAACCCTAGTTTATAACACTCACTTATATCTCCAACTCTTCATTTTCACAAAGTAAAAATGAGAGTGCCCCGACCCTTTATTTATAGTTTTTCCTTTTTCTGATCATTAAATGCTACTTTACCTACCCCCATACTTTGTTCATTTAATGCATATTTTTCAAACAAAGTCCATCTTCAGTGCCTTCACTCATACGCCCTTCCTACATGAAAACTCCTCCAACCTTCTAGTGTACAACCCAACCAACCTGACAGGAGACTCTTGCGCACGCTTAACCTTTGCGAAGGCACTTCTTCTATCCAGATTCTTGCTTTCGCCTACCTCATGTTGCTTTAACTACACTTTCTTTTCCTTTGTATGTGGGATCTACAAGTAGCTTTATCCTAGCACCAACCATTCTATCTTTTCTCTTCATCTACCTCTTTCAACCGGGCTACACAACAAGGCTCTTCAACACAACTTCCTTGGTACTTTAATCACGCACTTCTTCACTTTTCTCCACCCCACACTTAAATGATGCATAGTCCTCTGTGCACTCACAAATTCTCCAAAAATAGCAATAAGGTTACCGGCACCCAAGGTGCAAAACCAAAACAACAACGTGAAAGGGAAACACAAGAAAGGGAAAATGCATAAAGGAAACTTCTAAACTAACTGGAAAAACTACCTTATTTACAAACACCAAGAAGACTTATTTATAGTAGGGCTTTAGCCTACTACCATTGAAGTTTCCAGGTAACTTCGTCCCATCTAGTGCTTGTAACTGGCACATGCCCAAATCAAGGATGTATGAAATTGTGTAGGGACCCAACCAACGGACTTTCAACTTTCTAGGATGGCACAGAAACTTGGAATCATATAGTAACACCATCTAACCAACCTCAAACTTCTTGTTTTTAATATGGTGCCAAGAATTTTTCTTTTCCTTTTCCGTTGTTTGGCTCCAACGGGACAGTGATCATCTCTCATCTAGTTTCATTAGTTCATCAATTCTTTCTTCCAACACTTGTTCATTAGCTAATCTTCCTGTGCACACTATTTGAAGAGAAGGTAACATAAATTCAACTAGTAAAATGGATTCTCGTTCCTAAAACCAATTGAAAAGGTGTGGCTTTATTTATTATTTTATACATTTTTCTATAAGCCCATAACACTTCCGATACTTTGTCATCCCAATCTTGTCTTCCAACATCACTGATTTTGGTCAAGGTATGACTCAATATTTTGTTGAATGCTTTCATGGTGCCATTAGCTTGTGGGTGATAGGGCATAGTCTTGTGATGATCCACCATAAACTCTGATAATAGGATCTTTATGGTCTCATTCAGAAAATGTGTACCCCTATCACTGGTCAAACTCAATGGACATCCATACCTCATGATAATGTTCTCCCATAAGAACCTTGTTGTTATTGTTATAGTGCAATCTTTAGTTGGGGCTGCCTCTGCCCACCTTATGAGATAATCTGTGCAAGTGATGACATAACGTGACCCAGTCCTATGTGTTCTTTGGTGCAATAGGTCCCACAAAATCTATCACCCATTTTTCAAAAGGCTCCATGCTAGGGATAGGGCGCAAAGGCATTTCATCTCTCCTTCTGGTTTTCCAATGTACTGACAGTGGTCACATGCTTTACAATAATCTCTATAATCCTGTATACAAGGTTTCCCACCATAATCCTACCATTAATATCTTACGTACAGTGGCATCACCTACGTAATTCCCACCCACACTTCCTCGTGTGCTTCTTCCATGATGGCCAGGTGCTCATGCTCTAACACACACTGTGCAAAACTTCATCACGTCCCAATTTGTATAAGTCTCCACTAATCAACATGTAGGGCGTAGTGCGTATGGCCAACTACTTCTTTTCCAATGCCTTCATTCCATCCGAGTGCCACACCTTCTTTTAAGAATACTACAATCTCCTCCAAATATGAGGTCATGCACTACAACATAAATAGTTGGGAATTTGGCATTGCTTCCTCAATACTTTGCGCATCCTCTCCTAAATCAATCCTTGACAGATGATTAGGTCCACAGTTTCTTTTTTTGGGCTTCACTACAACGGTGAATTCAAACTCTTGAAACAAAAACACCCATCGACATATGCACCCTTGAAGAACAAGCTTGTTTACTAAATACTTTAATGCCATGTGGTCGAGTGTAGAATACAAAGGGTGTTGCCAGTATATATTGTCTAAACTTTAAGAGCACATAGATAATCGACAATTCCTCGTGCTTGGTTGTGGTATAATTCTTCTTTGCTTGTGTTAGCTTTACGCTTGCAAAACTAAGAGGATGATTAGCAATCCCTTCACTGGTTGTGTAAATAATGCTCCAATGGAAGTCCTTGAGGCATCTACATGGACATGGAAGGGATTTTCTCAAGAGGGAAAATGTAAAATAGGTGTAGTAATAAGCCTATCTTTTAATGTATTAAACACCCTCTATTGTGCCTCACCCCAATGGAAGGCACTTTTGTGTCTAAGCAGCTCCTCTAAAGGCATGGTGATCTTGGCATATCCCTTAATGAATTTTCTCTAATACCTGTATTCCCAAGGAATGTGCACCACACTTTGGTTAGTAGGCTCCCTTAACCCCACAATAACTACAACCTTAGTGGGATCTACAGTGCCAAGCCATACTTACATATGATATGCCCCAATAGAGTCCCAAAGGGAGTAGAAAACACACATTTCTTAATGTTGAGGGATATCCTCAACTACCTACACCTCTCAAACATTAATCTCAAGTTGTCACAATGGTCCTTAACCAGACCATATACTGTCCAATCATCCAAATAGACCTGAAGAAATTTATGGATGAAGTCCTGGAATGCTTGCACCACTATGCACGAAAAAATAGTAGGCACATTATTCTACCCAAAGGGCATGACCATATATGCAAAACTTCCCCACTCGGTGGCAAAAGTTTTCTTCTTTTGGTCCTCCTTTGCAATCTGGACTTAGTGGTATCCTGAAAATCCATCCGTAAAGGAATAGATTTCATGCCCAACAAATCCTTCCAAAATTTCTTCAGTGAAGGGGTTTGGATATGGATCAATGACACAAAATGCATTCAATTCCCTATAGTCCACACAAATCCTAATCCACCCATCCTTCTTGATGCTGATTACCATTGAATTTATCCACTCGATTCCTCCACTACCTCAATGATCCCAGAAGCTATCATTTTGTCTATCTCCTCCTTAACCTTCATGTGTAAATTGGGATTCATTTGGTAGGGCCTTTTTCTAACCGGGTGTGCACCGTCCTTCAGTTTTATCTTCATCTCCCCCAAGGAATGGTGAACACCTTTGAGCTCATGGTACCGTGTGGGAATAAATCCTTGAATTCACACAACAGATCAATGATCTTTGATACTTCCTTCTCTATCTAGTAATCTCTAATAATAGCTTCCTTAGGTTCTTCTTCTAAACCGATGTTAAATTTCTTCATCTTTAAAGGCTTATGGTAGGCACGCACACGAGCATCTACATTGTCCACTACCTCACATGTCCCTACAGAATGGCTAACATCTAAGCTTTCTGATTCCTCTCCATCAATCACATATACCAACTTTCCCTTCTCTTTTTCCAAACACGCGCACTCAAGCTGTAACTCTTCTGCTTCCTCAATTTCTTCAAAGCATGCCTCCAATCTTGGTTCACCTAGTAATTCCAATAGCCTATCTTCTTTTCTAAAACTATCCCCCATGGTAAGGCACTTGATACCTTACAAGGCCTTATCAACTGATGGTTTGGTACTCTGATACTCAAAGGCTTAAATAAGGTCATCTGCGAGCTCTTGTCAATTCCTTATGCGGTGGAATGTCTCCGAATGAATGTACCATGCATGCACACAACCATGTAGTGTAGAATATAACTTGTGCACCCGGAGGATGGTGGAAAAGCTTCTTCTCCTTCTCTCGGACTTGTTCACATTCGGAGATGGAAAGAGGCGGGATCCTTCCCATGGTAGTCTTTGATGATGGTGGGCACATTACTCCTAGAAAATATGATAGAGAGAGAAATTCTTACCTCATGCCACTCTAAAAGGCTCTCCTAATGTGTGGCCCACCAACAAGATGTTGTGCGTTGAGTAAGACATAACTCAACATCTCCCTCTGTTCCTTCTCCTTCTTCCACTGAGCTTCTACCTCATGTAGAAAGATCTCAGGGAAGGCTCCTCCTGAATACTTAGGTAGTTCTTTTCCTCTAAGATGCCTAACAGTGCATGCCTTTGTTACCTTGGTCACTGACCCTCTCAACTACCATCCCATTAATTCGTAAGTTCCATGCAACTAATTGTCACAAGCCAGACTGGTGGTATCACTTACTGACTAAGCATCTTCAAACTGGATAACTCTGTTAGTAGGGTGTACCATCTCAAGGTCTCGATTGAGCACAAATAAATCTTGTCAAGAAATTATTCTTCTAATGGTTTAATATAGGGCATCAACTTCCCATCAACCGGGGAATAATGCCTCGTTCCTCTTTATTCTTGAAGGTGATGTACCGTTTGTTGAACCAAAGGTCCGCATTATTCTTGTAACATTAAGGGCACCCAAAAAGTCTTTGGGAAATTATCCGCCTCAATGAGTGCCAAGACTTGAAGTCCTCGGTAAACTTGGCTCCTGAATAGTAATAGTTGCATCCTTTAAGACACTAATGGGCATTGCCTTAGTCTTGTTTGCCATATATAACACATTAAAAGATGGCTGTAATCTGAGGTCTTCCCATCGATGCCATACATCTAAACTCGAACATTAACCTCCGCATGAGTGTCAATGAGTATATTGCTTAAGGAGCTATCCATCTATAAGCGCATTCAACGTAATCTCCTTATCATAATCGAGGTGTGGGGGAAGGTTCGTGTGTAAGACTTGTTTTTTTGCACTCTTCTCCAGCATGTGGTACCTTCTCTCTCAACTAGGATCCTAGCAAAGGAATGATGTTCTCCTACCTTATCATTTTACACACCTCCTTGACCTCATCCAGGTCATCCTTTTGCACCTTGATTCTCCTTCCTTGTTCCTCCCTCCTAGATTGCTCCTTTAGACACTAGATCTCCCCTTGTAAGTTTTAAATAACATCCATGGTGTCCTGATATATCTCCTTTTGATGCGCGAGGTTTGGATACTTTCCATGAATGACCTCCTCCCTCGTAACTATTGTCTTCTGTCTTGGTACCTCTCTTGTGCATGTGGCTTCTACCCTTGTTATTACCAAGACAAGCTCCAAACCTTCATCTCGTGTTACCCAAGGAATCCAATGTATGTATGCCTTCTGATGTTGACCATCATAGCACCTTTTTCCTTCCGGTGATGTTGATTCATATGCTCAAATAATTTCTAGAACTCCTCATACTTATGCTTCTTTCTACACCATGAGAACTACAAGTTCAGGCACTCACGCTTGTAATGTTCTGCAAATCCATAATTGAAACATGTTCCTCGAGGGAACTCATTCCTTCCTCCTCAAAACCTCTTCCACGTGTGCCCCCATCTGCGCACTCTTCATAAGTGATCATCATTTTTAGAACCACTAGTAATGCTAGTTTGGCATACCCCATGATCAATGGCCTCATGGATCTGATCAATGAGCCTACACTTTTGTATCATGGGTTGTGGAGGTGTAAATTTTGCAATAACAAGATACATTCTTCCTAATCACATCTTTGCACAAGGAAATCTACTTGCATCATGGTCCCCATGATAGATCTCACAATCTACCATCACAACATGTACCATCCTCCGGGGACAATTATCCTTAACGTGCCCCTCTATCTCACAATTTGTACACCATAAACCACTGCAAGTCTCATAGACTAGGTTTGCAAACAATTTTTCCAAGTGTTTGGCCATAGCAGCAATCTGAGCCTCCAAGAATGGGCTAACGCTAGTATCAATGCTACCAATAGCCTCGGCATGCAAGGAAGCTTCCAATTCTTTGCATGGATCTGTAAAAGTTTTATGAGACAAGTCCCTTTTAAAGGGGTGATAAATCCTCCAAAAAATCACTTTGCATGGTGAGAAGGATGGATATCATATGAAAATTTTGACAAGAGAGTTTTAAAGTGCGCATCATACTCCTATACACTCTCTGTCATTCCTTGTTGAATATCGTTCAAAGTGATAATACTCTTATGCTCAAACTCAGGAATGTGGAACTCTGCCAAGAATTCATTCTTTAAAGCAGTGTAGTCCACCACCGTTTGATGAGGGTCATACTTTCTATACCAGCTATGTGCATGCCCTTGCAACATGGTTACAAATTAACTAGCCTTTCATTCTGGGGTTGTGATACCCTTCGCGCGCCATAGCAGTTCACACTTGTGAACATGTTCCACAACATCCTTAATGCCCCTATAATCTGGCAAATGTAGAGACATTTCAAAGAATACTTGAAGTGGTGGCTGGGGTCATTTTCCTAAACTAGAGCCTTGGTTCCCTCCGATGTTTCCTCCACCACCAGGTCCACTAGGTCCTGTGCCTCTAGAGCCACTAGATCCACTAGAACCACTGGGTCGAATAGGGCCTATAGGAGTTGTGCCATGAGCTCCCATGGTCCCACTGAACTGTGTGCCGATGGTCTATGATAGCACCCCGATACCACTATTGTGTCCCACACCACTCCTTAATGCGAGACCTGAAAGCTTGTACACTTGCCCCATGTCAAAAAAATCCTCCAAATACTAGAATATATGCAGCCATAGAAGAAGGAAATGAAAAATTATACCTCCTAGGCATGGATCTATCTCTTCCACTAGTTTCAATTGGATCAATACTTCTTCTGGTTCGGAAAACAAAGTGTCAAGGCTCGGTCACTAGGTGGATTCGGATATGTGCTAATGAATTTCCTTTCGTATGCGACAAGCTCTCACCGAGAATCAAGGGGTCCCCTTACACATTTTCCAAGATGGGGTAGCATAGACTGCTCAGGTTCCATGTCCTCCACGTGAACCTCAACTCCTTCCCTGTAACGTCTATCTCCATAGATCCATCACACTAGCAGCCTCACGTCATCTAGAAATCTCCCTTTCATGTGCTTCACTATACTTGAGCCATCTTTCTTCCCTCTCCTTCTCTGTCATATCATCTGCCATCTTCCTCCACCCGAGCTTCCTTACCCAACACTCAAAATGGTTTAGCCGGCCATTGGGAGTGCCTCTAAACTCATGGTAACCATCAATATCTTCATAGCTAGAGGAATAACATGCAGAAACGTTCCTCTAGGTTCTCACAAAAATTCAAACTCAGTAACCTCTGGGCAAGAATATGTAGAAATGGTGTATTCCAAAGTGTAACTAGCTAGTACTCCTCTCCACTAATGATCTACAGCATAGGTCCACATCAGATTTGCATCCTATAACCTTTAGTAGTCTTCGTCGGTCCACACATGCGATCTATAATGCCAGATTGATCTAGATGCATAGGCTAAAAGCCATCCATATAACTCTACTGGGAAGTAGCAGAAAAAAATCTCATACAGATCATGGTAAAGGTTCTCTTCTACCCATATACATGTATTAAAATCAGGTCCAGTGTTGAATCTCTAAGAAAATTCATCCTCTCGTGCTCTTGAACCATGATTCAACATTTTCCAATGTTAACCGATCCATCATTACTCTTTACACAGATCATGATGTATGTTATATCCCACAACAACTTTGAAAAGAGGTCCTGACAATGGAACCAAGATGTAGTCATTTTTACTCCTATCACAAAAGGAATAACCCCATGCATGCCGACCTATCACCTAGTAGAAGCTGAGCGCTCACTCGAGGCACGCGTGGGTACCGAGTCTCTCTTTTATGTGAGTTTAGTGGGAAGCATTATCTATGATTAGTGTAAGAGTATTTAGGAAAGAAGTTGAGACATACAAGAACCATAGGGCTTAGAACAGCCTCTAGATCCTTGCAGTCACTTCAGATCGAGTGCTTTAATAGATTCCAGAACATATACTATAATAGAAAGAAAGATACAACCATTCATTTATAGCATGAAAGGAAAGAGAACTCATATGAACAAAATATACATTAAACCCATTGATATTCATATCTATTTATAATAGGTAACCTTAATATATTCATTGGTTCATTACAGAGTGTCATAGAGAGCAGACCATAGTCATGCGCATCACTGGACATATGTAACTAAGCTAACGAAAAGAAAAATAACAACTCCATGCTTAGTACATCCTTTCCTAAACCAAAATATCCACTCATAAAAATTCTGTAGAGCTTCGCTTACTCTCTAACCTGTTATTCCCTATGTATATCCAGATGATATATCTCTCTCTGTGTGTGTATATATCTTTTCCCATGCGGAGACACTTGTATTTATCACTTTCCCAGGGCTTCCAATTCACCTTACCGCGCCTCGGATTTGTCACCAAGTGTCGATTGTGGTCCTCCATGTGAGAATTTTCCTTCAAGCCTAAGCTCTCCATTCCATCTCATGATGATCTTCTAGAAGATTCCATCCAGGGCATGCTCTTTCCTAGGCCAACCTGTTTCTAGGCTGGCATCTTATCCATGCACAACCGATCATGATTTTCATGTGTTCTGCCTTGGGCGCTCAAATTGGCTAAGTCCTTAACCTCCTTTCACATGTCACATGTGCTATTTTCTTCCTTAAGCCTTTCTCTTGCGTGCTTTTGCCTTGCGCACCATTCTATAACTGGGATCCCATGTGCCTAAGCACCTTCATACTTGGTTAATATTCTAGGGGCCCTAAATACACGTGTCTTTAATTAATTGGATCACATTTCACATTCTAACACAATGTGAAAGCAAATTCTAAGTCAAACAAGCCACTTGTTGAAAAATTAATGGCTTAAAATTTTAACACTAGCGAAGGATGACACAATTAGAATACATGTAAAAAAAAATTGGATTGTGTTTGAAAGTCTAACAAGTTTGAAAAGCATAATACATGTCAATTTTCAATGAGATTAGGATTCGCAATTCACAAACTAAAAAAACCCATGGAATGAAGAAAGTTAAAGATCCCATGACACAAAGGAAAGTTAATAAACTGTGAAACAAAGAGCTAAATTTTAACACCGTGAAGAATACTAAGACAGGTGTCACTTTTCTATTAGCTCACACTTTGCAAGTCTACCAAAAATGACAGAAATATACATGTCCAAATGCTATTAGATCGCACTTCGTAGTGCACCCAAAAAGATTAAAAAAACTAAAGACATGTGTAGAGACATTATCAGCTCACAAATTACAACCTGATAATTAGATAAACAATATTTTTACACCAAAAAGCAAGATGGATCTTTTTTATTTGCTTAGGTTTCGTAAAAAATGATAAATGTGAAGCTAGTGGGAAATATGATTGGCTCAAGCTTCACAGTCAAAGGAAGTCAAATAATTTTGTCGGGGCCAAGCCGGATGGCACCTTTGGAGGATTGGCCCAAGCTTCAAATAGAAAGAAATATGTTATATTGAAGCCACTTAGCACTCTAAGAGTGGGTACATCTTCGTAAACACAAAAATAAGAACAAATAAGCTATATGGAGCGATATTATAGGTCCAGCATCGCAATATCGAAAAAGACCAAAAATACAAAGCCAAATGGCACAAAATGATTGGCCCAGGCTTCATAAAGGAAAAAATGGCAAAAATTAAATATTTTACAGCCAGGGTAGACTTCAAAGTCTCGAATAAACTAGATCTAACTATATTTTTCAGATCCACATTCAAAATCAATTTAAACGACTATTTATAGTGGGAAAACTAGAAAAATAGCTCATAGACGATGGATTCAAGCTATAAATGGCTAAAACAAGATGAAAAAGCATATATATAAGCAAAAAAATCTTAAACATGATCTAAACAACCATTTAGCCCATTTTTAATCAATATTTCAAGAAATATTGAGTGGGAATTGGAATTTTAAACTTGGTTAGCTTGAACACAACTGTAGAACTTTTGGGTCTCGTAGATCCATCAATAAACTTAAATTTTCTTTTCCATTTCAAGTCAAAAGGATTCTACATCGATCCTTCACATGTAGAATCACCATTATCTGATACCATGTTAGATGTAGTAGGAAAACTGATATCTAAAGATTACAGATCATTCATTAAGGGCTGAAGATTATAGATTATGGTCTAATATCAATTACACAAGGCATTAACTTGAAATAGATAGAAATTAATATATTTTGATGAACTAGAGCTCAAATAAAATAATAAAAAAGGATTCAAGAGATAGATAACAAAAAATTTAAGTGGAGAAATCCAAGGAAAAACTTCACCGATAAAGTACTTTCTTTTTTATGAATCTAATACAATTTCACCCAACACTTCCACTTCTCTCCTTATCTATTTCACACTTCTACAAAGCTATGTATCACATTTTTTCAATAGCTAAATCATTCAGTTAACTAACCTATCCTACATATAGCTCGCAGTATTTAATACAATCTTGCATAGCCATTGTAGACAACTAGGAAGTCAATCCCAAGAGGGATCACTTAATAAATTGGGTGGGTGAATCGGCCAGACCTCTTAACTCTTTGAGTGTGAAAGATTTCACACATTAAATTTTTATCAGAAAAACTATAATCATTTTGGCATGTGCACAAGTGGCTAATCCCACTTGACATTATCACCCCAATAATTTTCACTTTGTTTATTCAATATTTGAACTTTCATCTTCAAGCAAACTTTAATGATTTTCTGCATAAATTTCTTAGTTGCCAACAACTCTTTTCATATTCAACTTCCTCAAGCCCTATAACTTTTTTATGTCAATAAATTTCAAAAATTATTCACTCACACCCTCTTCATTATTATCTCTATTCATTTATATTCATCTACACACCCACCTTCTTGAATTTTAATTTAAAACATCTCTCAATTTCTTTCTCCTTCTATAGATCACTTTTTCTTACTCTTCATTTTCATTTTTGTATTCAATTTACAATGTTTCACATTCATTGCCTCTTTAGATTCTTAGTCTAGGATTATAAATGGTATTCTTATTGTAACTAATATGCCATGAAACTTTCTTCTTTTCAATTTGACAATAATTCTAGCTTCTTCAGAATCGAGCTTTGAGTATATTTATAGTCTCTCCTTCCATTTAATCAAATCTTTTTAACTTCTAATGTTGTAGGTTCTCACACTTTGACATTGGTTCCTTGTGTAGGTTTCTTGATTTTTGGGAACTTCACCTTGGTATAAGAATATTCAAATGATGTAGAGGACCTCCAACTTTTAATTTAAGCCTTTGGAACTTGATCCAATCGAATAATAGTCTTGATTTGCAAGAAAATGGTTTCTAATCATGTTGAAATTGAAAAAAATTGATTGTACATAGCCTTAAGAATTTATCCTAGAAAATTCTCATATAATACTTAATCATCCACTCTAATTATTTTTACAAACACTTTATAAACCTCCCACAGATATTTCTTCAAATTTTCATGGCTTCTGGTTAGATAAATCTTCTTATTCAAGCAAACCCTTCTTATCAAAACCTTAGATCGGGGTATATTTCTAGTCATAGAATTGAGAAGCCATTTAATGCTATTTCTTCAAAAAATTCACATCAAATTCCACAGTAAGATTTTTTGACTATCCATGAAAGACATTAGTTCCTTCTTCAGATGATTGGAATCAATAAATTGTTTGTTCTTGCTTGAATTGAATCACTATTTGATGTCAAAGAAGAAGGCAAACTTGTATAGTTAACCACTATTTTTGAATACCTTAGGCATCTTATCCAACTGATTAAATTCATTGTAAATGTATGTGATTTAGCTTTGATATTATTCATTTTAGAGATAGTCTTCATTACACTGATTGAGGTCAAGGTTTCACGTAGATAAAGACAATATATATGTACATGATTTCTTACTACTGAGAAAGGTTCTTTGCAACATCATGAGCTTGAATCACAAAAAGAGACACTCTGTATCCATCCAATAAGAATGAATACAACCATCAAATATTTTATTATGATCCAAACATATTACCTTTAACATCTTCATACTCACATTTAATCACAAGCTTTCTCGGAAGCTGTTGAGACTAGAATGGCATCCAGACAACATAGCTAACAATATTTTGAACTTTATCCTTCAAATTGATCATGTTAACTATGTTTAAAAATATTTATCATGACTTGAGAGGAGTATTTAAGCCATTATAGGTAAGAATATTGATATTAATTAACTCGGTGTAGTGGCTTCAAGTGAGTTTTGACATGATTCTTGAGTTCATTCTTCTAGAGCAGCATGGAGGGACTAACTACATACTTAAGCCTTCACTTGGTGATCAACATAGATTCACAAAAACCTTGAAAGATACCTCTAGAAACATATTGAGCACTTAAGAAATGATCAAATACCAAACATCACTCAGTCATACCTTGAAGGATAAAACACATGCCAAAATGAAGAAGAAACACCTCTAAAAAATGCTCATATCTTTTAACTGTACCTCCTTTTTACAAAAACTTTTTTCACATGGTTTATTAGATAATTTAATATAAAATTTACTTCTATGATTTATATAAAGGAGTCTCCATAATTTTTTTGACCCTTAAGAAGATAGGAAGCTCCAGATGAACTTCTCAAAAAGGATGTTTTAATAAATATTGAATAACTCAATAATTCCATTAGAGAATGTGATGAAATTTGACATGGATCGTTACAAGACAACATCCCTCTACACATTACCTACGGTGTTAGCCCCAAGTTTTCATTTAAAGCTCTAACCAATCTCATTTGTAAACAAGAATAGATGAGCTCCCAAAAGTAACTTTGGCTAACTTTTTAACTTTGCCTTTAGGAGCTAGAATAAGATTTATTTTTGCTCAAATATTACTTTAAAAACATTAATAGGTTGCTTCCATGATATCGTGGTATTTTCATGACTGTACCACATCGAACTAGCTATGCCTGCCATTTCCATGCTTCTAATAGACTCTACCTCACCAACCAAGCTGCAATGCACTAAACTACCTTACAAGGTCTTATTTCACTATTTTTCCATCAATGCCACTTGACATCAATGACAACACCAATGACCAAGGTTCAACAAACTCCCCTTTTTCATTGATGGCAACCTACTCAGAAACCTATAAACTTTGATGGAAAACACTTGCATACCTAGTTTCTAGTTGCATACTTTATATCTCTCCCCCTTTGACATCATTGACAAAGGGATATTGACCACTTGACATGAACCAATGATAGTTAAGATCAATAAAATATGAGAAAAAATGTAGCTATCCACTGGCTCCCCCTTGGATGGTGTTTCACTTTCCTAACTCATGTGTCTGTCTTGAACTCACCCTAAACACAAGCACTCTTTCTTTGTAGATAACTATCCTATCTAACCATGAGTAGCATGTAGACATCCATAAAATTGTATTAAGCCTCAACAGATATCCCCCTTAACATATGTTAGGATAGACCTTATAATATCTCCATATAGCTAACATGAAAGCAACTTAAGCTCCTTGGATACCTCAACCTTTAGCAACTCGTTTATTTCTTCAAAATATCTAACATACATGTAGCATCATTTTTCACGGTTGTAGAGCTCCATTTGAGATTAAGTTCTCATTTTAGGCCTCTAGACATCATCAATCCTTGATGCATAAGAATCATCACATCTTGTCACTTTGATCTTCACACAAGCATGTAACTTTCCTTTGCAAACTTATGAATTGGATTTGTTCTTCATTTCACAATGAATTCTCTTTACTATATCTCAAACACTTAAAGCATTCAGGGATTATCCAATCTTTCACCTTTAACAACACTAATTCAAGAACTATCAACTATCGGCCTAATAGGCCAAAATCTTGCAAAAAATACAATTAGCCACCTAAAGTACTCAGAGGTTACCATGTAAATTGCAAATTTCATTTACATTTAAGCACCATTTCACAGTCTTAATGAGTTATATGTATAAAATAATAACTTCCATGTTTCTCTTACCTTCATTGGCCTTCCATCACCCTTAACTACTTCTCTGTCGCCTTGGCTTCAAGTGAGATCAATTTCACTCCTTTAACCTTTTTCAATTTATTCACCTCCTTTATCTTATTCACATACCTCGGGAAAAAATTCAGATATGCTTGGTGATCAAAGTTTTCTAATCTGCAAGGTACCACCCATTTATCCTAGCACTCGATATATATAATGATATTCTTGACTAAAATTCTTGAGTGATATATAGATATTGAATGGACTCAAAGTGATCTGAGTTTTAGCAGTATAAACTTGATTCATACCTTTCCTTAACCATTTTTATGAATTAGACTTGGAGTTGAAAATAGATTTTTAAAATCCCGACAAGGTTTAACCTAAAACCTTCTTGGAAATCCTTCTTCATAAACATTGAATCAGATCCTTAAACTTAGAACTATGGAAAATCCTTCCCGTACTTAGTGTAAGCTGAATTACTTTATCTATTCTTAACACCAAATCTAGAGCTTATGTTCCAAGTAGAAATGCACATATTCCATCTTTGTATCTACCCAAATATCCTTGAAAAGATACTATAAATCTTATAACAACCTTGATTTTCCTCTTCCTTCAAACCATCAAAGATCAACCACTTCCATGCTTTGATCCTCAACAAGTATCACTCTTGAAAATTGAGTCTTTTGTCTCTAATTTATATCAATTTTGATCATAACCGTGTTATATGATCATGCATAGATAGGATTCGTATCTCTTGGAACAAACCTATATACATATTAAAGCATATATGTTGACTATATATAGAAATTGACAAAAACACATTTTTTCTAAGTCTTGACAATCTTGCTTGGACTTGTGAGTATCGATTCATTGACTTGTTAGTTTCTTGACACCCACATCATCTACATACTTGAAGTGTTACAGGACATACTTCACAATTAGTGAGTCCTTAACATATCATACTTCATAAATGATAACCTTGGAACCTTCAATTACTAGAACAATTCATGACATATACAAATGAAATCTTTTGACAACATGTCATACCTACAAACTCGAGAGGAACATACTAATTATGAAAAAGAAGGTCTAAACACAACATGAATCACACTTGAAGACCTTAAATACATGTGTTCAGATCATGAAAGACATAACATAGCACTTTAAGGACCATACATATACCTTACAAATGATGAAAAGGCTCAAATACACCAAAACGATGATGATAAAGAACTTCTTCAAACTCAAACCTTGACAATTTGCCCTTTTTACTAGTCAACAACATCCTTAATGGAGCACCAATAGACTCATAATAAAATATATCAACTTGAAATAAACACCAAAAGATTTCTTACTCCATTTGAAATACTCCAAAGACACAACTTCACACTGATTCCATTAATTTTTCTTGAAGTAGACATCATTTACACAAATGATTCATACTTTTCACTCAATAACATCTTCTTCCATGTATACATTGTCCTAACATACTTTGAACAATATCTTCAATTTACAAAAAAACTTTCATAACCCTTTAGGCCACTTATGGACCTACTATGTAGTCATATTCATGTTTCAAGATACCAATTTTTTTATCTTACCTAAAACTAAGGCATAGACACCAAGATGTAGGGATAATTTTCCTTAATTGGAAAACTTAGATTTTTTGATAGTAAGAAAATTGAACTCTTATCTTCATATTATCCTTGTATTCCTTTTATTACCTCCTAAGTTTATTATCTCTACTCATGTATTCTTGAAATTCATACAATGTCTCACTTAGTTCTCTATGCATAAGTATGTTCTTAGAACTTTCACATTTTCCTACATACCATTCCTTTAGTAATCTAGGAGTGACCGCACAACTTAGATTTACAACTAGTTTTGAATCCTTCATGCGATGAAATGATGCATAAGACCAACTGATACTATACTATAAATCTTCATATTAATTTAATTAACCATTCAAGTTATAGCCCAATCCAATATCAAGCTTACTAAGTGTACTCAGAGAAACCTTTATTTCCATCTCTGCCTAGGAAAATACAAACTTATTTAAGTAGATTCAAAGTCTTCAATATTTACATTTTCTTGTTTAGAAGAAAAATACCTTTACATACCTCTTACTATGCCTTCAAACTCAAGGGACACTTCATAATATCATCAACTCAACAAGAGCACTTGGAACTTTGTTTTCTTGCTAAAGGAACCAATTGATACAAAGCTTCTTTATATTTTTATAAATCTTGGACAAAGTGAGAGAAATATTAACAAATCGACATAGAATGTCGAGAGACTTGAATTTTGAGTGTGATCAAGACAATATGAGATATGAAGAGGAAATTTGATGACAAATATCATCCTTGACACACATAATTACAGTCATCATGGAGACTAGAGTGATACTTAGACCATTTTAATGCATGATACATATAACTTATATCAAACATCGAGAAAGACAAAAATATACATGTTATTTTATTTTGGAAATTCAACTAATTTTTCTCTATTTACTTGATGCAAGATGGCCCTTTTGATCTTTTGGAGTATTAAAGTCACTTCAGAGAAGGTAGACACATTCAACAACAACATTACTTTATGGACTACACCGACTCGAACGCATGTTTCAATTAATCATCGACCATCCTTTGTCTCCTGATATATTTGCAAAAGATATTTTAACAACTAATAATGGTGTCTTCACTCCAAACTAGAACTGATACTTCATCCAAAAGAGTACATCTCCTAGAATCCTATAGAAAAACTCTTTTCTTGATGAACTTTCTTAGAATAGTAATAAGTCATCAAAAACATATGATGAATCCATCTTCCCTTTCCTTGTCTTCACAATCTTATTAACCTTCTTAGTTTCATTTCTAAGAGTGATAACCTCATTACCTAACCTCTCATCATCTATCTATATGCCTGATAAAAATAAGTGTTTCCCTTCATACACCTTCTTTACCACTACTTGATGAAGAGTTATCTCATCCTTGGCACTAGAGTTTTTTCCCTTTTTCATCATTTCTTGGAACAATATTATATTGTTGTGGCACCTTCTTTTTAGTCTTTTCTTTCTCAACTTCTGAATTTGCTTCCTTGATTTTGTATACCCATTTCATTTTCTTCTTTTAAGTAGCTACTTGAGTATAGGGTTGTCTATATTTATGACAGTGCTTTGAGAAATGCCCAACTTCATGACATGTATAACATATGACCTGATTTATCCTTTTTCTTGAGTGATGAATTTCATTGCTAAATTGTATTAGAGGTTCTTCTAAGAAATACTGGCTATATGAACTTTATTTCTACAATTGAAACACACTATATTCTATTCATATTCAGTAGCACAAGATCTCCATGGGTGATCTTTTTCATAGTTTTTCATACACTCTCTAGCTCTATGCTAAATTCAGAACATGAGAAATAATAACCATTAAAATTCCTCTCGATACCTAGATGCATTTGGATGTCTAATTGACTTGGATATTCATTTATTTTCTTCTTCTTGTTAGTTTTCTTGCTAGGATTATCCTCTTCATTTTCCTTGTTTTCTAAATGGATTTATTCAAGCTTTAAATCTCTTTTCTTTTCTTGTGTCACTTTTTATTTTATATTATTCTGATTTTCCCTTAATTTCTCACACTCTTCAGTCTTTTCTTGGATGGATGCTTGATAGGACTTATGCTCTATTTCACCTGAAGGTCTTTGTAACTGATTTGTGACTTGAATCAGTTCAGTTTTTAGGGTCTTTACCTCCTCTTCCAGTTTTAGGTAGTCATTATCTTTTCCTTTCAGATCTCTTGAAACATTTTCCACAAGTGTAGCTACTTCATTTAATTATTGACAATGGTGAGCTTCCATGTGCTTAATCTCATTCTTCAGGCCTTATATCAGGGATTGAGAAATGTCATATTTTATCTTCAAGATTGATTCAGCCAAAGAACCCATGCTTGTGTTATCAGGATCACCTTCAAGTTGTTAGGCTTAACTTAGAAGGACCATGCTCTAATACCAATTTTTGAAAATCACAAGCACTAAGGTGGGGTGAATCAGTGTAATTTTTTTTTCACAATTAGATATTTTGGATTATAACCAAAATCAAACCATGAAAAAATTAGAGTGCATGCAAGAAGAAAAGTACAAAAGACACCAAATTTATGGTGGGAAACCCTTAGAGGGAGAAAACCCACTAAAATCAAAAGATCTATTTAGGAACACCCATTCCAAAGTCTTACAATGATCTCAAATTTTTGAGCACCCAATCAGAATATAAAACACCCACTTTTATGTTTTTCCTAACACCAACTAGACTTGTTTATCAAGATACAACTTGCAAGGAGCTCCTACCCCAAACCCGGACACCTAATTTTTTTTATTCAAGGTAAAAGAGGGTTGAGGGGACCCTATCTCGTAGAAGATAAGAAGTTTGAAAAATTAAAATAAAAGGCCAAGGGAATATCCATTAAAACCTAGATAAATAATAAAGATAAGAAAACTAAAAGCTTATATAATCCATACTAACAACTTTGAAAGTAAAAAAAGATGCTAACAATAAAGAAAAACAACATAGAAAAGTACAATGTCCAATCTTTTTTTATCAAGTCTCCCATAGTCTGCATGTAACTGTTCCACTCTTTAACCAATCTAGTAATGTTGGATTTCTAATATTCATAATTAGGTTTGGAATTTTGTCCAAATACCCTCCTCCAACTTCTTAGCTTCTTTAACGTGTGAATAGGAAATTTTTTTAATAATAATATTACAACTTGATATTTTAGTTTCATGTTGCTTACTCAATTGATCATGATCCCTTTCTATCTCTTCGTTCAACACAACACCATTCATATGTTTATCTGATTTGCAATGTATCTCAGATCACTTTGACTTTGATGTTGCTCTCTATGTTCTTGAGATGTGCCCTACACCTTCTTGGTTGATCAAATAATTACACTAATATATCTAGCTATTTCCAACTCATCTAATTCTAGACTTATAATTATAGCTTTGAATTTTTACTCTTGATCTCAAAAACTCCTTCAAATGCATCTGAAGATTGTGGTTCAAATTTAACAAAATCAACAAATCTATCTATGTTTATACTCACAATGCCTTGATCACACTTAATCAATATTTGTTTTCAATTTGTTTATTCTCTATTTGATCTTTCATCTTCAATATAATTTAATGATGCTTTGCATCAATTTCTTACATGCCAAAAAATCATTTCATATTCAACTTCCTCAAGCACTATACCTTGTCTATGTCAATCAATTTCAAAACATTATTCACTCACACTCTCATCATTATTTTCTATGTTATTTTATATTCATCTCGCACACCCATCTTCTTAATTTGTTCATTTTTTTCATTCCATTCATTTAAATTCTCCTCTTTTCTTGACTTTTCATTTAAAAATCTCTCAATTTTTGTCTCCTTCTACATATCACTTTTTCTTAGTCTTCATTTTCCTTTTTGTATTCAATTTCAATGTTTCACATTCATTTCCTCTTCAACTTATTAGTCGAGGCTTGTAACTAGTATTCTTATTGTAACTAATATGCCATGAAACTTTATTCCTTCTAATTCAACAAGAATTGTAGCTTATTGTAACTAAACTTTGAATATATTTATAGTCTCTCCCTTCCATTTCAACAAAACTTTTTAACTTCCAAAGTTGTAGGTTTTCACAACTCTGCAATTTTTTTCTTTGTGCAGAGTTTCTTGTGCTTTGGGCACTTCACCTTGGTAGAATCATATTTCAATGATGAAGAGGACCTCCAACTATTCATTCAAGCCTTTAGAACCTGATATAATTGAATCTTTGGTCTTGATTTGAAATAAAATGGTTTCTAATCATGTTGACACTAATAAAAGAGTGACTATAAACAACCTCAAGAATTTATGCTAGAAAATTATCATAGAATGCTTAATCATCCACTCAATTATTTTTTAAAACAATTTATAAACCTCCCATAAATGTTTCTTTAAATTTTCGTGGCTTATGGTTGGGTAAATATTCTTATTCAAGAAAACCTTTCTTATCAAAACCCTAGATCTTGGTATATTTCTAGTCATAGAATTGAGAAGCCATTTAATGTCATTTCTTAAAAAAATTCATATGAAATTACACAATAAGAGTTTCTAAGTATCCATGAAACACATTAATTCCTTCTTCACTGATTGAAATCAAGAAATTGTTTGTTCTTTCTTGAATTGAGTCATTGTTTGTTGTCGAGAAGAAAGAAAACTTGTAAAGTTGACCACTATTGTATAATACCTTAAGAACCTTCTAAAACTGATTAAATCCATTTTAAATGGATTTTATTTAGGTTTGATAGTCTTAATTTTAGATATATTCTTCATTTCACAATTGATCTCAAGGTTGTACTTAGAAAGAGATAATATATGTGCATGATTTCTTCTTCTTTGAGAAAGGTTCTTTTGCAACATCATGAACTGACTCAAAAAAAGAGACACTCCATTTAATCCACTAAGAATGAATAAAACCATCACATCCTTGACTAAGAGCCAAACACGCTACCTTGAGCATCTTCATGCTAACATTTCATTACAAGCTTGCTTAGAAGCCCTTGAGACTAGAATGACATTAGGAAAGCATAATTAACACAAGTTCGTACTCGGTCCTTCAAATTTATCATGTTCACTATGTTCAAACATATTTAACATGACTTGAGATGAGAATTTAAGCACTTGGAGGTAAAAATAGTGATAATAAAAACTCAGTGTAGTGGCTTCAAATGAGTTTTCACATGATTCTTGAGTTCATTCTTCCGGAGCGAGTATGGAGAGACTCATTGCATAGTTAACCCTTCACTTGGTGATAAACATAGATGTAAAAACACCTTGAAAGAGACCTATAGAAAAATCCATAGTACTTAAGAAATAATCAAATACCAAACATCACCTAGTCATACCTTGAAGGACAAAACACATGCCAAAATGCGGAAGAACCACCTCGAAAAAATGCACATATCTTTTTAAATACACCTCCTTTTGACAAACCAATTTTTACATATCATTTCTAGGATAATTTAGTCTAAAAATTACTTCTATGATTCATCGAAGGAATCACCATAATTTTTTTCGACCCTTGGGAAGCCATGAAGCTCCAGATGATCTTCTCAAGAAGGTTGTTTTAGTAAATCTTGAATAACTCAATGATTCCAATACAGAATATGATGAAATTTGACATAGAGCATTCCAAGACACCCATCTACACCCTCCATTTCTTAGTTAGCCCCAGGTTTTCTTTTATATCTATAACCAATCTCATTTATAAGCAAGAATAACTTACTTCCCAAAAATGACTTTGTATAAATTTTGAACTTTTCCTTCAGGACCTAGAATAAGCTTTATTTTTGCTCAAATACGCCTTGAAAAATATTTCTAATCTACATTCATGCTATCATGGTCTTTTCATGACCTTTACCACATCTGAGCTAGCCATGAATTCCATGTCCATGTTTCAATTAGAATATTTCCTCACCAACCAAGCATGCGAGCACTTGAACTCCCTTACAAGGTCTCATTTCACTGCTTTTCCATCAATGCCACTTAACATCAATGATAACACCAATGTCTAGGGTTCAACACAACTAACATGCTTGACATTTTGAAACTCAATCAAATGTATCCTAAAATGAAGTAGGCCAGTAATACCCTAATTTAAGTATCTTGTGTGCAGTAACTCTTGCTAAGAAGTGTCCTCCACACGCTTTATCATGAAATTATTCAAGAAATTTATTTTGCTGAAAATGATCCACACATATGAGAAAAACACCATCTATTCCCTTTTTGTACAAACTATTGTCCCAAAGAACAAAATCCTTGGACCTAAGTTTGATAGTCCATTTTTATTTATGAGAAAGATGATCGGAAATTCCCCATATGTCAAAAAATAGGCAATCTTACTATACCATTCATCTACTAGATTTACAAAGAGAACCATAGGAAGATTTTCATCCTCCTCTGGCTCAAATGTCTTTGTCTTAGTCATAATTTCCAAAAGGTCTCTTCCACGAACTAGCTTTGTAGGATTTATATTCAATTCATAATATTACACCTTTGTTACCCACGTGCCTCTCAACATCTCCAACTCTTGTTGTGTTAGGATAGACTTTACTACAATATCTGGAACATAAACCATAGTGTGTGAAGAAAGTATGTAGTACTGAATGCTTTGCATGCCTTCAAAACTGCATATGCATGTTTCTCCATAGGAGTGTACTTCAATTCATAAGCCTTCAAATGTGTACTCATGAAATCAATTGGGGCTTCAATGTATTACTTATTCTTACGCACTAATTTTTTTGACATTGTGTATTCCAAGGAATAATAGTAAATGATAAATTATTTACAAAAATATAGTGATATCGGGACTGGTGCTTCGTAAAAACCTACTTTGATATTTTTGAATGCTTTCTTTCCTTATTCACTCCACTTGAAATCTTGTGTTTTCTTCATCATGTTTGAAATATGGCGGGTTAACTCAACAAAATCAAGAATGAATCTTCTAAGAAAATTAACCTTTCCGAAGAAGGAGTGAACTCCTTTCTTAGAAGTTGGTAATGGAAAACTCTGAATAGATTTCACCTGCTCAGGATCTATTTTGGTTCCTTCTTTTAAAACTATATGTCCAAGAATCTTACCTTCCATCATAGTAATGATAGACATCTTGGGTTTCATGGAAATCCCATGCTTATGATATTGAATCAATACTTCCTCTAGATCTGAAATGTGATTACCCCTTTTCTTAGAAAATACTATCAAGTCATCAAGATAAACCATTATGCTCTTTTCCTTGAGATGATAAATTCTAAATCCATATCCCTTTGAAATGTTTCTTCAACATTGATTAATCCAAAAGGAATCTTCTAATAAGTAAACATTCCCAAGGTGTGATGAATGTTGTTTTATATTGATCTTATTTTTCTACTTGAACCTAATTATAACTTGAGAAACCATCAAGCATAGACAACATTTCGGATCTGTAATAACCTATAAGGTATGATCCATGATAGGAATGGGATAATTATATTTTAATGAGGCTTGATTAAGATTACAAAAGTACACACAAAATCTAATCTCATAATTATTTTTCCTCATGGATAGTATGTTTGGTAATCACTCAGAATGATGGATAGGATAAATTATCTTTATGTCCAACAACTTCTAAATTTTTGTAAAAATAGTACCTGAAATAGTCGGATTGTTCCTCTAAAGCTTTTGATTGAAAGGTTTTTTCCCTTGTTTAAATGGAATATAATATTGGAATTTAACAGGCTGATATGTCTTTAAGTCTTGATAAGACCAAGAAAATACATCCATATATTTCTTGAGAAGTCTTGTGAAATCTTCCTTCTCTACCTCAAAACAAAATTTTCCCAAATTCACCAACTTGGGTTCATCCTCCACCCCTAGATTTAATGGTTGTACATCGAAGAAGAAATATCTCCATATTCCTTATTATTTTTGAGAAACTAATCATGTTTATCAAACATATCTTCAAGATATACCAAGCCTTTAAGAATATTGTTTCCTTTAAGTTGAATAATCCCTTGGCTACCTTCAATTTCTATATCAGCTTCACCAACCATAGTCTATCTCGGAAGTGAATTACTTCCTTCATAATACATTTCTTTGAAATTTTCCTGTTGATGAAGGAAAGAAGCAATTTTCTTATCATCATTGAATACTTGCCACTATTCAACATTATTAGGTACCTTCAAACAGAAAACCATCTCCACTTTATAATCACCTTGTCTAAATATTATGGGTGGTTGATTTGGGTTAAGAAACGTTGTGGTAATTTCCATGGAATCTTCCCTAGAATTCTAATCCCGGGAATATAAGTGATTGATAAGGCTGCAAAGTCTATAGTAGTGGAATACACCCTATCTCTATAATGTCCCAACTTATCTTTCTTTACCTCATAAAGATCGTGTATCTATTTCACAATAAGTTCAACATATTCTCTTGTATGTAACAAATTAACTCCCATATTTTTGGATTTTTCTATTCCCAACAATAGCACTTCATATTAAGCTATGTTTTTACTATTTTCAAACATCAATTTAAAATAATGTGGATATACCTTTACTTTAGGAGATATCATCATACACACTGCACTTTGGATCCAAGTGAACAACAACTACCATCAAACTCCAAACTCCAAAATTTATTATCTTTGATATATGACTCATGCACTACAAACTGAGATTCTTCATTATCCAAATTAGGTAGTAAACTCCATGATTTGATTCTTGAAAAATAATATGAGACCTAGGATCTTTGGATTTTGAAACCATGTATTTGGACTTCTTTCAAGCTCTAAATTTTGATTAACTCCTTTGATTGGAATATGAGCACAAGACCAATCCATCTTGACCTCACCTCCCAACTCTTTACATAAGTTCCTTCTTAGTAACATACCATAAGAAACTAGAATATCCACCACCAGTATTGTCATCTTTAGTATTTTATCTGGGAAAGAAACAAGAACATCTTGCACATCTTTGATATGTCCGATGAGAGGTACTTGTCTCTCCATTTAATAACATATTCCAATTATTTTCATCAGTGTAAGCCCCAAAGTATTTACAACTTTGGCTAACATGACATTATTAGAAGCTCCTAAATCTAAAATGAAGTTACTCAATTTATAACCATTAATAAGAAAGGAAACATAAAATGGTTTAATCCTTTTTGAGAAGACACATGAGCAAAATTCGTAGCATTATTCAACGGAGTAGTAATTTTCTGATTAGCCAAGATACCTCGTGAAGTATTATTAAGTAAATTATTAGGACCATTACTCTACACATACTTTACCAACCTGTTCAACTTCTCTAGAAAATCCCTCAAATATTCAACTTCTAACATTTGTATCTTAGTCTTCTTAATGTGATCGATGATATCAAAAGAAGGAATAACATCACTTTGACTTACTTCAATTTCTTTTCCCATCGTTCTTTGTTGCTAATTAGAAGAAAAATTACTTTCTTATCTCTTGGAGCCAAGGAAGAAGGAAGTGGGCTACCTCTTTTTAGAATAGTAACATTTAGTCCAGGATCTTCTCTTTCTCTCCTTTGTCCACTTGAATAATTTTCACCACCTTTTTGTGCTTGAGATCTTGTAAACACCACAAATGTGTGACCATCACTATATTCAAAATATTTGTAATATACTTCATCAGATTCATAGTTTAGGTATCGATATTGGAGTCATCAACAAGATCTACAAAGTATTCTTCATCAATTAATTCATTATTAGCAATAGCATGATATTTATTTCAAGTTGTTTCTTGAAATAAATTTAATTTCTAAGCCTACGTGGTACAACAATGAATCTGTTTCAATTCTGATTTTGACCATTAAAATTTTGAGAGGGAGTTTTTCTTGAAGGGGAAGCATTTCCTCTTTGAGCGATTTGTTTTTAAATCTACAACATATCATTTTCTAACTTTTGTAGAAGTGGATTAGCAACACTAGTTAAAGACATTCCTTTAACTTTAGGGGCTGAATATTTGATTTTTCCATCCATAATCAAGTCATCCTCAACTTCAATTACAACATTCTATGCTACTAACAAATTTTCTAGTCATACCCTTTCATGAATCTGATATCCAACTTCAGGTAACAAAGCATTTATAAAAAATTATGGCTTTCATCACTGAGTGTAGTAGAAGTAGGGATCTTATATAAAATCCTCTAGAACTTAGCAATAAAGTCTCTCATATTCTCAAAAGTTTCTTTCTTCAATTGTGTTAGCTAAGTAATGAGTGTGCTTGCATCTTCTGCAGGCTTGAACCTCTTAAGGAATTGTTCTCACATAGTTTTCAAATTTTTATAGTTCTAGGGGATCATCAATAAAACCATTCTCCAACCAAGTCATACAAAGTCTTGATGAATAATCTTATAGACACATCCTCGTGCTCTACAACAAGTACTCCACAAGAAATGTAGAAAGCCACCAAGTGATCATCAGGATTCTTCTTCCCATCTCCATATAATTTTGGGAAATTTTTCTTGATCCCTTAGGTAATTCATGCAGAAGAGGAGTTAAGTTCAAAGGACCAAAATCCTTGCCCTGAGAATAGAAAGCTGTTGAGCCATTTGTACAGAATTAACAATCAAGGATTAAGCGGTGAATAATGCCAGAGGTGGTGAGCTATGTTGTAAGTGATTTGGTGAGGTATGAACTCTCCTTATAGGTGATAAAATTTCTCTTCGGGTTCAGGCTTGAGGTGGATAATTGAAATTAAATTTCTCTTGGAGATGAAATAAATGATCAGTCCTACCCGAGCCCTACTTGCACATGTAAATGGATGACTTGCTAGTATGAAATATTCTTAACACAATGAATTCAGCAAGTAATAAATCATAGAAAAACTTCTCCTATACCCATGGGATTTAGCACAATTCTTTTGATTAAAGTTTTATTCCCAAATAAGTCGCCAAAAAATGTTTGCTAGATTTTATGCTTGGCTAAAACATACAACCTAGGAAGTCATGGGATAAATCCCCTTCATTTAACAAGGAATCTCCTATATGCTTTATGTTTTTATTCTATCACCTATCTAAATTCTTTGGGGTATTTCTATAGCTGAATAGTTCATGAACCACAACTAGATAGTTTGGCAATAAGTAAGTAGTTGTTTGGTAACTAGAATGTAAAATAAAGAAAACAAAAATATAGAAGAGGAACTATAAGGGATGCATAAAGTGTAGGACATGTTATTTTGCAGCAATAGATTTTTGAGTCGATTACTCACATAGAATAAAAAAACATTATTTGATCCTCAAAACTTCTAAGCAAATTTTAAAAATCACGCACTTATGGAAGTTAAGATAACTAAAAGTCTATCCTTAACGTCCACAAATGTTCTGATTAGACTTAAGTAGACATAGTTCAAAAAGATTATTTCTTCCTTCTAATTAAATTGTCAACTATTTACAATGAGTACATTCAATTATTTTAACACAAATTCTAAAATAACCATGCATGACTTATAACTATTGTTTTCTCAAATATTTTTAGATTATCTCATTTTACATCTAGGCCTTTTCCTCTATTTATAATTTTCATGAGTAAAGAATATGGAAGTGACATCCGTAATAATTTAATAAATGAAAAACTAATAAATAGTTAGGAGTTGAGAAATTTACTCCTAAAAATATTCATTTAATGTCACCTAGTTATTCTTAGAAAGTTCAAACCTAAAAACCGCTTCATAACTACTTCTTGAGCATTCAACTTTATCAAACAACTTAAAGTAACAATGATTATACACCATATTACTTAAGTTAAATAATGAAGGTAATAAAAAAGTAAAGAATAAAAGTAGAGAGGAAGTAGAAGAAATATAAGAATCATTCCAAACTAGCAGCTACTATCCCTAATTTATCTTTCCCTTTATTGCCATCCTTAGATTTACTTTATCAGGCGCTTCATCCACTTCATCTTTCTCATCATTATGCTTCTCTTTATAGATAGCAAATCTATCCCTCGGGTTATTTATGGCATTACTATCTATGTCAGCTTCATACTCCATTTCTATTTCAAATATGAGCAATTCTACTCCCAAAACCTTGCATCCCCTCTTACCTTCCCAAGATAAGATCCCAACTAATTAACGATATCTTGAATATCTTCTAATTTTTCCAGGGACTTTAGGTTGAAAGGAATAATAGCCTTGTCCATTAGTTTCTAAAACAATAGAAGAAATTATTTAACTCTCTGTGGATACCTAAAGTATCATACTTTTTCAGACCATAAATTACATCATCAAGTTCTTTAAGAATTTCTTGACTCATTCTTCCATCATTTCCATTTTCATTATAATTTTCTTTATAATATTCTCGCATGAATGATAAAAGATGTTTATGATATTTTCCCTTCCTAATTGACCCTTCAGGTGCAATATTTTCTCCAATTAAAACATCATCTGATAATTCATTAATTTCTTCTAGAATCTATAGTTGTAATTCAAAAATACCACCTTCATTATCTTCTTCTTTCTTGAGACCCTTCAATTTATCCAACTTCTCTTTATACTCAACAACTTTTACCAAAGTTTCTTTGTAAAAATTTGTAGCTATATTAGTGATATCAGCCATCCATTCATCTATAGCCTTTGATCTATCACTTGTCTCTTCCACAATAGTAATTACCTATGGATTTACTTGTTCCTCCATAAGCATTGGTTGTGTGGGGTTCTTGGAAACCTTCATGATAATATTACAAAGCTTAGCATTTTTACTTTTTCTTCATCTAACTTCTGGAAAAGGCTATTTATCAATGTTTGTGTGTCATGCTTTAAACCTTTAGTGGTGACTTCTCCCAAAGGAACCTTTGTAATTTCCAAATCCTCTCCAAAAATTCTTATTTTTATTTTCCCAGTTATTTGAGTAGATACCTTAGAAAATTTCTTTCTTGAAGAATCAATGATCAATCTTGAATTAACCTTGGCCATTTTTGGTCTTTTCCTCTTATTTTCAATACTTCTTAACAACTGAAGATCCATTTTCTCCAAATTGATTACTTAATTGAAATTAGGAAGGGAATGCTTAGACAACCAATTTGTAAATTCCTTGCCCTGAAAGAGTTTGAGCTTCAGGATGAACAATTATTTCTTTACCACTTCCTTCTGGTAAGGGAAGTGCCACTATTTCTAGCTATTTTTCAGGTTCTTCAGTAGTATAATCTTGTTGCAAAACCCCTCCTAATTCAACCATATTTTCCCTTATCAATTCCTCTTCTATCTCTTCTTCAATCCCGTATCAATATTTTCAATGTTCTTATATTACAAGCGTGTGGGGACTGAAGAGACTTTAACCATTTGATCATGCATCTCATTACCAACTTCCTTTACAATATCTCCTTATTCTACCTATTAATCTTTCATATTGAATTCAATTTTTCCTAATGTTTGAGATGCTCCTCAAAGATAAGCATCATCATGTATCTCCTGTTCTGGTGAAGTTAATGATTCCTCTAGACACATAGGAGGGGGAGGAGTATTTGGTGGAAAAAAAGAGGTGGTCTAGGTAATGAGTTTCGGTGGAAGTTCAGGGAAATATGAAAGAGGTTGGCTTAAGCTTTGGCATCAAAATATATTATTTATAATTAGGTTCTTGAATGGTAGGAGTAATAGTGGGTGATGTTAATAAACTAGAAGTATTTTTGGGACAACTTTTGAAATCAAAGGATTATGTGTTCTTGCTCTCCGAATTCGATTGAACTTCATAGCCATGCCTTTGCTCTCCCCTGGAGATTCCTTTCTCTTCCTCATTTCACTAAAATATTCTTTATTTCCATTTATTATTTAAGTAATCTCTTTCATTACTGATTCCTCAAGGAAACAACCTCGACTAGTCAACCATTCAACAGTGTATAATAATAATTTTGATGTTCTCTCCATAATTGACTTTGAAATATGAGTAACTAGAAGAAAAGGAGCACTATCACCTCCTTGATCATAATATGCACTAGAAATCACTTTCCCATCATTTGCAAGTCCTTCTGGAATCTTGGTGAACAAAAGTATGAAATCTATTGTACAGTAAGTTGACTATAATATCTTCTCCTAACTTCAAATTCATCTCTACAATCAGCCCAAAAATCTTCCAATGTTGGCAAGTGTGCATAATTTAGTGAAACTGAATTCTTGGTTATATTTCTATAATCAAAATTCCCCCTTTCATTGAAGGAAATCTGATTATAATGGAGATACATATCTCTCTAGACATCTCTTTCCTTATGAATATTTATACAATGATATTGTCCAATCACAATAGGAAAATGCACAACTGACCTATGGAGACCTTGTTACAAATCATGAAGTACTGCTAACTATCTACATAACTCTAGAAAAATCCATCTATCACTTGGATATCTGGGAAAATTTAATGGAACATTTGAGAAACCACAGACTCTTAAATATGTAAAGTGAGAAAATTGAATAAAAATGCACCCATAAGGTTGGACTACATTCCATGCTTCATCAGTCACCCTTCTAGCTCTTAAGTTAGGATCAAGCCTGCAAATGACCTCATACAAGAAGAATTCATTAACCTGTTTATATTCATTAAAGTATCCTAGAAAGGATAACTGCAGATAATATTCATAGATGGGTTTCTTATCCTTTGTTCCAATAGTTCTTAATTTGGGAAAATTTCCTATGTTGCTATAACATAGACAAGATAAGAAGTCATTTTAAAATATAGAGTTTGAATAACATTTCTCAACTGAAAATCAATATTATCATTGATGATTTCAGCCCAATTAATCAAAGTATTAGGCTTAGCATTCTCTATCATTCTCAGAAAATAATACATCCATTTATAAAAAAATTTTGCACTCTTCTCGCCATTAATCCTACAAAGCAGTTGAGTAATATCATCAGCTTCTTGAATCAAATCAGATCTCACAATTGTTTTGGGGAATCTATAATCCTATTTTTATTACTTCAAATAATGTTAATTCATGATCTTTATGGTGTCTCTCCTCTTATTTTCCAAATACACACTATATTTTTCCATCTTGGTACTCACGACATTTGGTGCAGTTGGAATCTTCAAGAAAAAGTTGAAGAAATGAGTATCCAGTCTTCCCACAAGGTCATTGACATCATTCTTGATTTTTGCAAACTGGGAATCATAATGCTTGTCGCACTCTACCACAAGTTCGACAATGACAAGTTCTTGGAAAGGTAGTTGCTTGATAAATCCACTCCCGAGTTAATGTCCACATCAAAGGTGTTTGTTTTTTAGCTTTAGATCTCTCTATTAACTCAAACAATGAGACATGACCCATGTCTATATCACATATTCCATCCATTTTGCTGTAATACAAATCTCCATAGGATATCCCTTATAATCATACTTCATTTTGTCTTTCTTAGCTCTAGTTTTTATTTTTCCTTTTTTGGCACTTGAAGCTTCTTCAATATCCAAATTTGGATCCTATTTGATCACAACATCTTCCTATTCTATCTTACAGTTCCTCCTTCTTCTCTCGATCTTTCACTAACTTCAATTGGCTCCTCTTTGGTTTTGGACATCTCCGTCCTTGTTTCCACCACTTAGAACTAGTAATTTTTTCCACTCTTTAAATAATAATCATCAAATTATTTCACATGTACCTCATTTTTATGCATACATTCAAGATTTAATTTACTCATCCAATCATGTAAAAAAATTATAGAATACAAGTTCTAAGTGATAGGTTGAAATAGTTCAATCTTCAGTTCATTGCAAGTTTTCAGGGTGTAACTACTTAATACTAGAAGTTAATAAGCATAAATAACTCAAATCAGCACAATGCAAAGAAATCAGCAGCAACATAATTCAATGCAAGACTAAACCAGCAATAAGTAATGGATTTAATGCAAATCACATGTGGGAAGCCATAGAATCTCCTTTTCGAAAAAATAAGAAGTAATAGGTGACCATTTTAGTAGAATGAGTAGAAGAATTAATGGCAACACAAATCGATGCAATGAACATAACCGGTGGTGAACATACATTAATTTACTACCTATATAAAGAAAAAAGTAAAGTAACTCAAAAACAATGAAATTAACAAGAATTTTTTTGCCATGGATTTTATACATTACTTTACTTCTATTAAGACCAAGTCAAGTAGTAAGTTATAAAATCAAAGAATGAATAGGGATATATTATTCTATGGTTAACTCTTATTACTTTAATTCTTTTAAGAGAAAATAAGTAAATTACATTCGAATCAGCAGTGCAATGGGTAAGGAAAGAAAAGCATGGTGGAATCAGCACAAACTTAAAAATGTGGCTAGTGGTCTTTTCATAAAACTTTATTATTTTTGCCAAATATAAGTAAAAGAAAATCGATTCAACGCAAAGAACTAGATGGGGATCATGTTTTGTGGTGATTTAGTATTACTCTAATTTTATTTCAAAATTAATTAAAGCACATTGGGATCAACACAAAATAAGGGTTCAATTTTGGTACGAGTAGAAGCAAATGAAAACAATGTAGAACTAGGGAAAAGCATTTTTGATTTATCCAATAAAATTTACTTTTGAATACGAAGGCATGGAAAATAAAATCAGATAAACTCAATAAATAGGGGCATGTTTCCTATTGATTTTACCCTACTTGAATCTTGTTACAAACACAAGTAAAGCATGTCCAATTTGATGCGAAAAAAGAATGAAATGGAAAAATTCCATGAACAAACCTAGGACAAAGATAGGGCTAAAAACGTAATAAATTCCCCTCAAAGGTAACAACGAATTCAAACATTAAACATGAATCCTAATCCTAATGAAGAAAAATACCCCAATTTTTAATTAATAACCCTAGAAACTAGACACTAAAAGAAGACATAAAATAAACCTTAAAAACACACAGAAGACAGGAAAACAAGGAAAGGAAGAAGAAAAACAAACAACTAACCTTAACAAGAAATGGGTTGGAGATAATTTGTGTAAAATTCTCCCTCAATCGATCACTGGAGTTTCTCGAGGTATAGAGGGTTGACAACTTCTCTCTTCTTGACAATGCAAATGTGTGGATTCTAGGTGGAATTACTTAGGACATTTATATTTTCCACATAATTAAATGCTAACCGTAGGAGTGGTAGCTCAGCCCTCTTTTTCAAATGTCTTTACTTTAACAATTTTGAAAATAATTAAAGTAATCCTAATTTGCTGATAGCTTAAATCATTAGTTATGAGTATTTTTAGGATTAATTTACTCATTTTAAGATTACGCTAGTAAAGAAAGTTGGATTCAACACAAATAATTGTTAATCAAGTAGGGTTAGGATTCAATGTAATACATGGGGACTTTTATAATGATGACCTTCTCGATGAGGACCTCATTTCACCAACACTCATTTCCATAGTCCTTCCCTTATTACCTACTCAAAACCACGACCTCTTCCCCCTCAACTCTTAGAACCACCCCCAAGATTTGAAATTAACATGGTTCGCATCAGAGAACTTGCCACACCATCACCTAAATGTCATTGCACCTAGCTCACTTCACAAGGCTTTTCTCCCCTGGTAGGTTTTTTCCCGTCATGTCGTTATACCACTCATCCTACACCTTCTCCATTTACCAACTCCCTCAAATCAACACGATCCACGTTACTACTCATGCTCGAAGGAAAAGACAAGGAAAAGGCAACTAACTCGCCAACCCATCCTATACCCAACATACCATCTACACCCACACCTAAAATTACTATCCATGTCCCCACATATCATATTTCTAATGGGCTCACACATCGCACAATGATCAAACAACTACACCAATCCCCCTCAAAATGTCCTTATATGACCTCATCCAAACCTCATAATCCCATTGTCAAACTCTCATGAAGGTCTTATAATATATTGAGATTTTACCCAATGACGCTACACTGTAGCCTTCATTATCACACCCCATCATGTAGCCTCTCTCACAAAATTACCACCTTTATCCACACCTCACCCTACTCACAAAGTAGCCTCCCTTAGTTTCTCAAAGGAAGAGATCACACCGCACCAAACCGATGACCTAGACCCATCTCTCTTCATCTCTATCCACATCGATGATATGTGTACGACATGTAATGATCGATGGTGGCACTAGCATTAACATCATTTCATCCCATGAATTGACTCAAATGCGCATACCTGACAATTGCATGCATAAACATCCTGTCATGTTGTGTTCATTCAAAGACGCTATCACCTCTACACTAGGCACCATCATCCTCCATGTTTGTGTGGGCCCTGCACTATTCTAGAGTTATTTTACATTTTGGAGGGGAATTTTAATATAACTTGTTGCTTGCTTGAGACCACGGAGTTGTGTCATGGGTTATGTTCCTTCCACTTTACATTCTTGTGTAAATTTTGAACATGAAGGACACACCTATACTATTCCAGCTGATCCTTCACCTTTTAAAACATGAAACACACTTTATCGACCAAATGATGTGCTTATACCCATTAAGGCATCTACCTCCATGATCGCTACCACGTCACCTACACCTCTACTTACCAGTACAGTCGTTACCTCAACCACACATACATCCTCCATTCCTACCGCTACCACGACCTCCACGAGACAACCCATCAGCCTCCCAATCCATTAGTTCCACCTCTATATCAACCTCCGACACATCATTTATTCCAGCTACCCACATACCAACCATTGATCCATTGGAAGAAATTTTTCAACGCCTCACTCTGGGGGAGTATCACCTATATAGTGTCAACACATTCCTTACTCCACAAGAGTATGGAAATCTTCCCCAACATCCTCGTTATGATCAACACGGGAAAAACTCCTTTATGGTCCTCCTCACCTTCCTACTAGTCTCACCTATGGGGACTTGATACTACCACTTACACACCCGAACCACCGTCATAAAACCGCCCATTTTTGCTGACTTCTAGTCACTCACTAATTGTCATTTCACCTAGACTTTCTTGCACTAATGTGCATGGAAGGGTTTTGGTTTTTGATTTTATGATTAAGGCTGCCATAATGTTATTCCATGTACTACCCGCAAACATAACGATCATAGTGGTATCGACTTTTTGAACCACTTACCAAGCGAGCCCACATTGAACTCATCAAGGACATCATCCCTTCTCCACCCTCTTCACCCGCTCCGCCTTCACCACCACCTTGCGCAATGGAATTGATAGATCAGAATCTATCCCTCCTAACTTTTTTTTTTTTCATAAACACCATTTCCTTTGGGCCTCTGACTTATCAACGCAAGGGTGAGGCTCCTTCCTCTCTTCCCTTCCTGTATCTTGAAATGATCAATGACAATACAACTTCAATTAACATCGTTCAATGTCAGGATGATGAATCTATACTCACCTAACTTGGTGCAGAAGACTCATATATTCATTGGTTGTTACCCTCTGAGACGTAAACCATGTTGAATGAATCAACTATTGAGATCAACATTCATACTCAGTATGACCCACACATCCTAAAGATTGGTCAATCTTTAGATGTTGTTGAATAGGAAGCCATCACTTCTTTTCTCAAAGATCATAACCACACTTTCACTTGGTCTTACGCAAAAATTCTCGGTATCAACCCCACCATAGTGGTTCACAATATCGTAACCATTACCAATGCCAAACCTGTAAAAAAAAACTTAGGAAAATGCACCCTCGTATTTCCCTTCTTGTCAAAGAAGAACTTCACCTTCTTTCTGTTTCCTTCATATTACTTATTGATTATCCTCGTTAGATTTCTAACATTGTCCCTGTCACTAAGGTGACAAGGGGACTCCATATTTGCATAGATTTCCATTACCTCAACCTAGCCTACCCAAAAGATGACTTCCATCTAACCAAAGATTGACCAATTGGTTGACCTTCTTGTGTTATAACCAAATCTAGCTTGCCCTAGAGGATCAACAAAAACTACATTCATCACCCCTTGGGGGACCTTCGCTACTCGATTCATGCCATTTGGCCTTAAATGTCGGTGCCACATATCGGTGGGCTATGACTTATATCTTCTATGACATCATGCATGATATATTAGAAGATTACATGGACAATCTCTGGTCAAATCTAAACACCGCTCCGAGCACCTCGCTATCCTAAAAAAACATTTTTGACCACCTCATTAAATATTGCATTTGCCTTCAACCCAAGAAGTGTGTCTTCGTGGTTCTCTCAGAAATCTCATGGGATTTATCTTTTCCTACGTGGTATAGAAGTTGACCGATGGGGGATCATTTTTGAAAGTTCCCAAAACATCCCTAAATGGTGTCAGTGTAGAAGATCATCTCGAGAGATTTCCAACGACTGTGAGAATGTGACAAACGGACATCGGGAGCTCTAGATATGTCTGGTCAAAGTTCGGTCAACGGAAAGTCAACTCTAGTCAACTGGTCAATAATGGACCAATCACACTACGACACGTGGCGAAAAGGCAAAAGGGAGTTGTTTGTTGGTTTTCGATCACTGGTCTTCGATGAGCGTAAAAAAGGTGCACGGGAACAAGAGGCTCAACTTTTATTACGGAGGGAGCCGATCGCCATGTGGACTATGGTATTATCGCCGACGTGGTGGGTCCACAAGCCACCACGTGGCTTGCCACCACTCGTCGAATTCGCTCGATTTGCCTATCGAGGGTCGACAAGTGGTATTTATTGCCATATTTCATTTGGAATGTCATTATATTACTTGGGTCGAAATTATATTATCTTGGTAAGTCCACTTTCCATATTCCACGCATTTAATCCAAATCCATATTACATTTTCCACGCATTATATTTGGTTTAACCTCCAAGCATTATTCAAGGTGCCTAAAAATACTGTCTATACATAGCCATGCACATCCTTATCCAAACAGAAAATAAACCCACATTCCAAGTGGCTAAAATGGCTCACAAGCCAATACAAAAGCGCCCCCTTTGCATTATTAAATACCTCCCTTCATCCACGCACCCACAATGTGGGATAAACCTCTTGAAATCCGCCTAAGGAGAAGGAAGTGGAGATATGGGGGGGATTTGAACCATGGTCTCCATGCTAAAAGATAAGGGCTTTGACCACCACACCACTTGTTTAGAAACAATATAAAAGGAGCTATATTGTATTTGAATAGCATTGGTGCAGGTCTGTGTAAAAGCCAAAAGAGGAGGCAGTCTCAGAGAACACCATTTTTGAAGGCCTTGCACTCAGATTGGGACCTCGGAGTAAAAAGATGAAATGTAGAGAATTCTGAGACAATTCCAACCATATAAGATTTGATCTTTTTTTTTTGAGTTTTATCCTATTTTTGGAAGCTTTGAATGCATATTTTAACAGGGATCTACAAGACAGCTAGTTGGAAAACATGAATTTCAATGCACTTCTGGTCCGAATTGTGACTTGGTGTAAACATGAAAAGTGTTCAAAATTCAGATCTGATCTCAGAAATATGATTTTTTTTCATAGAATATTTTTAAATCTCCATTTGTAGGTGTTTTTCTAACACAGTTGCAGGGAGATCACATTGTGAAAACACTGTAGGAGCCACGGATCGTTCTTGGGACAGTTTCTGCTATTTTTCAGAGTTCTTGGGACATTGATCAGCTCATTTGCAGGTTGTGATTCATTATTGGTTGTTTGTAAGAGTTATTGTACTTGCATTTCAATATTATTAATGGATCGGTTCAATCCGAACCCGGGGACGTAGGAATTTCCGAACCCCGTAAACAATCTTGTTTGTTATCTGAATGTTTTTAGTTCTGATTATTTATTTGCTACACAAGTTTTCCACACTTATATGGATGCATAATAATCAGAATTCAATCAATTTTTGGAGTTTAGAATACTTAAAATTGGTTAAGAAAATCACGATCTTTGGAAACTTATAAAAGTGAAAAAAATACAACTCACGTTTTCAGATCAAGTTTGGTATCAGAGCAGTTAGATTGCCGGATTAGCTTCTAATTGTGTTTGGCTTCAGTTTCAGTATTGATTTCAGTATTTAGTGTGTAGACATTTTGGGGCTTGTTAATCTTCTTTTGCAGTGTGTAGTTTTGGAAGTATAGGTTGTGTTTGCAGGAACCGGAATCATGGGCAAGTCATCCAAACAGAGCAACTGGATGAGCTTGAAGCCATAAACTGCCAACTCCAAGAAGAAAAATCTTTCTTGAGAGATAAATTTTATTCCTTGGAAGAGGAAATAGTGCGGTTAAAATCTGAGCCACAATCCTCTATAACCAAGAAAGAGGAGTATGTCAACAAGATGCTTGAAGAGAGAAAGAAGTTGATGGGCTTTATTAAAGAGTTGCAGGAAGAAATACGAGGCTAAGGATGCCCTCTTAGAAAAGATGCAACAAGGTGAACACAAGAAGGAAATTCCTTCCAAATCAGATGCAGGTACTATGACAGAATGCACTGTAAGTTGTTCACATTTTAATTCTTCCTCTCATTCAGTTTCAGATGTTCCTTTGGGTCAGTTTGAAAAACACACTAAGGGAATTGGGTCTAAGCTAATGGTTAAGATGGGATTTAACGGAAAGGGCCTTGGTAAAAATGGACAAGGTGATGCTAACCTAGTACAGGTAGAGGATCAGCCTCGGTTTGCAGGTTTGGGTTACTCTAGTGGGAAAATGGAAATTGGAGAAAGTTCCAAAGCAGCTGAAGGAAGACAAGCTTCCAACAGCCAAGGATCTACACCACTAGAATTGCAGGATTCCGCCATCAGGAGGAACAATGAAAGGTGTAAGAAAACAGGTAAAAGAGGTAATCAGATTCCACCTCCTTCCACTTACACTAAAAATAGCACTAAGGGAAAATCAAATCCTAAAACTTCTAATACACTCTTTCAGTTGGAACAATATAGCTTTGGTAGGCAGAAATATGCTTTCCCTTGCACATTTTGTGAAGGTACTAATCATTCTGTTGCATATTGTTGGAAGAGGAAAAATTTGATTAAGAAGTTAATGCCTTTTGTGAATGATAAGGCAGGTGCTAAAGACCAATCTCACCAAGGAAAGGCGAGAAATGGAAAGAATGTTACCTCTCCTAAACAGGGGAATCATTCTCGTAGACAGAGTTCTGAGAATGGTAAAATGGGTAAGACTCCTAAAAACAGGGAAGTTAAATTTTGTTCCCATTGTAATAGGAATGGTCATGATGTTAAGGTTTTTTAGTTTGTTCCTAAACAACAAAATTGGAAAGTTGTTAAAAAGAACAGTATTGTAAAACCAACAAAAGTGCTTAACCTAACTAAAACTCATTGTGGTACTAAGAAGGTAAAACAAAAAAACAGAAAAACCCAAGTGATTGGTTTGGAAAAACACTCCTCAACTTTATATTCGCACTCTGATAAATTATTGATAGTAGGCAAGCAAAAAAAAATTCAGAGCTATATTTTAGGGATTCCTGTTGATTGATAAGGATTTGTTCCTAAGTTGATATTTAAAGCTTTGAAAATGAATGGGAACAACTGAAGAGAATATTTGAGTGATAGGTTCATCATACTCATGTTTTGTTTTCTCAGATTGGTTAGTAGTTCCATTGTTGAAAACACTATGCAGGGATAGGAATCAGTAGCATGTCTAAATTTGAAACTTGCAGTTGTAATCAGCATAATCACAAAGTGTCGGTTGAACACTAGCCTGTTATTATAGCAATGGGTGTTATTATCTGACTTATTATTTGTGATGGCGATACAGTGTTTTGGCATATTCATGTTGATTCAGTTGTTGACTATAGCTATTTTTGGGCGTTGATAGTCTATTATATTTTGATAGTGAATACTTGCAGTTGTTACAGTTTCAGATGGGCAGTGGGCACTAGCCTAATTGTGGGTAGTTTAGATGTCTTGTATACTGATCTGTGTTATGGAATTGTAATTTTTGGTAATCGGCCATATCACAAAGTGACAGTTGAACACTAGCTTTCCGTAATAGAATGGGTGTTATTATCTGGTCAGTTATTTGTGATGGCATTACAGTGGGGTATGACAGTTCACAGTTGTGTGTAGAGTTGACAGGGTTGCAGCGTTTCAGTTGAACACTAGCTTAATTGGGTGTTATTATCTGATCGATTATGTGACTAGCTAATCAACTATTTGCATTTATTTAACCTATAATGTTATTTTGGGTTCTTGTATGTGTTTGTGTAATGCAGGAAGAGATAGCATGTTTTTGTGGGTTGATACACAACTTTTTGTGGACAAAAAGCCTTTCTCAGTGGGGAGGTGTGATCAGGGGATCATTTTTGAAAGTTCCCAAAACATCCCTAAATGGTGTCAGTGTAGAAGATCATCTCGAGAGCTTTCCAACGACTGTGAGAACGTGACAAACGGACATTAGGAGCTCTAGATATGTCTAGTCAAAGTTCGGTCAACAGGAAAGTCAACTCTAGTCAACTGGTCAATAATGGACCAATCGCACTGCGACACATGGCGAAAAGGCAAAAGGGAGTTGTTTGTTGGTTTTCGATCACCGGTCTTCGACAAGCGTAAAAAAAAGGTGCACGGGAACAAGAGGCTCAACTTTTATTACGGAGGGGAGCCCGGCCGCCGTGTGGACTATGGTATTATCGCCGACGTGGTGGCTCCACAAGCCACCACGTGGCTTGCCACCACTCATCAAATTCACTCAATTTTCCTATCGAGGGTTGATAAAAGGTATTTATTGTCATATTTCATTTGGAATGTCATTATATTACTTGGGTCGAAATTATTATTGTATATATCTTTCCCCAAGTAGATATAGACAAGCAGAAGAATATAGAAATCAAAGAAGCTCAAATCCCTGACATTTATCGCCTTGGCGCACAGAAATGGCGCATGAAACAGAGTGTCAACAAAGAAAAATTTGCACCTTGGTGCATGTAAGAGGATGTCAACACACACATGGATGCGCAAGGCGCACCTTCAGGAGGCTTGACATTTTGAGCGGCCGACAAGCAGACCCAGCTGAGATATTCGGATGGCCATAACTTTTTGGGAGCTCAAATTCATGCAAGGTTGGACTTTTTGGAAAGCTTGCGAGGTCCTCTATCCAACTACAACTAGATATATTTAATTGGGTGAGAAAAATTCTTAAAAATGCAAATTACAGTTCGCCACTTTTGGGTTCGTTGGGGTTCTCACCTACCATCATTATGAGATGAGTTAAGTGCATTACGGAGGTGGTTGGGGCAGATTTTGATTTCCTCTCTTCTCCCTCTCTTTTTCCTCCTATAAATTGTAAGGAAGGGGTTTTTCTAAAGGTTGGACATTTTTGTTTTGTACCTCCCTTCTTTTCTTTGGCGGAGTGAACTTGTGGAGTTAAAACCTCCCATTTGAAAGCTGTAATGCAACCTTGCCTCTTGGCATTTTGCAAAGTGTGTTATATCAATCTTTGGAGCAAATTAATGCATGTCTGTGGATGATTCTCAAACCTCTCTGTGTTCATTTGCATCCTCCTGATCTTTCACTGTGAATCTGGCTATCTGTGCATTATCTTGCATTGCATTTTAATGGTCTGTGTTTATTGGCAAGACAAGTGTTCTTCCTCGGTGCATCACCTTTGTAGTTTAGGCTTTATTTTATGAATTTTCTTACCTGTCTCCTTGGCAAGTTAGATTAGGTTTTTAGTAGACCCTCTACATTTTTTTACGTGTGCATCTCGAACAGAGGAATAGGAACCGGCCTCCATCCAGGAGAGCTTTTCCGATTTTGTAAGGTCCACACTTAGGAAAAGCTCCATGTTATGCTGATCGCCTTTGAGAGTCTCAACCCATCGTGTTGCAGACATTCAGGGGTGCTGTGATTCACCATCAATATTTTTGGCATGCCCGGTGGGACCAAGAGGTCATTCCACAAGATTTGAAGGAGTTTTCATGAAATTCGGACTAAAAAATTGTAGTTTTTACAATTTCAGATTTTGCACCTTCCAGGCTGAACTCCAAAATCAATTTTCAAGGGCTTAACTTGCTCAAAACAAGTCAAAATTTCACCAGTTGGTAGATCTGAGGGTAATCTTCAAAAGGGTATCCTTAGTTTTTTGATATTTTGATTTTCAAAATTTCATGGTTTTTTGGGTTTCGGGTTTTCGAGGTCCGAGAACATCAAAGCAAGACCCAACAGTCATTTCAGGTTTTGGGGGATGCATTGCATGGTCCTATTCCCGACAATAGTCATTTCGGGTTTTTTGGGGTGTCGAGCATGTCCCAAGTTCGACACATGGCAATTCGGGTTTTGTAAGTTGCATTACATGACCTGAGTTCCGCCTGTACCTTTCGAGGGTCCGCAGCTGCACAACAAGGCCCGAATTCTGGATTGAGGATTCTCTCCTCTCGGGTCCTTCAAGTTTAAATGATATTTTTATATTGTAAAGTTTGGTGTGTAACTTGGCAAAATCTAGTCTTTTGAGGCTCGTTCTCTAACGCATCTGGCAACTCCGAAGGGATAGAATTCAGCGGTGTAGCAGCACAAGTTGCCCAGGCACATGAGAAGAATTCGAACCAGGTCTAATACTCGAGAAGAGGGGCTATTTTTCCACTTGCATCTTTCACTAGGCAGAGGAAGGAGAGGAAGAAGACCACAAAGATCACCATCTCCACCTAACAGGACTTTTTCTACACCTCCACCTGGTAGACCTTTTCTCGCATCAACCAGGTTCTTAAGCCAAGTTGCAGTCTATCTGTTTGCTTCATTTCATAATTACGATCGGTGTCAACCATTTCACCATTTTCGAAGAAGGATGTCTCCTTTAAATGGGATGATGACTGCCATAAATCTTTTGAGGCCTTAAAACAATAACTTCTCCAACCACCCGTACTCATCCCACTTAAATACAATCAAACCTTCTACCTATACATCTTAACTACCGATCACTCCTTGAGAGCCATGTTCACTCATCACGATGAACAACATAGGGAGAAGGTGGTTTATTACATAAGCCATACTCTTTTAGACTACGAAACCCGATACACCCATCTTGAAAAAAATTGCTTAGCCTTAGTTTTCGTTGCCACAAAACTCCGCCATTACCTACTCAACCACAAAACCTAAGTTGTGACCAACACTAACCCCTTACACTTCATGTACGCTAAACCTTACCAAAATCAACGTGTCGCACGTTGGCTTATGATTTTAGCTGACCTCGACCTTGAACTCATTCATCAAAATTCCATCAAGGGCCAAGCTATTGTGATTGACCAATTGGTGACACACTTATTTCGGGATCAACCCTCTAATTTTGACTTTCCAAATGAGTCAATTGCCACCCTTTCTCTGGGACGAACCCACTTACCAAATGACACTCTTCTTCGATTGCCCCAAGTGTTAGGTTGGGGTGGGGCTGGTATTATCCTTATTCCACTTGATGGTGAACCCATGCGTTTGTCTTTCAAACTAGATTTTTATTGTACAAACAATATTGCCGAATACAAAGCACTCGTATTAGGTCTCCAAGCCACCTACGCCCTAGATGTCAAATAAATCAACATCTTTGGTGATTCTCAATTGGTCATAAACCAAGTCAATGGTATATACCAATGTCATAATGAGATACTTTAAAAGTATAAACATCATGTACACATATTATTGACCACATTTGATCGTTACACCCTTCAAACTATCCCTCAACCAAAAAATTTATAGATACCATGGCCTCGTTTGGCTTCTCAAATACCCTCTTCATCTATCAATTCTAAAATCTTTATCACCATACAAAGACTCCAATCACCCTCGTATTTCCCTTGCGACATTTAATCCATCGTAATTGTCACCTCGGACTGAGAAACCTTTGGTATAAATAATACTTTGACTACCTTTCTCTCCATCTTACCTCCCGATATCACCCGTAATGGACAACGTGCCTTCCTTAAAAAGGTCTCTCATTACGTCATCATGGGGGACCCTCCTCTATAAGCATGGATTTAATGGTATTCTCTTATGATGCCTCACGAGTTCTAAAACTCCTTATACGATTAAGGAAGTTCATGATGGCATATGTGGAGTTCACTTCAATGGCCTTGTTGTTGCTAAGCATATTCTTCACCTAGGCTATTCTTGGTGACCCTCAACCATGATTTTCCAACTACATCAAACATTGTGTAAAATGCCAAAAACATGCAAAACTTCATCATACACCCATTCATGCCTTATAGGTCACCTGTGACCTTTGGCCCTTCTCTCAATGGGGTTTGGATCTTGTCAGAGAGATCAACCCCCATTCTTCCCAATGACATCAATGGATCATCGCTCTTCTACCGAGTACTACACAAAATCGGTTGAAGCCATACTACTCATCTCCATGAAAGCCAAGAAAATAAGTGAGTTCATCAATCATCACATCATTTTTTGCTTTGGTGTTCCTCATCGCCTCATCACTGATAACAGAAAACTATTCAAAAACAAAACATTGCGGAAACTTTGTGACACCTTCGGCATTAAGCTAAGTTTCTTGTCACCTTATTACCCATAGACCAATAGCCAAGCCAAATCCACTAACAAAACCTTAAACAAAATTCTCATGAAAGTGGTTAATGATATTGGGAAGGACTGGCATACACACATTCCTTTTTGCCATGTGGGCATACCACACTAGTATCCATACTTCCAGTGCTGCCACACCATTTTCTACGATCTATGGTATGGAGGTTGTTCTACCTCTCAACATCCAGATTCCCTCACTCCATATTTCTCTCCATGACATTCTCAATGATGATGAATTTCATCAGGACCATTTAACACAACTTGAGTTATTACATGAACGCCATCTTAACACTCTTGACCACCTTCAAGTTTACCAAAAATGTATCAAATGTGCCTATGAAATACGTGTCCATGAACAAACCTTCCAAGTCAGTGACCTTGTCCTAAAAGAAAATCAACATGTAACCAAAGCAGAAAAATTAAACGGGAAAATTTTCTCCTAATTGGCTTGGACCATACATCATGACCCAAACTTATGGATCAGGTGTTTTTCATTATCTTCACTCGATTATAAACCCGAACTTGAGCCCTTAATGCCTTGCATTTTCAACCATTCTATTATTGAATTTTAGTCCTACCTCGCCTTTTTCCTCTTTTCATGCTCATCCCTTGAGCACTCTCCACTTCTTACACCTCACCAATGATTAAACAAGAATTATGTGCATACCCGTCACTTGTTATCTTCTCTTGAATATGTGTACCATGGCGCTGCACATAGCATGATTCTCATGGATACTTTTTATCTACCTTTAGATGAGATCTCATGGTCATTTCACCCTACTTTCTAAACAAGAATCCTGTTCTTCACCTTGGTCTTCTCCATGACTTTAAATCCCTCACATGGTATCCAACTCCTTGAGTCAAACTTCTAATAAAAATATTACTCCCTCAAAAGGACATCTTCCTCTCGGCAATCATTGTTATAAATAGACTACTCCCTCAAAGGACAACAAGGTAAAGCTCTTTTTAAAAAAATCGAGAGAATCTAAAGCTTCTGTTGGTGCAAATCAGTAGCACCCCTGGATGTTGATCAGATTTCTAGTTTGACATTTTGGACATCCAGTGTGATTGCACAACATTAAATCTTTTCCCCAAGTGTGGGACTTGTAAAAATGGAAAAGAATCTCTAGGTTAGAGGTTGGTTCCTCAACTCCTCTGATTAGGTGTATTACTTGCAAGTTGCAGAGGTTTTGAATTCAAGATCCTACTCTAAATTCCAAGGGGACAGAGATAGAGAATGCAAAAACTGAAACTAATGCTAATAAGGTGATGCACCAAAGGAGTGGTGAGCATTTTTACTTCATGATTGACATAGATCATAGAAATGCAAAAAACATCATGCACAAACTGATAAAATGTAATGAAAGGTCAGAAATGAAGCAAACAACACAAACAGAGGATTGGAACTCATTCACAGAGCTTGCATTGTCATTTCCAATATCAAAAACACATGCATTACAACATCTGAGAGGTAGAAAACAGGTTGCAGTCTTGGAAGAGGTCTGATATTCCACAAAATCACTTTTCAAGGTGAAAAAGGGAGCCTGCCATACATGAAAAATGTCCAACCCTTCAAAAATGAGCCAAACCTGGCTTTTACAATGCAAAAACCGAGCCCAGGAGAGAGAAATGTGGGATAATGTGAGAGATCTTCAACCACCAACCAAAAATGTGATAAAACAACATGGGCATCCTTACAGGTCCATTCCCTGACATTTTTCACCATCTTTGGGAGAGAATGCGAGCCATGCTACATTAAAAATGGTGGTTAAAATGTAATTTTTGTTCATTACTACATGTGAGAGGCATTTTTCAATTTTATCTCTCTAAACTCCATCAAAATACAAAATTGAGCCCATAATCTCTTAGAGAATTGCACCAAATTTCCATTGATATAAAGAACATGAAAAACTGATCTCAGGATCGAAAGTTATGGTCGTTTGAAAATTTAGGGCAAAACAGGGGCAAAACGGGTTCAAGGCCAAAAACTTGAAATTTTCCCACTTTTTTGCACTTGGGAAAATTTCCCAAAAAATCTCCGCGCCCCACCGATTTGGTGCCACGTGGCACATTCTAATTGGATGTGGGCCTTTTGCACTTCATTTTTCACCGTTTTAGCTATTGGAAAATTTTCCAAAAATTCTTCGTCAGGCCGATGGCTTGAGGACACGTGGCACGATATGATTTGCCACGGGAATATCCTCTTAATTTTTCCATCACTGTTGACCACTTTCTCGACTTGGACACGTGGGAAACCCCCATTGGCTGCGGGCTTTTACTTCCCCTTTTCCCCTGCGGGCTGTCTTGCATTTTTGCCACCACATGGACATGTAACATGATCTCATTGGCTCACATTTAGGGGGTAGACCTTTCCTTTGAAATTTTCTCGACTTTGCTTTGGGAAAAATTCCCAACTTTCCCCACCTTCCGCCATCCCGTGCCACGTGGCGAGCTCCCATTGGGTGCGGGTCTTTGGGAAAACCTTCCTCCTTGTCTTGACCTTTGGGAAAAATTCCCAATTTCCCCGTGCGGCCAAAGCTTCGATGCCGTCGGGACACGTGGCCTGATCTCGACTAGTTGGCGGGTTGATGGGCCAATATTTCTCCTTTCCTCTCACCCAAACACTTCGCCAAAATTTTAATTTTCTCTCCGCGATCCGCCACTTTTTGGCCTAAGGACACGTGGCACAATGTGATTGGATGTGGGCCTGGTGTGGAAAATTTGGTTTGTGTCAACCCTTAGGAAAATTTTCTAATTTCTCCCCGCCTAGACACGTGGCAGCATCCAATTTGTCGGTGGGCCTTCGGGTCAAAAATCCCTTCTGATTTTTCCAAACACTTGGTAAAAATTCTAAGTTTACCTCTGCCTTCCGCCACTCCCGAGGACATGTGGCAGCATCCTATGGTTCGAGGCCTTTCAGGGGAAATTTTCCCACAAAATCTCTGCATTGAGCCATAACTTCAAAAATACAGAGTTAGGAGGAAAACTTTACCTTTCTAAAAAGATGAGAAAAATCTCTATCCAATGGTGCCATTTCTAGAAGGTATTGAGTTCTTGAAAAGCAAAAACTTATGATTAAGGCACGAGGGAAGGAAGAATGAAGGGAGTTAGCCACAAAATGTGCAAGGGGAACATTTTGGATAACAATTTTGGTGACTCAGAGGGGTCATTTGCCTGTTGGATGAAGTTACCAGTTGCCTAAAACAATCCATTGGGCATGGATTCATTAAATTCTCTACTTTGGTACCCCAACTGATTAGAACATTACATGGAGGAAGATGGAAGGTAGAACGCCATCTAATTGGAGCAAGGCCTATAAGACACATTTACTGGAATAGAAAGCTTGTGCCAAAGTACTTTGGGAAAGAAAAGCTAATATACAACAAAACAATGTGCATAAGCACTTGGAGGAATGAAAACCTAAGCTAATATGTACAAGGTGGAGAATTCCCTTCAGTAGCAATGCTTTAAATGGATTCCATTGACTTGAATATGTAATTCTTCACCATCCAATGAAGACAATAGGAAAGCATTGTTGTCCTTGCACTTTGTGACCATGTATGGGCCACTCCAAATGGCATCAAATTTTGAATGCTTTCCCCGTTTTACTCTATCTGCATCCCATTTTAACACTATATCTCCAACTTGGAAAGATCTATCCTTGGCCTTCCTATCAAAGGTATTCTTGATCAAAGCTTGATCCTCTCCATTGCTTGGGATGCCTGATTTCTTATTTCTTGGAGCTCCATCAATTCTACATATCTAACCTCCATGGGTCCAAACTCCAACAACTCCAATCTGTTTCATGATTTCCAATGTTGGAAACTCAAGTGACATGGGAAAAATTGCCTCTCTTCCATAAACAAGCTTGAATGGAGAATTACCTATAGATCTCTTGGGAGTTATCCTATCAGCCCATAAGGCTGATTTCAATTTGGTATGCCAAGACCTCTGATTTTCATCAAGAGTCCTCCTAATGATCCTTAACAAGTTCTTGTTTGTAGATTCAGCTTGGCCATTACCCTGAGGGTAATAATTTGATGAAGTGCTTAGGTAGATCCCATTCTTGACAACCCATTCAGTTACCTTGGACCTAATGAATGCCAATGCATTATCTGATATTATTGTAGCAGGTATGCCAAATCTAGTTGCTATTCCCTCGTAGAAGTCCAGGATGCTAGATTCATTTGCTTCCTTGAGTGCTACTGCTTCAGTCCACTTGGTGAAGTAATATGTTCGTTGTTAGAATCCATTTGTGTCCTTGGCTTTAATTTGGATTAATGACTCCAATGAATTCCAAACCCCATTGCATGAATGGCTGGTCAAGTGAAATTGGATGCAATGGAAGGGCAGCTAGCCTCTCCTTACCCATGAAGAATGCATAATTCTTGCACCTCTTGATCCATGCATAACAATCACTGAAAATATTAGGCCAATAATAGCAGCTCTCATGATCTTTAGAGCTGTCACTCTTGGTACAAAATGACCACCGGTTGGTCCACCATGGAACTCTTCCAACACCCTGTGAATCTGATTTGTACCAATGCATCTCAACAACACTCCATTCACATCCTTTTTGAACAAAACACCATCAACAAGGGCATATGGGACAGCCTGCAATCTGAAGTGTCTTCTTTTGTTCTTGTTCATCTCTCGGAGGGCATAGACTCGTGCTTAGGAAGTGCATTATGTATTGGGTCCAGAAAGGAGCGAGGATACCATTTTTTCTTCTTGAGTGCCTCCTTGCTCATGGCTATCTTACAACGTCAAAACAACCTCCTTCTCATTACATGCTTTCTTGTGTCGTTCAAGACCAGCCTGCTCACACAATCCTTTTTCTATGACCAACTTGGTGACTTTGATCTCAATGTGATACTCCATGACACTAGTAATCCAACCTTCTCTCTTTTCATTTAAGTCTTTGTTGAGGAGGAAGTCTTAACTCCCACATGAGAAACCATCAATTGAACCTTGTTGTTTGAAACTAGATGCTTGAATTTCTTCAAGCTCCTGATTACTGCAAGAACATGCTTCTCAATGAAAGAATATCTCACCTCATAGTCTTCCAGGATTTGGATGAAGAAATTAATTGGCTGCTCATCATTGTCTTTGTTCTCTTATACCAAAATTGTAGAAATAGCATCATCACCCTCAAATGCATAGAGGATGAAATCCTTGGAGAAATCTAGGTTAATGAGAGTTGGGGCTTGAGAGATGGCTTCTTTGATTGCTTCAAAACTTTCCTTTCCTTCTTCTGTCCATTTGAAAGCTATGCTTTTCTTTAACATCTTGGTGATAGGCTTGACTAGGGCTGCAAAATTTGGGACAAACCTCCGAATAAAATTTATCCTCCCCAAGAAACTTTGAAGGGCCTTCTTGTGGCTTGGCAATGGTAGTGCTCTTATGGCTTCAACTCTTTCTAGATCAATTGATAATCCTTCTTTGGAGACAATGTGGCCAAGGAGCTTTCCTTCATGGGCTAGAAAAATACACTTTTTAGGATTCAAGGATACTCCAAATCTTTTTCACCTTTGGAACACTTGTCTCAAATGAAAGAGATGGTCCACCTGCATTTTTGAAAAAACAGTGATATCATCAAGATATATCAGCACCATGTTGTTAATCAAATCCTTGAATGCCATGTCCATTTCCCTTTGGAAAGTAGCTCTAGCGTTGGACAACCCAAATGGCATTTTCCTGTATGCATAAGTTCCCCATTTGGTTGTAAAGGCTATCTTGAACTGATCCTCTTCTTTCACCATAATCTGATTGTACCCGAATAGCCATCAAGTAATGAAAACCTCTTAGAGCTAGCAACAACTTGTAAAATCTGCTCCATAGAAGGAAGTGGATAATGATCCTTGAGAGATGCCCTATTCAAATCTTTGAATTCAACACACAATCTAATTTCCCCACTCTTCTTTCTAACTGGAACCAAGTTGGCCACCCAACTAGAATGCTTGATAGGGAATATGATTCTTGACTCTATCAACTTATTCAATTATTTTCTCATGAGAGGCTCCATATGTGGATTGACTGGCCTTTGTTTTTGCCTGATGGGTTTAGTACTTGGATCCAATTGAATGGTGTGTTGAGATAACTCGAGATTTAAACCTTTCAAATCTTCATAGCTCCAAGCAAACACATCAGGGAATTCTTGACAAAGTTGTATGAACTCATACCTTTCTTGCTCAGTTGTCACTTTACCAACTTGGAGTGATTTTCCTTCTTCCACCAAGATGGACACCGAATCTTCTCCCTTGACTTGGATGTTTGCTTTCTCCTTCCTAAATTGATCATTAGGATTGAAAATGGACTCCAAAGTAATAAGTCCCTTTGGTAGTTTGTTGGTTCTCAGCTATACCACTTGGTCACCATATTGCTGCTCCAACTTTTCCTGATTTTTAGCTAAGAACTCAGCCTCTTCTTGCAAGAAATGGATGATTTGTTGATCACTTTCAAACACTTTCCAACTCACATTGTTGTCTAGCACTGAAGGCCTTACAATCACATGAATGCTTGGTTGTACTTTGTCCTTTTTGATGATTTCAACAACATCAAAGGCTGCTCCAACTGCTGTAAGCCTGTCAGCAGCTTGGTTCTCTTTTCTAGGAATCGATTTGATGCCAAAGCCCTCAAAATATTCAATGAGGTCCCACACCCTATTTTTGTAGAACTTGATCAGATCATTCTTGGCAGCATGCTGCCCCTTAACTTGGTTGATAATAAACTCACTATCACCGAAGACTTGCAAGTTCTTTATTCCTCTCTTGATTGACCAATGCAATCCTTGTATCAAGGCTTCATATTCAACAGTGTTGTTAGAGCATGCAAACTGAAATCTAAAAGCTGAATAATACTTAACTCCTTGAGGTGAAACAAGCATAGCTCCCCCTCCTGCACCTTGTCTACTCCTTGATCCATCAAAAAAAAACTGCCATACCTCATTTAAATCCTTGTGGTTTGGCTTGGTGATGCTAGGGATAGGCTGATTCTCTTCATGCATGTAATAGACTCCTAGCTTAGGTTCTTCTATTTCTTGATAAGGATCAAAAGCATGCACCTTGTTTGCCCATTCATCAAGAGTTAGATGTGGGATACTTCCAACCTTGGTGTCAGCTTCATCAGTGCTTGGATAATTTTCTTGATTAAACGCTAAACAATTGGTATTGATTTGACTTGGAGTGTGAGGCTCAATGTGAAAGTTTGCAATAGGTTCAAATTTGATTGTGGCCTTGGTTCCATATCTTGTTCGAAAGACATGTGTGACCAATCAGCAGATAAGTACCCTCCAATCTTAGCTGTGAAATCCTTCGATGACATATAGGGCAAAGAGTGGTGGAAGATCTATTACTAAGACATCTTGTAAAACAACAACGTTGGGGCATGCATGCAAAGTAAGACTCAATTTTTTTATCACTCCAACTGTTGTTACTATTGTCCCATCCAATTGCACTACCCCTTTGGATATGACTTCTTTTTGAAGCCCCAACTGATTAGCTATTTGCTTGGGCAATACTGAACTACTTGCCCTAGAATCAATCATGCAATTGTGTACTAATTGGTTTCCAATGATCAATGAAACATAGAATGGAGGGGGCTTTAAAATTTTACCTTGCTATCCTCCATGATTCCCCTCAGGCTGGGAATCATTTGTGAGCACCTTCTCTTGCATTTGGACTTTTTGATTTGAATTTGACTAGTCCTTCATGGCAGATTGTAGCAAATCTCTTTGGCCTGGGATGGATAGTGATTCCCACATTGATATGTTTACATTTGTCTTCTTCATCTGATCAATGATGTTGAATGGAGATGAAGCATCTCTCTGCTGTCCCTTGGCCTGCACATTCATTCCTTACATATGGGCAGCAACAACTGGCATTTGAGTTGGCCTAGGAGCTATTTTAGGCAGCCCTTGCATGTTTGGAACTACATTTTGTTTGCCAATAATTTGTGGAGTGATAGAATATTGTGGATTACTTGGAGCCAATGGCTATTCTTCACCCAAATTTCTCCTTTTTGACCTTGTGTTGGCTATAACACTTTGGGAAATTGTTTGATTCATGCCACAAAAATCTTCTGCCTGCTAGTTTACAAGTGTGGCATCATTTGGAGCTAATTGCTGTTGGAATGTTTCTTGTTGTTGGTTATTTCCTTGACTCCCTTCACCCTCCACACCAATAGTTGTCACCATTAATGCTTGATTTAAGGCATCGTTGAAGCACATAGACTAGTTATGAGGTTCATTGCATGGGAAACACCAATCATACTCTTGAGCTATGTTGTTTTGCACTGGCACTATTGCTTTAGAGGTAGATGTAGCATTGGGATTATAGGGCTAAAATGGTCTGTTGGTAGGAGGTCTTGTTTGATTTGAATTGCAACTGGATTGGGTGGTCTTTGAGGCTAGTATGGCTGCTGTTAGGCTGAGCTTGAGGCTGGAAAGAAGGTCTAAAACCTTGGGCTTGCTGCCTCTTGAGTGTAACCAGCTCATTACCTAAATTTTGCAATTTCTTCATGACTTCTTGAAGTTCATTTGAGGCACTAGAAGATGAAGTGGAAGCTTCACTTGAATTCTGATTTCTAGGAGTGGGAATATGGGCTAAATTAGGCACTTGACTAGTACTTGGGCTCTCTAAAATTGGATATAATGGCATTGGAGGCCTAGGAGCTAGCTTTCTAGCTTGAATCAAACAATTTTCAGCTCTAATGGAAATGCTATAAGCAACAAGGATAGTTGTGCCTCCCATGGATTGAATTAACATAGAAATATCAGAATTTAGAGCTTTAAGGTAATATAGAAAAGCACCTTCTATTGTTGGCCTTACTGCTACTGGAATTCTCTCCCAAGTCATTTGAAACCTGAAGTTGAAGTCAGTTAGCTGCTCATTAGGAGCTCTCTTGATGGTTGTCAACTGTTCCAAAAGGGACAAGTTATCTCCCTTTTCTCCAAACTGCTCATGGAGGGCTATACATAGCTGGTTCCAATTTTGGATAGAACTTGAGGTAAGACTCCTGAACCATTGCAAAGCTTTCCCTTTGAATGAAGATGCCAGTAGTTTGACAACAACTTGCATCTCATTAATCTCATGGATTACACAAATATTAGCAATATCCTTGACATGATCACCAGGAGTGGTCTGATTCTCTCCAGTAAAGTATGGAATGTTCTTCAATGCTGCAACTGGGATTGGATTTTGTGCATTGAGAGCAAGTGGGCTGCTACTAGTGAAATTGACATAGGGGTTGTTTTGTGCCATTCTAATTGGCCTTAGAACCCTTATTGATTGAATGAAAGGCCTACCAGGTGGAGGAGTTGATAGAGTTCTGTTTGGTGGAGATGGAGACCTTTGAATTCTCCTCTCTCTTTGCCTTCTTCTTGGATATAACTGCAGATACTCAAACAACACCTCTTCTTCTCCAACTCTTGACCTTGTGGTGATTCTTCTCATGATTTTTCAGGTCTACACTGCTAAAACCAGCTGATTCTTCTTCCTTGGAGTCACCAGATGTGTAATTTAGGGATCTTTTAAGCAAGAAACTTGCAACAAATGCACATCAATTTTGTTGCAATGAAGATGAAGACCTCTAAGGTCCCACCGGGTGTGCCAAAATTGTTGGTGCAAATCAGCAGCACCCTGGATGTTGATCAGATTTCTAGTTTGACATTTTGGACATCCAGTGTGATTGCACAACATTGAATCTTTTCCCCAAGTGTGGGACTTGTAAAAATGGAAAAGAATCTCAAAGTTAGAGGTTGGTTCCTCAAATCCTCACGATCGGGTGTATTCTTTCAAGTTGTATAGTTTTGAATTCTAGATCCTACTCTAAATTCCAAGGGGACAGAGATAGAGAATGTAAAAAACTGAAACTAATGCTAATAAGGTGATGCACCAAAGGAGTGGTGAGCATTTTTACTTCTACAGATTGACACAGATCATAGAAATGCAACAAAACATCATGCAAAAACTGATAAAATGTAATGAAAGGTCAGAAATGAAGAAAACAACACAAACAAAGGATTGAAACTCATTCACAGAGCTTGCATTATCATCTCTAATATAAAAAACAAATGCATTACAAAATCGAGAGGCGAAAACAGGTTCAAGTTTTGGAAGAGGTCTGATATTCCACAAAATCACTTTTCAAGGTGAAAAAGGGAGCCTACCATACATGAAAAATGTCCAACCATTCAAAAATGAGCCAAACTTGGCTTTTACAATGCCAAAACCGAGCCCAGGAGAGAGAAACACGGGAAAACATGAGAGAGCTTCAACCACCAACTAAAAATGCAATAAAACAACATGGGTATCCTTACAGGTCCATTTCCTAACATTTTTCACCATTCTGGGAGAGAATGCAAGCCATGCTACATTAAAAATGGTGGTTGAAATGTCATTTTTGTTCATTACCACGTGCCAGAGGTGTTTTTAATTTTCTCTCTCCAAACTCCATCAAAATACAAAATTGATCCTAGAATCTTGTAGATAATTTCACCAGATTTCCATTGATATAAAGAACGTGAAAAACCAAGCTCTGGATCAAAAGTTATGGCCGTTTGAAAATTTAGGGCAAAACAGGGCCAAAAGAGGTTGGCGGGCAAAAAATTTGAAATTTTCCCACTTTTTGGACTTAGGAAAATTTCCCCAAAAATCTTTGCACCCCACCAATCTGGTGCCACGTGGCACATTTCGATTGGATGCGGGCCTTCTGTGCTTCATTTTTCACCATTTTAGCTATTGGAAAATTTTCTAAAAAATCTCCGCTGAGCCGATGGCCTAAGGACACGTGGCACGATATGATTTGTCGTGGGCATCTTCTCTTAAATTTTCCATCATTGTTGACCATTTTTTCTGACTTGGACACGTGGAAAACCCCATTGGCTATGGGATTTCTCCTTCCCCTTTTCCCTGCGGCTCTGTCTTGCATTTTTTGTTGCCACTGGACATGTGGCGCGATCTCATTGGCTTGCGTTTAGGGGGTGGACCTTTCCTTTGAAATTTTACTCTAATTTTCTTTGGGAAAAATTCCCAACTTTTGCCCACCTTCCGCATTTGGTCCCATGCCACGTGGTGAGTTCCCATTGGGTGCATGTCTTTGGGGTGAACCTTCCTCCTTGCACTAACCTTTGGGAAAAATTCCCAATTTCTCCCAGTGGCCGAAGCTCGACACCCCCAAGACACGTGGCTCGATCTAATTAGTTCGGGTTGACGGGCCAATATTTATCCTTTCCTTTCACCCAAACACTTCACCAAAATTTTATGTTTCTCTCCACGGTCTGCCACTTCTTGGCCTAAGGACACGTGGCACAATGTGATTGGATGTGGGCCTGGCATGAAAAATTATGTTTGTGTCAACCCTTGGGAAATTATTCTAATTTATCCCCCGCTTTGGACACGTGGCAACATCCATTCGTTGGCGGACCTTCAGGGTGAAAAATCCCTTCTGAAAATTTGCCAAACACTTGGTAAAAATTCCAAGTTTACCTCTGCCTTCCGCCACTCCCAAGGACACGTGGCAACATCCTATTAGCTGTGGACCTTTCAGGGGAAAATTTCCCATAAAATCTCCACCGAGCCATAACTTCAAAAATAAATGGAGTTAGGAGGAAAACTTTACCTTTCTGGAAAGATGAGAAAAATCTCTATCCAATGGTGCTATTTCCAAAAGGTCTTGAGTGCCTAAAAATCAAAAATTATGACTAAGGCACGAGGGAGCGAAGAATGAAGGGATTTAGCCACAAAATGTGCAAGGGGAACATTTTGGATTACACTTCCCGCATCGATCAGCTTCACAAAGACCTCAAGAAGTTAATTTCCGCATCCCATATGAACTTCCCGCATTGATCGGTCTATCTCAAATATCAGTCAAAATAGAAAGACTTTTAGCCATGGAATTTCCCATTATGACCTTAGATCTCTTGCTCAAATACCATGGTACCTTGCACCATTTAAAAATTAACCACATTTCACCTCTCTCACCATTCACACTCCCATTTCCTACCGCCTCAAGGGACCTCTTTGAAACCATGTCATTTAGTGATCATGTGACTAATTTTCACCCTTAGATCAATCAATCATGTAATGTCTTTAGGGTCTCACGTTCATCACCTCCTCCAGGGCATGACCTACTCGGTATGATCCTAACAAATCAAGTTGCTTTCTTGCCCCCTCTTATCTTTTAACCTTCTTTATTATTACGTATTGATTACGTTATACAAGACTTGGTCCTCAACACTTATCTTTGGGGTAATCTTCTTCTTCTACCTCAATCAAAATTTCCTATAATAAGTTACCCATAACTCACCCACACCTAATGAGACCTAAACTCAAATCATGCCTAAAACCTACCAACTCATTTTCATACCTCCTCATATTCTTCCCTAGCTTATGAGAGACCTACATCGGCCTAAGGTCCCTTTTCGCCGGGACTATGTAGGTAGCACTCGAGGGCATGGGGCCCTTGGAGGTTAGCTCGACCACTCTCTACCCTAACTAATTCATCTTTCACCTTCCTAAATTACATTCTACCCCACTTAGTTTCCTTTTTATATCAAAAATTGGAAATTAAACCAAACAAACAACAAGTTGCTTAACATTTTTATCATCATCACAACATACATTTATTATGACTACCATTTCTCTACCATCATCATGCATGTATTATAAAGCATCTTAAACATGACCCATCTCATCATTCATTACACAAATTAATGAATCACAAATTCAACCAATTTAAACTCAACCTTGCCTATGACCTACCTCAACCATGCCTATTACCTAATTGAACCATGCCTCAACCACAAACCTAACTCAACCATGCCTATGACTTTGACTCGATCCGGGCCTAAGACCTCACTTGATCCATGCCTAAACTAACCTGAATCAATCCATGCCTAAGACCTAACTTGATCCATGCCTAAACTAACCTAACTTGATCCATTCCTAAGACTTGACTCGATCCATGCCTAAACCAGCCTGACTCAATCCATGCCTAAACCAACTTGACTCCATCATGCCTCACTCACCTAGTTTCTATCCATATCATGACAAAAATTAAAATTCTCATAAAACACCAACAAATCATCAGAATCTCATCCATCTCATCATATAAACAAATATGTGTGTCTCTATACAATATACATGGATATATAATCATGTACATCTCTCAAAATCATCAACACACATGCCGATACTCAATACAAAATATCATCAACACGTAGGCTGGTATCATATACAATAAAACAATATAAAATATCTTTGGCACGTAAGCCGATATATGCTCAATAATGTAAAACTCTTGTACATCCTCACTCTCATCAAAGCACACGAGCAAAAGTATGTGATCAAAAATATAACTCTCAAAGACGTAGGCCGATATTTATCAAAAATCAAAACTATGGGAGCCATATATCGAGGCATCATCTCGGCGGACATCCTCCATATTTGTATCGCTTGTCCCCTCGCCTCCTCACCCCCTATCTCGGAAACTTGCTAACATCTCCTTATCCATCATAGGTGGTGGCTGGGTCCCTACTTGTACATCAACTAGAATCGCCTCCGGAGGCTGGTGGCCTCACCTGACAATTTCTTAGGGCTCACTAGCCCCTGTGCTCTCCATGCTCTGGGTGCATGATTTGGTCCTCTCGCAGAGGCCTCACCGTGCCTTATACTCATTATATGATAAATAATCTATCCCTACTACCGTCAACTAGTCCTGATAATACCGGCCTCATCTCTTGCCTCCCAAAACCTAGATATGGGCACTATATGTGGTGGCCCCATTGGCCTCTAACCTGTACTTGTCTATGGGACCTGTCCCACCCCCGCTGTGAGCTAGGACCCTATATCGGTGCCTCTGGTGGTGTCATCAATCCCTGACCCTGTGCTTGTATTTGGGCCTGTAAGACCCAAATCTGTGCCTGTGTCATGGCTAACTAGCCCTACAACCCTGTCACATGTGCTTATAGAGCAGCCACCCGACCATGATCCCCATCTCCATCTCCATCCCCACCCTAGGTGATCTCGGCCTCAAGACTAGCCACCTGTACATGTAACTCAGCCACCTCCACCTCGAGATGGCAAATTTCCCCTCCACCATACCCAAGCCTGGGTAATCGGGGTCACCACACCTTTTCGTAGGGTGTCTCTTTACACCGTGTTGGTGGCTAAATTCGATCGCTTTGCCCACTGGGTGGTACTACTCATAAATGATCTGCCCCCCACTATTTGTATCTATCTCGTGACCTCGGAATCATAAATCCACTAATTACCACCTGATCCTCCTAGCCTATGGGCACTGTTGGCTATGGTAGAGGCAATGGCTTTGTCCATGTCATATCTCTGTCTTGGGGAAGGGTGGAGGTAAGTCTGTGGTAGTCCAAACTACCATCTAACCCTATCCACTGGGATCATCTTGTGCTCCCTAACATGGCACCCCTCTATCCATCTCAATAACTGAATACCATCTAACTCATCATGCATCTTCCTAAATGAGGGATAACCCACATACGGTCTCCATATGATGTCCACTCTAGACAACCCCTCCAATAAATGCTTGTAATAGGCTACATCATGTGTAGCCATGTCCGATCGCCACTCTCCAATCACAGGTACCCATCACCTATACCCCACCCACACTAATCTCAATAGAAATGCATCTTCTTGGGGCATCCCTACTGGCCACACACAAACTATGTGCTCATAGGCCCAACAGTGTATTAAAATGTGCAACATAGGCTGAACTTGCGCAGATGCCCATACACCCACAACTCTCTGTATAGTTGCACCAGGAATACTGGTGCCCAAGAAAAGTGGGTCTAATCCATCACCATGTCATGTAGTACCCCCATCAATGAGCAGGGAAATATCCCTCCCTCTGCATCCGGTAGTGTGAAACAACACATTGCCTCCATCAATAAAACAATGAGCCTCATCTCCTCTAGATGGGTTGTGTACATCCCTCCATAACTTAGATTAGCACTATGGAATGTCATGTCTATCAGTCCCTCTCCAAACACTATTAGCATCAACTCCTCCGAGGCCTCGGAGGAGATTAAGTACACTGCATCCCCGTATCGGTAGCCACAGGATCCTAAACACATCCTCCAGGGTGACTGTCATCTCACCTATCGGTAGGTGGAACGTGTTGGTCATTGAATCCCATCTATCGATGAGAGAGACCATCCAAATTGGTTGCCGGACTACATGTCGATAGTGCCAAACCCCACTCAGGCCTACCTCCTCCACGCGTTGTCACTCCTCATTTTGCCACCGTCTTTGCACACTCTCAAGATTAGGGGTGACACCCTATCTCTCATTCATAGTTGATCTCTCCCCTGCATCCAATACAAAAATCAAATTAATCCACCTTCATCATACCCATCCTCACCCACTATCATTTCCCCATACTCATTTTCCCCCCACCTACACTAGGTTTTTCACTAATGCACCCTATTCCACCCTTCCCTACCTCACCCACTCCACCTAGGGACCTTTTAACCCCTTTTCCACCAAAACCAGGACTAATGCTAGTTATCTCTAATCAACCCCAGTCACCCATAAACTGGCATCGGTCACCTGTTTCGTGAATGATACTAGTTTGACCCTACCGACACCGGCTAAACCCGACCGATGTCGGCCACTATCACGAAAAAATCGTGACCCTAAACCCTCCCCTTTTAATATAACTACCTCTCCGACCCTTCTACCCACCCATTCTCACCTACACTTCCCCTTAACCACATCCCACCCCCTATTCTCCCACTTACCTCTTTCCCTGCTCCTATTTTACCTAATTTACCCTCCCACATTTCAAATTTCCTTTCCCCCAAAACAAAAAAACAAATTTCTTCCCCACCCAACCTCTCAACTAATCTACCTCACAAAACACAACATGGGTTTGATCCTTACCTCATCATGTTGTCATCACCGTGGTGGCACGTCTAGCCGCTGCACCGGTGGCCCACCCAATCCCTCTCCAGAATCTACCATCACTAGTCACTCATTGCACCTCCAACCAATCAAATCACTCAATCTGATCCCATGGACCTACCTCTCAACTACCAATCACCCACCATTCGGCTTACCAACTCAACTCTCCATTCTGTCTGGACACTTTCCACCTTTCTCTCTCTCTTGTGTCATTTTCCCAATTCATAAGAAGACAAATGATTTGCAAAAATGTAGATTTTCTATTTTTATAATATTCATGACCTAACCGACACTAGTTTTACCTTCATTGGAATTGGTCCCATGCCCTACATTACCATGGTTGGTTACCCTATACCGGCATTGGTTACCCTTGACCGGCATCGGTCACCCTCTCTTCCACATTGCCCCTAATTTCTCCCTATTACCCTACCCATCACTCTTTCTTCCCTCACCCAATGTTTACCCTAACCATTCACCTCACCCTCTTGACCTCATCATTTACTACCTACCCTTGTCCTCATTTAGGGACTTGTTATTTTACCCATTCCTCGGCCCCACCTTTTTCATGACCTAGATTATTAAACCTGGAACATCACTAGTGACCTTTGACCTCATGTGTTTGTTATACCTTGTGGCACTATTACCTATGTTGATTTACCTAATGACCTTACCTTACCTCTTTCTATGACCATTTATATCGACCCTACCTTGGGTGTCTAGGAACACACCTAAATATTCCTGCACGACTGCATCATGTTTCCGACCATATCCTATACCTTGGATACAGAATCACCTCAACCTTGTTTGGATAAACCAATCAACCTTAGCCAATGTAGAGTTTTCCTACTCTTTAGCCTAGTACCTTGCCGTAGTTTATATGAGAGTGTGTGTTTGACTTTTACTACCTTTGACCCTGACCCATTACCTAGATTACCCAAGTAGACTTTTTTCCTTTTTCCCCTATTACCCACCTTCCTCTTCATCACATTCACCTTTTATCAAACCACTCAGCAATTCTTCCTTCTTCTTCATCAATTCTTGGTTTGAGGGGATCACCTTCACCCACACATGGGGTAACCATGTCTTATTTTATCAGTTTCACTTACCAATACAAGCTACGTAACAAAAAGGGGAAAAATGTAGACACTAAAATTAGGTCAAACTCCCCTTTATTCCCTCATCAATTAAACACCTTGAACATATTCACCTAGTCATGGCCCCCTTCACCTCATACTAATATTAATTTAATTAATTCAATTAAATTAATTCATTATCTGACAATAGTTATTATTTTAATATCCTAATTGAGATAATGCTTAGCTAAACACCTCACCCTAAGTCCTATTCTTAGTAAGTTGCGATAACTAACTAAGACCTACCCAAACCCTAAAACTCAATGCCTACATTCCCTCTAACCACATTCCCACATGTTATAAGTAATATTCCAGTCTAATCTATGGAGTAAACGAAATGAGATCCCAAAAAATCAAGGGGATCTCGCCTAGTTTAGTAAACCTAGGAAATCCCGCCTAACCAACGCCAATTACCCTAAACCATCAGCGGTTAAGTCAAAACCATTATCGGTTACCATTTAACTCCCAAAACAACCTTATTTCAAGGTTGGCACATTTCTAAGAGAGTGAGAGAGAGATCTTCGAGAACAAGTGATGAAACCGAGTTGCATGCAAGAAAAACCAAAGCATCCCTACAAGTATCGTAACACCTGTAACTAGTATCTCAAGCAATCACACAGCGATAATCACCTACCTTCATGGGAGCATCTCGAGGAAGTGTTAGCACTACACCAAGTTCATTTGATCACCCACCATTACCAACCTGAGGCCTCGGGCTCATACAAACAAGAAGTCCATTAACTTTGTATTGGTTCCTTATCATTTTAGTAGATCCTTTTACTTTTGTTGTTAGTTTATGTTCCCATTTCCATTCCCCACCATTTACCTCCATGAAAAATTGACCATCCTTTTTTCCACACCCTCACACTACCCATACCTAGACCTCTATCATTCTTATACATACCTCGATCTATACAAATCTCATCATTGCCCTTCCACCTTCATCTTATCCCGGATCTACCACCTAGCCAAGTTTTATTGAGTTTCCTATACCCTAACCATACCAACACCGGTCACCCATAAGCATTGCAGTTAAATTAAAGCGACATCAGTCTCTATGTATTATATCGAAACCCGGATCGAGCTTAAAACCACCACCAAATACCCTAAACTACCCAAAACGACCTTGACCAATAACAATATCTTGACAATGACTTTGACGTTGATTCGGTCATATCTTATCTGTTGTGAACGAATTTACTTATTGTAGATGAATGAGATACGTAAATCATTTTAACTACAATAGGATTTACTTTATTACTGCCATTAAGTTATTTTAAATAGTGGATTGACAACCATCTAGGAAGGATCACACTTCCCGAATCTAGCACATGCTAGGTAGTCCACTACATATATTTTTAACTTTTATTTGGTGGTCTTGTGTTCTATTTCAGGTAGTTCCTCCCGGAAAAAGGCAGCTCTCACAATCAGGTGTGGATTCGTGAAGTCATACATGAGCAACAACCTATGTGATGCCCGGTTAAAACGACCCACTTGAGACCCATGAACAACCTAGGTTTAGTTCGAAAATTCGGAATATATTTTTTTATTAGGAGTTAACAACCAAAGTCTCGAAGACAATTAAATTCAACTGATAACTTTTCCCATTATAATAATTACTAATTTCTCATTATAGAGCAACAAGAGCAATAAGTCCACCCTAGCTCAAATCTCTCTAGGGATTAATTTAATTATTGATTACATTGACATTTTAGCTAAATATTCCCTGATTAAATTTTAGGGTTAAGGGACCCAAAAAAATTAAATACCCAAGGTATTTAATTTCCACCAGATCAAAGACATGAGTAGGATTAAATTACAGTGAGGAAAAGAACACATAAATAAAGTCAACAGAGCAAGGTCTCACTTACCCACTCCCAGCACTTGATTAAGAGTGCCTACCCCCAAGTTGTCATTAAACGATTTGCCCTTTGATAGGTTCCAAAACAATTCAATTTCACTGGGACATACTTTCCATTTATTAACAATTATCAAGGTCACATGGTTCAAATTTTAGGGTTAGAAGTTTCAGTTAGGTTCAGGGAGTAATTTTCCCCCATACCCAACTCTCTAACAGGCTCAAAGTTTCAACTTGATTTTTCTCATACTTAACACTTCCAAAATTTTCCTAAACCATTCCCAATGGATAGGAAATTTTCTCACCTTTCTGGTGATATAAAGAAGTCCTCCTAACTCCTTACAAAACTCAAGATATGAGTGGGCAAAGTTTTTAGGTCAAATTTTCCCCTAGGGGACACATGTCAAGAGGTGGGAAAGCACATTCAATGGGTTGTGGGTCGCAGGTGGTTTGGGGAATTTTTTTCATCACTTAATCACTAAGGAAAAAGTTCTTTCGTGCCTCCGTGGGTCCTGGTGGACACGTGTCGAGTCTGGTGCAAAGCGGGAAAGGGGTGAGGGGTTGGTGGAGTGGCGGGGAAGGATAATGATTTTCACCCCAACAACTCAAAAATTTAAAGTCAAAAAACAATCACGTGCCTCCACCAAGCCATAGGCTACCACGTGTCATCACGTGATTAGGACGTGGGCAGCGAGGTGGTGGGGAAAGGTTTGGATTTTTACCCAAGGAAAAAATCAAAGTTTCAAAGGGAATAATTTCTCCGCTTTCCCCGGTGAAGCCAAGTGACAACACATGTCACTCCATGATTGGGTGTGGGTGACAAGGCGGCAGAAAAACTCAAGGCATTTCACCCAAATGGTTTCAAAGTCTAAAAATTTCATGTAGGCCCGCACGTTCGTGAAAGGAAACTTTCCAAGTAAGGCTAGGTTGCGGGGCTATGCAGGCAATAAGGAAATTTGCCAAAAAGGGGAAAAATAAAGTTAAGTGCCAAAAGGGTTTGCCCCTCTGCCGAGCCACGTGTTAGCACCTGATTGATTGCGGGCCGACGGGGATGTAGGGAAAAGTTGGAAAAATTTCCCAAGACAAAATTTTCAAAAAGAAGTTAAGTTTTAAAAAGGTCCACCCCTCCGATGTGCCACGTGGTAGAACCTGATTGGTTGTGGGATGGCGGGGCCGTAGACTTTTAGGGAAATTTTTCCAAAGTCAAAAATTAAAGTTTAACAGTTATATTTTTTTTAAGGCCAAATTGAAGTAAAACTTCAAATGGCCATAACTTTTGATAGGAAGCTCAAAATTGAGCAAACAAGGACTTTATGGAAATATCTCGAAGCCCTTTTTACATAGAAGACATAAATTTTAGAATTTGATGAAGTTTAAAAGGTCAATTTGATGAAAACAATCTATAGGGTTTTGCAAAGTAAACTGGTAATCTTTAACTTATAAAATTTCGTTCAATTTTGAATTCTTACTTTCTCAACATGTCAATTAGACATGGAGACTTATTCTTGGATGGATTTAAGAGAGGTTTCAAGGTTCGATTTAGTTTATTGAGTTGCAATTTATAATTTTCCATCTTTTGACAGTAAAATGACTATGCAAGTTTCAAATTGGATTTTATAAAGTTTTGAAGGGTCTTTCTTAAATGTTAGGGTCAATTTGAGTTCCTTAGGACTTACTAAGTCTGAATTTCAATGTTTCATATCTTATTGCTTGGTGCAAGTTTGAACTGCTCATTTCCTTGATAAATTTGATTGCCAGATTTGAACTATAAACAGGACTCAATCACTAAAGGATCTATTAAAAGTTCTCTATCCTCCAAGCATGGGGATTCTTTTCCATTCTGATCTAATATATATAATTGATTCAACCAACATTCAAGAGATAAAGTGCAAAGTATGATTTCCAAATTTCAAACACCTATCAAGGGAAATGAAACATTGTCTTTTTCCTCATACGCATTTTCCTTTTCAAACAAAGGTTTCAATCCTCAACAGCAAATCAAATCCAATACACAATACAATTTTGAGAAAAGAATGCAATCCTTTATTGATTTCCAATAACACTTTACAATTTATCTCTTTCTTTTAACTTCAAAATACAATATACAATACATATAAAAATTCTTCACATTCCTTTTCAAAATAGAGGATGGAATATAACTCTTTACATTTCACATTTCAATTTCAATCTTTCTTCATCAATACAAGTATTTTCTTATTACAAATAATTATACAATTCATCCACTTCAGAGTGGGAAGGATTTCAATAAACTTGCTCACAAGAAGGGACTGTCAAACTATATTTTCTTTTTCTCCAGGACAGCAACATGCTCATTTATTTTTCTCCAAGTTGATCACAACAAAAGAGGGGGAAAGGCAATGCTCTCCACCCAACCAAGACATCCAATGAAAGGAGAAGCCTTCCTTCATCATTGGCCCCCGAGCCCCAACCAAAGTACAATCAAAGGTGTAATTCAACCATGGAAACAACTGGCTTCCACAACACAACATTCTTTCACATACACATTTTTTTTTTGAAACACAATGCAACACAAAACAAACAGCAGTTCACAACTACATTTAAAAAAATTCAAAATAGAACTTAGGCTTAATCTTGCAAGCCAAAGGAGTAAGGCCTATGGGGGAAGCTACTTATTCCTCCCAATTGGGAATTGGGCATCCACCAATAAAAAACTACCAAATAATTCATCACACACATTTCCTTATGCCCCCCACAAATCCCTCCTTATGCCCCCACAGATTTCCTTATGCCCCCACAAAGTAAGAAATGCAAGCTATTTATTTTCCATGGTGGATCCCAAACCCAAACTCCCTCCACAAAATTATGATGCCCATGGCATTTCCTTATGCCCCCACATGGATTCCCCATAGCCTTCTCCTACACCTTCCTAAGGTAGTCTACCCAACCAACCAACAAATGAAACAAAGCATGCACCATTCACAAAACACAACAAGGAAATGACAACAAAATAATGAGAGTTAAATTCCTATCTCTCCATGGTTACTTTGGTGTCAAAAAAAAGCTTCAAGTGCCAAAACATAGTCCAAAACAGCAAAATCCCAAGCATGCAAAGCTATCTCCAAAAATTTCTTCAAAAACCAGAGCTCCCACAAGAAAATGCACCCCAAGGAAGAATGCAAAAGGTTCAACAACCCAAAACAAGGAGAGAGTTTCAATTAAATAGAAGAGAGAAGAAATAGGATGATGTGGATCTATGTAGGATGCCACATCACACATCCTCAAATCAAACACAAAAGACACAATCCATTCTCCAAAACACAATAAAGAGGTGGGTGAAAAAAAAATGACAAGTTACTTGCACACTCAAAAGAGCCCACATCTCAAGGGACAACAATTAAATGAAATGTAAGAAAGTGCACTTAAAAACAAGCAACATGACTCATAAAATTCATATAAAAGTCACAAATCACTTCTCCAACCATAAGTATGGTTGGTAACATAAATTTAGAGGCATGGGACAAGTTTTACTTGTCCCACAAGTCTCCAAAAACAGCCCCCAAGGACAATTTCGAATTTGTCATGGAGGTGGAGTGTTTCATACTCCAAAATAGACTTAAACATACTCTTACACAAACCAAAAACTTCCATTATTATTTTCCCATATCCCCATTTGATTTATTTAAATTTTAATCATAAGATTTCCACATTAATCTACCACAACTTTAATAAATTAAAGGAAGGAATACATTACTAATAAAATACATACAACAATAAATAAACATTTTACCACATTAATAAAATACACAAACCCATGGTCACATGTAAAGATGATCCCCCCATGGGAATCTCTAACAAAAATACAACACACACACAAAACAAGTTGCCATGGTGACCTTGTCGAATTCACCTAGAATTCCACTTTGGTTAGTCTCTAATCCCTGATGTTTGTTGTGAAATTTTAAACTTGCAAAAAAAAATACCTCCTTCACCTCGTGGCCATATCAGAATGTCCAAAATGAATATATAATATAATCACAAAATCATCTATACATATGAATCACAACAATCATCAAGGCAATCAACAAAATCATTTACAATTCATATCGACAACTATATCATCATCAAGTAATTTCCCTTTTCTAGGTTTACTCATAATTTCCAAAATCACATGTCCGAATAACTTCCATTAAACATCCATGTCAATAGTATATTATCATCCACATATGATTGTCTCTAATAATCACCACACATCCTAAATAATTAGATTCAACAATAATCCAAACATCGACATCTAACACCATACTAAATCCAAACTATAAGGATGTTCATCATAGAGTCTACAGTATCATGATCAGAATAAAAGTGTCAAAGGAAAGTGGGAACTACAACCTATCAACCAAAATTTCAATAGGTATTCCTCCTATCCCATTACCTTTATTTTCTTCGTCATTTTCTAAGAAACACTCCGAATAAGGTGAAACACTTTGAGCTAAAAAAAGCGATCATCTTGGGATGAAATACATTTCTACAAAGCCAAATCTGAATGCAAGACAATGAAGATGGTTATATTTTTTGTCACAATATGATTTTGACATAAGTTACATTAAAGGTAAAGAAAATAGAGTGGTAGATACACTAAGTCATAGGAAACATATTTCTGCACTTGTAACTTTGAAAACTCATTTTAAGGATGAAGTAAAGAATGCAATGAATTCTGATTCATATTTTCAGAAATAAAAACAACACTTGCTACAGATCCTAATGATGCAAGATACAAAGGTTTTAGTTTTGATAATGAATAAATATTAAGGTATGAAAATCGGGTGTATGTACCCTCAGAAAATGAGTTAAGGAAGAAATTGATGATTGAATTTCATAACTCTCCTTACTCAGGACATCCCAGAGTTACAAAAATTCTTGCTGATGTAAAACAACAATATTTTTGGAAAGGGATGAAGAAAGACATAACTGATTTTGTCTCGCATTGTCTGGAATGTCATTGAAGTAAGGCTAAACATATGCATCCAACTAGTTTATTGTACTAACATAGCATACCACAGTATAAGTGTCAAGTAATTAGTATGGATTTTTTTCAACGGCTACCTATGTCTAAGAATAAGCATGATGTTATTTTAGTTGTGATTTACAATTTAAAAAAGGTAGCTCAATTCATTACTAGAAATTTAAAATATGATTCACCTATTCTTGCAAAAATATTTGTTTATGAAATTTTAGATTGCATGGTGTGCCTGAATTGATTATTTCCGATAGAAATCAAAGAATGACCTCATGTTTTTAGAAAACACTTAATAAAAACTTAGGAACGAAACAGAATTTTAGTTCCACATATCATCCAGAAATGGATGGGCAAACAAAAAGAGTAAATCAAGTAATGGAAGATATGTTGTGAATGTATTGTATGGACCAGCAGTACAAGTGGGAAGAATACCTTCCATTAGTTGAATTTTCATACAATAACACTTACCATTCCTCTCTTAAGATGACACCTTTTGAGGCATTATATGGACGCAAATATAGAACCCTAGTTAGTTGGGATAACATTGAAGATAGAGAGGTAATTGGGCCTGAAATGCTTATTGAAATGGAACAACAAGTAAAAGTAATTTGTGAACAATTAAAGGAAGTTGATGATAGGTAGAAAATCTATGTAGACCTGAAGAGAGTTGATAGGAAATTTAAACTTGGTGAAAACCTCTTTTTATGTGTTAAGCATAAAAAGAGTTCAATTACTTTTGGAAAAGAAACCAAGTTATCACCTCATTTTGTGGGACCTTTCGATATTGTGGAAGTGATTATCCAGTAGCTTATCACTTAGCATTACCTCCCACATTGTCATGAATGCATGATGTTTTTCATATTTCTTTTCTTAAGAAATACGTTTTAGAATTATCACATGTATTAAATTGGAATTCCTTGTAGGTATAAGACCCAGGAATAATTGTGGTTGAACCCATCAGAGTGTTGGAAACACATAAGTTGCACTAGTGAAATTATGATATAATGTAAGGTCTAATGGGACCTAGTTTAGTGAAGAGAGTGCAACTTGGGAAAATATTGAGGACATAAAAAATGCTTTTCCTCATCTTTTTAATAGAATTAATTATGATTTTTTGATATCTGATTATTAAGTTTGCAAAAAAATTTTATGATTCTACCAGTTTTGGGAAAATACTTATTTCTTTATGAACTGGGACAACAATTGATGTTGTAATAAGTTTAAGGAAACTTGAAATTTCTGCAAATCTGATATCTGTTTAAGAATTTTGATGGATGAATAAGTTATATTTATTCCTATGTTCTTAAAATGTGTGTGGACTAAGTTAATCATTGGGACGATGATGCTTTTTAGGGGGTATGTAATGCCTCTACCATGAATGATATCTTAACCAACTTATTTAATTAAAATTTGTAAACATTGATATATGAATTCTATTTTGAGATGGTTTACTCTCTTGACTGATTGGTCATGTTTGATGTTGATTAAATAGTTTACCTTCTAACTCTGTTGAAATCATATTGTATCAGAATTATACTAATGTTGGATTTTATCCATATGCTCATTATGCTAAGTTGGAGGTATAATTTGTATAAACTAGGTGATTTAAGGTAAATGTTGTCTAATGGACTATGCGTTGGTAAGATACTTAAGTTACATTATTTAATCTGAACCATGGTTTATTCATTGTTAATGAAGGGATAGTCATACCTTGGATCAATTTTAGTGATCCAAGGCATGCCTTTGATTGATATGATGTACGATCATTCTGTTAGTCTAACTGACTTTGTCTTAATTGCAAACATGTCATCTCATCCAGATCGAAGGAAATGATGCCATTGGAGCACCTAATAGCATCTGGTGCATATACTCTTTTAGTGAGATCTGATTATTTTGTGATGTTTTCATATGTTATTAATGCACATGATTAATGTTTTAAGTTGATATATATGTTAGTGGTGACCTAACAGAAACCTCACTATGGTGATAATTATTCTTGGCGTAAACCTAACTATCCTAGATGCATATTATTCTAAGATAAGATTGGATGTATTCTTTGTAATGGGATTCTAATTCCTAAACTACCTAGAGGAATTCATTAATATCCTAATCTAGACTAAGGTTGACACTATTTAAAAATGGACCTAAACCTACGTGGGACTTAAACCTAACCTAGACTATGAATGGGTTTCATAGTCCAAGTTATTGTGTGCTAACCCATACTATACTAAGGAATTAAATAACATTCAATGTGATCCTATACCACCTTTGGAGGAAGCCAAAATAGATTTGGCATCAAACTCCAATTACCTAAATGGAAGTTTTGCATGTTTTTGAACATTTAGTTGTTGCTAAAAATAAATGTCGGTTTGGGGAATTAATGGACAACTGGTAGTCCGTCCTAGCATTTATTGATCTTGGAAAAAGTGGAAAACCACCTTGGGAAACTCGAGATGGAATGGAGGAAAATAAAGAGGTTTGGACTGTTCATTTTTTTGTTCGAGCTCAAAGGCTCTACATGTTGTTTCTCCATTTTTTGAACTGATAGTTTGATTCAGTTGCATTCTTAAATTTTCCATTGCATGGCAGAGATAATAGAAGGAATTTATTGTTGAATCTATAAATGAAAATGGGGAGAAATAATATAGGTTTCTGAGGATTTGGGTGTAATTTTTTTATGGATTTTGTTACAAAATCTTGATGAGAAACTTGGGGAGATTGGTAAAGTTTTGCAGGATCACTACCGAGCATGATAGGATCTAACCCATTATGATATTTTTGTGTTTATCAATCTCATGAAAATAACTCTTCTCATTTTTGGTATTGCTTTCGAGTTGATATTTGTGGTTGGAAAATATGGTTGTTTGTAGCTCACTGATTTTTCTTCTAAAAATCTCTTTGGAAACTAGGTTTGGGTTATGTGGAACCATTCTGTTTCTTATCTGTAATTGTTATCTATGATAACATATGAGAGTTGGTTGTGGATGATTTTGTTTTCTAGATTTGATCTATGAATATGTTTTGTTATGCGAATTTGTGTTTACCTTGCTTTTGAATGCATTAAATATAGGTTCTTATCATCTCCTTAGCATAGATAATTAAGGTTGTTTAATGAATCTATGGCATAAAGGCTTTAAGGTGGTTGCTTTTCATTTTATCTGGGACTGTTGAAACCCTTTTGGTTTCTAGAAAGGAGTTGATACTAGGTCAATACCCTTTTGGTTATAGGAATCATTAAGCAAGGTGACTTTTTATCTTCCTTGGACATTCTCTTATTGTAGTCTCTTATTCATGGTCTTCACAAACATACTTTTGTAGTCTCAATTCAAAAATTATGGAGACAAAAATATTTTATAAACCCTTCATGGGTGTGCTTAGTAAATTTTTCTTTCTTGCTTGAGGTAACCCTATTTGAGGGATGGTGTTAAAGTGGACTGTTTTATTTTAGGGACTGTAATCCTTGTTATATTTTATGGTTTCCTTTTGGAACATTTAGTCTCACTAGCTTGGTTGAGTTAGATGGCCTCTAGTTGGAAAACTAAGTTTGAGTCTCTATATTCTTGGTTTTTTTGTATCTTTTCGACCTTTAAGTCGATATTAATTCTAGGACAATGTTTTTGTAACTTAAACTTAAAAGGATTCAGCTTATTCTATATTTTGAGGACTGTAGATTTATCACTTACCTCTTGAAGAGGTCGAATGTCCTAGTTTAAATCATCTTCTATAACTTAAATATCTTTATGTACCATTTTGATTCTGTGACTAACATGGTTGTGGAATTGTTGAAAATTACTTAGAGGAAGTCCACTATAATTTTTGGTGTACCAGTCCTGATTTGGTCATGATTTGAGTTCAGTCGATGAACATTCACTTGATAGTTGTTTGATTTCTTGTTGATGAATATTGCACTGTATTCAATTTATTTGATTTTCCTGATTGACTAAGTAGTAATCATTAATCTCTATGAAGAGAACTTGTTTGATAGGAAAGAAATGAAAATACCTTGACTATTATGATAAAATACATGGAATTGTTAATCCAACCCTTGACTATTGTGATAGTTAATGAATGGATAATTTTGGTATTTATTTCAGTCCCCGTTTCAAATAGAAATGTTTCATTGGTATATCATGTGGCTCAGATGTTAGTAAATTTTTTGTTTGTTTTCGAAATGCATTCAATATCATTACCTTAAAGTATGAAGTAAAGTGATGTTAGAATAAATTATTGTAAGGTGGATGGAGTTTTGAATTTCAATCACGTAATCTTTATGATTACCTGATTGAAATCCCAAAACACTTTTCATTTTGTTTGACTATAGGACCAATTTTTAACTTAAATGATTTCTAGATTTTGTCATATTAGGGAAAAGGTTCATAAAAAGGGTACATGTGACTTATTTTCCTAAATTGGCATTGTGGCATTTTTGCATGCTTATAAAAGTTATTAGAGATAGGGAACTTAGAACAATTTCATTAAATAGAAGGATTATTTTCATGAAATTGATAGATAGTAACATGTTGTTCTAATGTGTTAGATCTTATCATGCTCAGTTCTCGTGAACTGACACATGCTAACAATGTGCAGATGGATTTCATGAAAAGTGAAAGGAGAAAGACTTATAGAAAGTTGCATTTTTTTTGATGATGTTCAATTATTTTGGATATTTGAAAGTGTTAAAGTTATGAAATGATTTTTATGAGTCATGAAGGCCTAGTGCCATTGTACTCTATAATTGTTGAAAATGATATTATTTTGTGATTGAAATGTTTATGAAATACTTATAGATATTTGAGTAAATCAAATTCTACCTTGTCAAATTGACTTGTTGTTTGGTTAAGATTTGTAAGATAAATGTATTTAGTTATATTCTATGATGATTTGATATGTAAATCTATGTCAAAGTATATATGACATAATAGATAACTTGGGGATATGAGAGGAATAAGTGGGAAACTATTTTATGGAGTCCTTATTCTAAAGTTATAATGGTAAACTACCTAAATTATAATTCTGATAAATTTTACTTTACTAAAACTGAGAGGCTAATGTATTACAAGCATTACAGTTATTATTGTATTCTTTATCAGAGTTGAACCAAATGAATGTGTTTGGTACTAGTAAATGAAACTATAAGATCCTAAGTGGATAAATAAGGAAATTTCTTATCTTAAGTTATAATGAATAAGGATATGGTATTTATCATATGTTGATAGTTATATCTAAACCTTGTTGGTTACATAATGGGTAAGTGCATGGAGATGGGGGACAAAAAGGGGGTCAAAAAGGGACACCTTTTTCTTGAAATCAGAAAAACTTGAACTTCATCGAATAATTCGGCATGCCTATGCTCAAAATTTGACAAAGTGATAAGAATAAGTACTGTAGATATCGGAATCTAGTTTCCAAAATTTAATTTTTTAAAAATGGTTGAGATTAAGAGGGTCAACTGTGGTGCACACACAAAGTATGTCTATTTTTGTGTCAAAAATATAAGAACCTATTGTGTGTGCCCCCAATTTTTTCAATTCTATATATTTTTTTTCAAATCCCTTTGGTAGAAAGTTAGCTAAGACCATGTACGAGGTCCCATTAATTTTTCTTAATTTTTGGATGAATGTATAAGTTTTTTTAATTTTCAAAGTGTACATATCTTGAAAATGAAATATTTGTGTGTGTACCCCCATAAATTTGAGAAAAAAGGTCACTTTTTAGTATTTTTTCGGTGCGTATAGAATGGAGTTTAGAAAAAACCACTTATTTTTAATTTGGATGAAAAAATTGTAAATTATGCACCAAAATGTACGCATAGGTTTTTGCAAGAAAACAAGGCACTAGTAAAAGAAAATATGGATGAAAGCCTTAAACTAATCAGACTTTAGAAAGAAATATACCTTCATCAAGATAAAACTAAGCTTGACAACATAATATAATTTATTTTTGAATATTATGTTTTAATGCATGAGATATTGGAATGTGCACGTGAAATTTTGATTTTTTTTTTCAAACGTGGTTTTAAACACACATGACAGTCCAAACCTTTGGTTTGGTAATCAAGGCAAATCCAAGAATATGGATTGGGAATTTCAAACCCAAAAAAGGTTAACACAAGCACACTATAATGTGCTTGTGTTTCAATGTGGCATAAGGTATATGTGTTTGTGGTATGCTTTTATGTAAAAAAATAAATGTTTAGGGCTTAGGGCTCGGGGTTTAGGGTTTAGGGTTTAGGGTTTATGGTTGAGGGTTTAGGGTTTTGGGTTTTGGGTTTAGGATTTAGGATTTAGGATTTAGTTTTTAGGGTTTAGGGTTTAGGGGACAATATTTGGGGTTTAGGGTTTAAGGTTAAGGGTTTAGGATTTAGGGTTTAATTGTTGGTGTTTAGGCCTTAGGGTTTAACAATACCTTTCAGTGTAGTTCCCCTCTTAAGGATCATATTCATATTCAATGTATCATCGTCGAAGAGGGAAGCTCCCCTGTCAAATTGGTTATTCAGTATGACATGGAAGATGAGTAAAGAAAATGAAATATGGAGAATTAGATTTCATTGGTAATTAGTACTAAGTATTAACAAGACTAATATGGCTTTTGAATACTTGAATAGGAGGCCATGACAATATTAGGACCATATTTCCTAGTCTCATGCCTAGAACCATCATTGAGTCTGTTTGTGCAAAATAAACATAGCGATAGGGGTATGGCTAAGAACACAAAGGAGTTATCAATCACCTAGTAAATCTTTCTTATTTAGTTCTAAATGGGAGTCAGTTGGCCTATGGATTAGTGACCTTCCATTCATTGATAATTCCTTCTATGATAAACCCATGGATGTTTTCAAAAGTTCCTTCAAAAAGATAGGGGTAGTCATCAAGCCTAATGAAGGTTGTGATGTGATGTGTCAAAACTATATATTCACAAGAACCTCTTCTTCCTTGAAAGTACCTAGTTTTTATTAGTAATGATGTCTCCTTTTATCCAATGATCGAGGACTATTGTGGTCTATGGTAGGATTGGACATTTAGGAATCATCAAGTGCCTGAATAAAAATGTCATTACATCTCGAGAAATATTCTCAAACATTGTAGTAATGGATATTGGAAAATAAAATTGAACCTCAAAAATCCTCTCAAATTTCCAGTCTAGGTTGTGTTCCTGGTCCTGTAACAGGTATCAACAAAAAAGAAAACAAATTTGACTAGAATTACTTACGAAACGCATTCCTTTGCTTAGATATTATCTTTATAAATGCAATCCAACTTTCCAAGTTCTCCATATTTTCCAAATTTGGGGAAAATTGACATTCTGGACCTCTAAAGGTGTGAATAAAATGGTGAGTTCATTTCCTCCAAAATTTCTTTAAGTGAATTTAAATGAAATGAAATTTGGAATTTGGAGGTGGCATGTGGTAGACATTGATTGCTATGCCACCAATTTTGAGTGACAAAACCTCTAACATGAACTTTAAACCCTAATCCCTAAACCATAAAAAATAAACTTAAACCCTAAACCATAAACCATAAACCATAAACCATAAACTTAAACCCTAAATCCTAAACCCTAAACCATGAACCCTAAGATCTAAAACCTAAACCCTAAACAATAAACCCTTAACCCTGAGCCCTAAAATCTAAACCCTAAACTTTGAACCCTAAACCATGAGCCCTAAATCTAAACCCTTAACCCTCAACCCTAAACACTAAAACCTAAACCATAATTACCAAACGTTGAGTCCTAAATCGTAAAACTTGAACCCCAAACCCTAAACCTTGAGACCTATACCCTAAACACTCAACCTTAATTCCTAAGCCACAAACCGTAAACTCTAAACCTTAAACCGTAAACCTTGAACCCTAAAACTAAGCCCTAAACCCTAAATTCTATACCTTGAAAACTAAAAATAATTGTTGGAAAGACTTCTAAAAATATACTAATGAGAATGATTTAAATTGGTACAAAATTTTTGAAGGAGGTAAATTTCAGATATCTAATAAAAATTTGGTACAACCTTTTTCTAAGCAACCCCTTCCCTGTGAGAAGCTTGCACAAACAAATTTCACCCAATAGAGCTATCTCCTTTTTCACATTGCATGGGAATTATTTCAATCACTGTAATGTTTTGTTTCTTACACATTCTTATTAGTATTGATAGAGATTATTCAACTAAAAATGGTTCATCTGCTTTGTAGGTATAACATTTAAAGAGAGTCATCACAATTTGATTCCTTTCATCTACTAATATTTTGAAGGAGGGAAATGCCAGATATCTAATATTAATTTGGTAGAAAGAAATGTTACCCAATATAGCTATCTCATTTTTTCTATTACTTGTGAAATATTTGGAGGTATAAGAGTGTTATAAATAGTGCAAGTATATGTAGAATATAAAGAAACTTTCAATAGTGCAAGTATATGTGGGGAGAAACATGTTTGATAGAGATGTGTAATCACTTTGTATAAGATAAAGAGAAATTTTCACTTTTTTATCACTACTTTTGTATAATGAAGATCAAGTGCATGACATGAATACCATTAGATTGTTTGTTACCTAAATCCTAAACCCTAACCCCTGAGCCCTAAACCCTAAATCATGGAACCTAAACCTTGAACCCTAAAAACTAAACCTTAAACCCTAGTCTCTAAACCCTAAACTATAAACCCTAAACCCTAAACATTAATCCCTTAATCCTAAACCCTGAACCTAAACCTTAAACCCTAGGCTCTAAACCCTAAACTCTAATTATTGAGCCCTTAACCCTAAACCATGAACACTAAACACTAAACCATAAACCCTGAACTCTAAATCCTAAATCTTAAACACTAAAACCTAAACCCTAAACCATGAACATTGATCCCTAATTTCCCTAAACCATAAAAATTAAACCCTAAATCATTGACCCTTAACCCTAAACACTCAACCCTTAACCATGTAACATTACCAACAAAGGAGTTCATATTGGTATTATGGTTGGATGAGGGTTGAGTCTCGAGGATCATATTATTATTTGGTGTATTGTCGTCGAAGAGGGTAGATCCCTATCAAATTGGTTATTCAAGTATGACATGCAAGATGAGAAAAGAAAATGAACTATGGAGAATTATATTTCATGGGTAATTAGTAATAAGTATTAACAAGACTAATATGGCTTCCGACTACTCAACTAGGAGGGAATGAAAATGTTAGGACCATATTTCCTAGTATCGTTCCTAGAACCATCATTGAGTTTGCTTGTAAAAAATAAGCATAACAACATGGGAATGGCTAAGAACACACAGGGGTTATCAATCTCTTAGTAAATATTTCTTGTTTAGTTCGAGTGGGATTTAGCTAGCCTATGGCTTAGTGACCTTTTATTCATTGATAATTCCTTCTATAATAAACCCATAGATGCTTTCAAAAGAACCTTCGAAAAGATAGGGGTAGTCATCAATCCTAATGAAGGGAGTGATGTGATTTCCAAACAACTTGAAATAAAAATAGAATTAGAGGTCATTACACAAATTTACAAATATCTATATCGATATAAATGGAAGCTAAGTAATGGTGTCTTCCTGTATCTAAAGATCAAGAACTACTAGGGTCTATGGTAGGATTGGACATTCAGGAATCATCAAGTGTCTAAATAAGAATGTCGTTTCATCTGGAGAAACATTCTCAAACATTAGATTAATGCATCTTAGAAAATAAAATTGAACCTCAAAATCCTCTCAAATTGCCAGTCTAGGTCGTGTTCCTGGTCCTGTTTCTATTTTGAGTTCTAGTTCTGGTTGTGGTCATCAAATATGGAAGTTTCAGGAAAGGAATCCACACTTGAATAATTATTCCCATTTATATTTTTGGAAATTCTAATGGCAGTGGCAGTGCCTATGGAATTCGGTTGGTGGAAGGTGGGGTTGTTCCCTTGTTTGGTTTTTCTCATGGCATCATTGGTAGCCTTTCTAGTATTATCAGAGAGAACTCCCCATGCTTGTGTGATAAGTTTAAAATATCCCTCATCTTATAGACCTCTAAAAGAATGAAGAAAATGGTGAGTTCATTTCCCTAACCTTCCTTGAAGTGAATATAAATGAAATGAAATTTGAAATTTGTAGGTGGCACGTGGTAGACTTCGATTTTTCTACCACATATTTACTTACTGATGATTAATTATTATTAGTTGGATTTATTTTCCATTATTATGATTAAGTGGATTTTTGAGATTACCAAATTACTATCAGGTTTATTCATGAGAATACAATTATTATTACGGCACGGTTGATGAATCTCCTTAAAGCCTCCCATAATTACAAATACCTCTCCTACAAAACCCCATACAAGTGGATATATATTAACCAAACTTGTCATACCTCCTTGAGATTGAGAAGGGTGTTTAGGGATTTTTATATTTCTTGAAGAGTCTTAAGTGTAGACAAACCAAGAAGTGACCAATGAACCTTTCTCTTATGCAATGTAAGGGAAATTTTGGTAAAGGAAAGTGAGAGGAGTCTTTGGATGAAGGTTGAGTAAATAGATGAGTGAAATAGGTGGTTTAGCTATCTAAGAACATGATGGAATCCTAAAAAACCTATAAATATCAACAACCAATCAATAACAAATATAAAACTCCAGAAAATATCAATAACCAATCCAAAAGGCCTAAAAACTTAAACAATGCCTATATTATTTCACAAAATAGATATCGAGTGTATAATTTAAACCCTACAAGATTGAAGGATGAATGCTGAAATTCTATAAAATACCTACATACTAACCAAATTAGAATCTAGAAAACTATCTTCTAAACCATGACAGATGGAATTGTTATACTATTTCCATAAGGTGCAGAGTGACCCTAACATCTTATATTTACTAAAATAAATTTAAAGTATAAGAAATAATAAAATATAAATAATAATAAAAGAAAAACTTATACTTATTTATTTTTGTACATAGAAGCATGCCTCAACCACATATACCACATAACACACTGAGCACGAGCACACTATAACGTGCTCACATTATATCATGAGCGCGTTATAATGCACTCACGTTTTGGGCTTGGTAAAAATAAAACATAGTAATTGTAACGTGCTCACGTTTTGCTTAAAATCATATTTGTGTCCACTTTTAGGCCCCCATATTTTTCTTAGGCCCAAATATATTTAATTATGTATCCACACATGAAAAAGTAGAAGAATAATAAGGATATAGTTATGATTCTTAACTTACTTTGATAAGTTAGATTTATGAGGTTAAAAAGGAAAGTGATTCATTTAACGTAGGAACCCATATGGTAAAGAGATAATATAATAGGAATGTGATAAGGATGGGAATTAAATGATAAGGTAATCATTAAATCAACCTACTAAGTTATTCAATATGAATTGTACCATAGACAAAATTATTAAAGAAGACTTGATGATGTTCTTCTTACTTAAATCAGAATGAATTATGGGGATTAAATGAACAAATGGTTAATTAATAATGAGTTCATAATCATGAAAGTAGAACTGATCTGCATACCCACAATTGGTGCAAGGGTGCATTACAATTCCTTTCTTAAAGGAATTATCATTCAAACTTAGTTGACCCCTTAGATACGTGTGTAATGTAAATTAAATTAATTAACAAGATGAAAGTTAATTAAACAAATGCCTCATTAAGTATGGTAGTTACATTAAAGGTACTTAGTGGGCTATTATAGTATAGTTTCTCTTTGCATAGTACCCACTTAATGATGAAATTCATTAGGTGGATACTGTGAAGAAACCACTATGCCTCAATATTCCACTCAGCTCCTCTAACTCAACTATCATAAGTGGAATTTCAGTTCACTATTTTACTCTAAACTGAGATAGGCATATAGTCGAGTGTAGTCATCAACTTATGTTGACCTAGGGTGAATAAACACACCCAAATCAACGTAATTTGATTCAAGTATGTCTACTTATCCTTAGTCACCACAAGTAGATTGCAACACTAGTGTATGTGAGTTGTCCCTATTTAGTGTGAAAATTTGACTCAGAATTGGTTGACAGAAGTCAAGGAAGACTAATCTAGATAATAGTTAAAGTGGGGTGAAAGACATATTCCTTTTGACGAGTATGTCATCTAGGAATGTAAACATGGTAAACATGTTTAAAACTTTAGCTCTGATATCAAAAGTTGTTGTTTGTATTATCTTATGTCACTTGGTCTAAGGTTGCTAGATTTCATATGGGTATCAGTAATAAATAATTAGATAAGCATCTTAGATGGTAACACTTGAATGAATCATAAAGGGTAAAGGAACCAAAGTATAATTGTTATACATAAGAAAAAGTTAAACATGATAGATCAGTTTTTATCCGAGTCATGAAATGAGAGATACGTATCACACCGATTCATTTACAATTTGTATATGGTTTTTATATTATGTGATAGATTAGATAAGTAATGTGTGTTCCAAATTGTGTGAATTTACAACAAAAAACATTATGAAAAAAATATTCCCCTATTTCCTAATTCATAAATAAGGATGTTACAAATATTCCATGATAGAGCTTCAAAAGATCTCATTTCAAGTGATTAGACTTCTCTAAAAGGACCTACTATGATACTATTATCCAAATAACTCTCTTAGTTATTTAGGTAACTTGTATACATATTCTGGCTCTAAGATTTTCATCGCAAGGTTACACATGCTCAAGTTCACTTATCACCTTACCTTGGTTACATTTCCTCACGTGCCCCCTTTCTTTTCCTCGTGCACCTTGCACGCTTTCCCCTTCTTCCCTTTTCTTTTCCTCTTTGTTCCATCTTCCCCTTATGTGCCTTCCTTCTACCTCCTTCATGTGCCTCATTCTTCTATGCACATTATATTTGTGCCCTCCTACACACCTTTTCATGTCACATCATCCTTTAACATGCTTGAGTGTGCCATGCATAACTAGTCAAAGCGCGCAAAAGGGCACCTTTGAATTACGACAACAAGACAATGAATGACATATGGAAGAAATGATAAATCAAATGAATGGTTGGCCAATTTCTTCACTCAAACCATGCGCGCCACTTGTCTTGCATGACCATATAGCTCGATATCTTCTAACAACAATATATTTTTCTACAGAGCTCGATCGGTATGCACCTAGTCTCAATCAATAGCTGTTGACATGTTCTACATTGCTAACATTCAAATTCAAAATATTGGTGGATTTGATAGATGAGAAATGGAAAACATCTTCTACGCATTAATGAGCATATATAATTACTTTAACAACCTAGTTTGATATGATCCACCCTCCTTCCTTCTAATACATGCAAAATAGAATTGGGGAAATGTATTTGATAGATTTATAGGTGGATTTTTAGAAATTAAATGCTTCTTGTTGGTGGTTGTATTTCAAATTCAGATTTTCCCTCCTTCTTCTCTTCTTCTTCTATAGATTCATCTATAAATGTAAGAGCTAGGCTCATTATTAACATCGGACATTTTGGATCCTTATGCATTTTTGTTAAGGACTTCATATTTTCTATACTCTGAGTCATAGACCTCTAGATCTACCTCTTACATGTGGATATTGGCCTCTTTCACCATTGTAACAACTTTGTGCATTTCTAGAAGTAATAAAAGCATCATTTTGTGACTATTCTCTATCCTAACGTGTTTGCATTCCTTATTCTTTCCTTTTATTTTTCATTGTGTGCTTGTTGTGCCATTCTACATCCCTTGTGGCTTCTTATTTAGTTGTGTTCCATGAAACTAGTTTGGTAAATACATTTAAATTTGTGCTACATGTGCCTAGATTTCTTTCATGAATTTCCCTTTATTTTCACTCAAAACAGATAGTGTTCATCCCTCTTTTTTGGTGTTATCACCTTTTAGTGTAGGTTTCCTTTCATGTTATCCTTCTATCCTTGGTCCCTTGGCATTGTTAGTTTAATTTTCCCTTTCAATACTAGGAGTAGTAGTAGCAGTAGAATTAGATAGAGGAATCAGCCTTCTCTAGAGATCTATCCCAAGTGTGCAAGGTCCCATAACTTGGGGAAGGTTCTATTGTTGTCAAAAATGACTTGGTTCATCCAGATCCGAGTCACAGGTGTAAGTTTAATGACCAACAGTTTTTGGCACTCCTAGTGGGATAAGCAATGAAAGCTTAAATTTCATGTTAGTATTTTTGGTGTGTGGACTTAGTATTTCTAGCATTTGGAGGCTTATTTCAACACATCTGGTGACTCCCAAGAATTGCGGATATCTTTTTTAGCATCCCTGAGTGTCTTTTATGAGAAGAGTGCATACAAGGAGAAGTGCAGTAGCGGAAGATTCCTTTGAGTACATCTAGCTATCCTTGAGAAGATTTCATTCCAAAAATCCTGCACATGTAATTCAATCTCTAGTGTGTCGTGCCCTTTCAAATCCTCCTCATAGCAGCCAACCAGTGCACACTGTAATGGTACATCAGCCACCTCCTCCACTAAGGAACTTTGCTAACTTCAACAGAGGTAGTTCCCTTGTTCTGGCTGTGCAACATGATATACCTAATGGTGCACTCAAAAGTATTACATACTTTACTTGTGAGAATCGAGTCACCCCTTAGGAGAATATCCGTGATATAGAAAATGTATGCTCACTATATTTGATCACACATAACGATGTAGTAGTTAGGATGCTTACAACCTCTTTCAAAGGAAAAGTGCTTCAATGGTGCGAGGCTTGAGACTTGGATCTAATGCTACCTAGGATGATCTAGGAACAACCCTTTGAAATTATTTTGAAGATAAGTCAGATCTATTATCTTTGGTGGAGCAAGCTTTGCCAACAACAAGGAGGGTACCGAATGAGTAGATGACTGATTTGATCATAAGATTTTAGAAGACATGGGAAATAATCCCTCTTGTGGTAAGACCTACAACCAAACATGATTTTCTATATTATCGGAAGGCATTGAACAACAATATCTAAGTTATGATTCAATCCATGGGAGGTAGGACTTTGACCACTTATAATATTGCAGTAAGGATGAAAAATAGTCTTATTCAGGTGGGAAAGATATCTCATAGGCGCCTATGGCCTTGTTCCCAAAAATTCACAAGTGTCCCAGCCTTCCGTGGCCCTTATTCCTATTCCTAAGAAAAGTGTGCAACCTATTGCATCAACATCCTAATCTTTGGTGTTCCGAGAAATAAGATGAGGAATTGAAGACCCCGATTAGAAATTTGTTAAACAAGGTAGTATCATTTGAAAAACAATAGCTGCAAGCCTATAAATGTAGTTCTAATCAAGCACATAGCCAAAGTATTCAGACTTGGTGAAATCAATATAGAAACAAAATATATGTGCCCAACGAGAAGAATGATAGATCGCATGCCAACACACATATTCCCTTATAAGTTGTTCCTCCCATGCCCTCTCTTCCAACACCTAATTCAACAAGTCAAGCACTTGTTTTATTTCATAAAAATTTGGTATGGGATTTGAAGTTGTGTTTCCCTTACAACATGCCTAACAGTCAATATCACTATGCCAATGTTGGCACACACAATCCTTCATGATTCATAATGCTTCCATCTGTGAACCTTCAATGAGTGCACCTAAAATAAAGAACCAAGAAAGGATAGAGGTTCTTCCTAATTCCAATTTGATGTTCTTTGGTGCTGAATACTTTTCTACAATGAACCAAGTTGTAGAGGACATAAGTAGACAATGCACCCAATTTGCAGACAACACAATATATAATAAGAGAATGCTTGATTTTAGCACACAGGTTATAATTCCAACAACACAAGTAGACCCTCAAAAGAAGAAATTTGCATCCAAGGCATCCAATGGTGAAATTTCTCAAGTCCCTACTGAGAAGAGGTTCTGCACAAAGATCCTCTTGAAGTAGTTTTTTCCCCTCCTTTAGTAGGTCAAACCTCATCTTTGGCTAAGGCCCCTGCTTTTGTTCTTGTGCATTCAAGGAAGGATGTTGCTATTCCAAAAATTCACAAGTCATCATATTTTCCATTTAGTATTGTGGACTAGATGAAGAAGACAAATATAAATGTCATAATGTGGGATGCTCTTACCATTCCATCTCAAAGCAAGATCTTCTACATGAGGCCTTGTCCCAACTTGTGTATGTTGATCCAACTATTCACAAACCACAAGATTCTATCAATATTTTTTATAAAGAGGAGAAACAAGTAAGAAATAATGTTAAAACCCCACCTTTCTATATGTCCTTGATCATAGGAAAACACTTATTACATAATTACATGATAGACTCGGGTGTTGACATTGTTATGCCCAAGAAGATAGTAGATGTTCTAGGTCTTGAGTGTAGCCTCTTGTCTAAACAATTCTTGAAAATTGATGTCTCAAGTGTCACCACCTTAGGAGTCATCAAGGATATTGAGTTGACCCTTAATGCATGTCCAAGCCTCACCATAACTCAAGATTTTTCTATTATTGACCTACCTCCTTTGTTTTATCTATGTTTATCAAGAGAATTTACTATAAAAGTTGGTGGTTAGTTGTCTTCTAATTGGTCTCACATGTTACTCAAGACAAGGTATGGTACCCAGTTTACCATACAAGCTAAACCAATATTTTCCTATTAGGTAGAGTCATATTTCCCATCTCCTCTCCAAGCTAGTTGTCTAATCTAAGAGGAACAAGCTGCAATTCCTGAAGAATATCCTCTTCCACCTTTTATTCCTGATCTAATGCTTGATGAATGGGTGGAGAGGCACCATAAATTTGACCCATATGTTGAAGAATTAGAAACTTATGAAACTAGGTTTGGTACTTAATACATTCTTGAAGAAGAAGGTATGCTATCGCTCACGCTAAATAAATACCAAGTTGAAATTTGTCTATGGAATTATACTTTGATGGATCTAGAAGAAGAAAGGGCGTGATATTAGGAGTTGTTCTCATTTATCCTAAGGGTGAGAAATTATTCTTTGGTCACAGGTTACAGTTTACATGTTCTAACAATATGGTAGACTATGAAGTATTGGTGCATGTTCTTCTTGTTTCTAAAAATAAGAAGATTAAAGTGCTATAGATATTCAGGGCCACAAAATTGGTCATCCACCAGGTTACCAAAAAGTTCCAGGAAAAGAATAAGCTTCTCAAATCTTATAAACATAGATTTTGGGACATATTTGAGAACTTTGATGCTCTAAATATACAGGTGGTGCCGCGTAAAATGAATAAGGAAGCTAACCAAATGGCCACACTTGGTTCGTAGTTCTCTCCTACTGAAGAATTTTTCAAAGGAAACACTCAGCACATTAAGATGGTGATCGAACATCCATTCCAAAAACAATGTTAGTTGACAAGTGTTTGACACGATGTGTAGATTGTCTAGTTCATTCAAAATGAAGTTGAGTTCTTATCAAGCATGCAAGCTGACTTGTATGACAACTATGGTGACCAAGTGATTCAACTAAAGTCAAATAAGATACCTAAAGGGTTGATAACCTTAGAAAAAATGTTTATCCCTGATGATGAGTTCAATGGTAAATAAAATTATATGCGCGCCACACAAGAATAATGATCCCAGATCACTATTACATGCAAAAGGTGTTGTTTCTTAGTAAGACTTGTGCACACAATGAAAAGCATGCATTCATCTCTCTCTGTCAAAAATGCATAGATATATTTTCATGGGAGTATGAAGACCTCAAAGGTTTTGATCCAAGTGTTGCTTAACACTCCATTGACTTTGATCCTAGTATTAAGCCCTTGGATAGAAGTAGTGACCAGTCAATTTGAAGATAGAGCCCCTCATGAGAAAATAATTATCAAAACTCATTGAGGTGAAAATTATTTTCCCATCAAGTACTCTACTTGGGTCATGAATCTAGTTCTAATGCGCAATAAGAATGGTGAAATCAGACTTTATGTTGATTTAGGAGATTTAAACAAGACATCTCTAAAGGATCAACATTCTTTGCCTTCAATGGAGTAGATTCTGTAGACTATGGCTCACATGCAAAGATTCTTAATGTTAGATGGGTATTTAGGTTTCAATCAGATCCTGGTCAAGGAAGAGGATCAATTCAAAACAATGTTTACAACCAAGTGGGGAATATATGTGTATCAAAATATGCCCTTTGGTATGTCGAATGTAGGTGCTACATTTTAGTGCACCATGGACATTGCCTTAAAAGGTTACATCAATGATTTCATCTTGGTTTACCTTGATGACATTAGTATTCTCAAAGCAAAGTGTGGATCATATGGTGCACCTAGAGAAATTATTTGAGAGATGCAGAAAATTTGGGGTATCCCTTAACCCCAAGAAGTGCAATTTTACAATGGCACAGGGAAAGCTCTTGGGCCATGTGGTTTTAAAGGATGGCATCACAATTGATCATGAGAAATTTTCATATATCCTAGCTCTCTCCCGATTGGTCCACAAAAAGGCCTTGCAATCCTTCCTCGTTAATATCAGTTTCATTAGGTGCTTTATTTCTAATTTTGTAGGACTTATTCATCCCTTAACCATCATGCTCATAAAGGACATAGCTTTCAAATGGATAGTGAAGGGAAGAGAAAGATTCAACAAGATCAAACAAGAAATTTATTTCATGCCAACACTCACCAATCCGGATTATTCAAGGGATTTTATCCTTTATACTTATGGAATTGATATGAGTGTTGTTATTGTCCTAACATAAGAAAACAAACAAGGGTTGGAATAACCAATGGATTTCTTTAGCTAGACGCTGAAGGATTATGAATTAAAATGTTGTCACATGGAGAAGTAGGTCTTGGACATCATCCATACACTCAAGAAATTCAAAAATATACTTGCCACAAATCATATCAAGGTGTTAGTCTCCCACTCTTATATCAAGTAATTCATTATGGGAGTAGATATCGGTGAAAAAAAAGAGCATGGTGAGTGACCAAAATCATGGAATATGATGTGAGTATCAAGGCCACAAAATTGGTAAGAGGTAGCATGCTCTACAAGTATCTTGTTGAAGATGCGCACAATAAATCTAAGACTTCATTATTTTTGGATGAGGATATCCCACGCATAGAACTTGAGTAGAATATAGACCACGACATGTGTGATTAGATGAAGGACATGATCACATTCCTTTCCAAGGGTGAATAACCTCTTGGTTTAGAAAATTAAAATAGAATAAATATGAGGTTACAACCTATCCCTTATGTTTTGATTAATGGACTTCTCTTCAAGAAAAATATTGATGCCATGATGTTAAGATGTATCAATGGTGCATGAGACTGAAAAAGTTTTAGAAAAATTTCATGATGGATTCTTTGGTGCACATTTTTATGCCAACACTACAATAATGAAGGTCATAATGGAGGGAATCTTTTGGCCTACCCTATTTGTAGACGTACACAATTGGGTCACAAAATACAAGGAATGCGATTTCTTTGCAAGAAAGAAAATATTGGCAGTGCTCCCCTCTAACCAATCCAAGTGGATCAACCTTTTACGCAATGGGGTCTTAACTTCATAGGTATGATCAATCCATATTCAAGTGTTGGACACAAGTGGGTGATGATAGCTATAGATTACTTCACCAAATGGGTAGAAGTTGTGCTCAAGGAATCAACCAAGTCCGTCATCCTTGAATTTATTGAGGGCATAGTCATAAGGTTTGGCATTCCTCAAACCATTATCTTTGATAATGAAAAACCTTCCTTGGGACCAGAATCAATGATTGGGCTATAAATTTGTCATTTATCTAAGGAATTCTTCCAACTATTACTCCCAAGGAAATGTTCTAGAAGAATAAACAAAAAAGAACACGATAAGAATCATGAAATGAATAATGGACATCAGCTAAAGATAGTGGCATACCAAGGTCTCACACACATTTTGGGTAGATAAAATCAAAATTAAAAAGAAATTAGGGACTTCACCTTACAATATTTTCTATGGCAAAGAGGATACCCTTCCTTTGAAGGTGGATTTGAACTCATTGACACTTTCCCAAAGTAATTGGAATTTGAAGGCATAGACTAGAGGGAAATCAGAATGGAAGAATTGGTTAATCTTGAAGAGTTAAGGAACTCTACTATGATCAGGATAGAGAACCCTCAACAAGAAACAAAGAAATGGTTTGACAGAAAGGATATGCCTTAATATTTCAAATTCAGGGACTTAGTCCTAAAATGGGATGTTGAAAAAGTTAAACCAGGGTTCCATTCAAAGTTTGATGCACTTTGGAGTGGCCCATACATCATCAGTTTGTGTAAAGAGGATAACTCTTTTGAGTTAACTCATTTGATGTAGTCACGCTATAAATCCTGGTAAATGGGATCTATCTAAAACCCTTATATTAAGTTTTCTACATCATTTTTACATATTAAATTAGTTTCAATTACTCTAAATGTGTTACATGCATGTTGTTTATTGTAGATAGTTCTTTCTTCTCATGTGCTTCCTATGCACGCTCTTATTTTGCTTCTAGGATGCTGAAAATTTTTCAGTAGTTATAGGATTCATAATAGAGTCAAGAAATGATATTTCAAGTGACTTTAGGGGTATTTCATCAAAGTTGTAGATCATAATTTCATGATTAGACTTCATGCCCAATGGATGCTTTGGGTGCTACCGATCTCTTTCATCTAGCAGGTAGATGGCCCTGAAAGTCGCGAATTGTTATCCAACTAACTCTCCTAGTTATTTGGGTAACTTTTATACATTGGTTCTTTGAGATCTTCATCACAAGGTTTTGTGTGCTTAACTTCACTTGGCACCTTCCCTTAGTTGTATTTCCTCGCGCACCTTGCACACTTTCCCATTCTTCCCTATTATTTTTCCTCTTTGTTCCATCTTCCCCTTACACGCCTTCTTTCTACCTCCTTCCCATGCCTCATTCTTTCATGTGCATTATCTTTGCACCCTCTTGTGCAGCTTTCCTTGCCACATCATCCTTTGACACACTTGAGTGTGCTATATGTGACGATCAAAGCATGCTAATAGAACCTTTGAATCGATAGCTAGCCAATGAATGAAACATGGCAGAAATGATAAATCAAATGAATGGTTGGCTGATTTCTTAAGTTGATTTGTGCATGATATGTGTCTTATGTGCCCGAGACATCTCTAAAATCCTCGATAGCCATATCTTTTCTACAAATCTCCAATCAACATGTGCCTAGTCTCAATCAATAGCTGCTTGACATGGGCTATAATGCTAAACATTCAAATTCAAATTCTTGGTGGATCTAGTAGGTGAGAAATGGAAAACCTCTTATGAGCATTAATGAGTAGATCTGATTTCTTAAACCACCGAATTTGATATGATATGCTATACTTCCTTCTCTAACATGCCAAACAGAATTAGGGAAACATATTTGATAGATTTATAGGTAGATTCATGCATGCATTAAATGTTTCTTTTTGGTGGTTGTATTTCAAATTCGGTGTTTTCATCCTTCTTCTCTTTTTCCATAGATTCATCTATAAATGTAAGAGTTTTCTGATTATTACCATTGGACATTTTGGATCCTTACACATTTTTGTTAATGACTTCATATTTTTTGTACTCTAAGTCACATACCTCTAGATCTGGCTCTTACATGTGGATATCAGCCTCTTTCACCATTGTAACAACTCTATGCATTTCTAGAAGTAATAGAAGCATCATTTTGTGACTATTCTCTATCCTAATGTGTTTGCATTCCTTCTTCTTTCCTTTTCTTTTGCATTGTGTGCTTGTTGTGTCATTCTATGTCCCTTACAACTCCTTATTTAGTTGTGTTCCATGAAACTGATATGGTAAATATGTTTTAAGTTGTGTTACATGTTCCTAGCCTTCTTTCACACATTTCCCTTCATTTTCACTCAGAACAGATAGTGTTCATCCCTCTTTTCTGGTGTTATCTCCTTTTAGTGTAGGTTTCCTTTTGTGTTATCCTTCTATCCCTGGTCCCTTGGAATTATTAGTTCAGTTTTCCCTTTCAGTACTATGAGTATCAGTAGTAGTATAATTAGATAGAGGAATCATCCTTCTCTGAAGATCCATCCCAAGTGTGCAAGGTCCCACAACTTGGGGATGGTTCCATTATTTCACAAATGAATCGATTCATCCAAATCCGAGACATGGGTGCAAGTTTGAAAACCAATAGATATCAATTGTTAGAAGAGAAATTGAATGAGAGGAGGGGTGAATCAATAGTTACAAAATTAATTCAATTTTAGATTACTTACTTAAATCACAAACCACTTATCCAACCATTAATGTGTGCATAACTTCAAATAACATATATGTAATCAACCATGAACAAGAAAATCAACACCATAACACAAGATATAAGTGGGGAACCATAATCTAGAATAAAATCCACTGAAACACATACTTTATATTTCTATAATTCAAAATTTAGTGAGGCACCAGCCCCACAAGGAGCACCAACCCCAAGTTTATTAGAGCATGAACCCTACAAGAATCACCAACCCCTAGTTTTTAGAAGCACTAACTCCAAAAAGAGGATGTAACCCCAAGATGGTCAAGAACCCAATCAACCACCTTATGATGAATAACTATGATGTCTTATTTATTCCACAACTGATTTGAGATAACTTATTCAGCTCTCTCTCCTTCAAAACCCTTGTTTAAGCCCTAGGTCTTGGACTTGCACTAACTTGCACTATCTTCACTTCTCAATGTATAAAAAACTTGAAAACACACTTGAATACATTATTCAACCTTTAATACACACTATCAAACCTCAAAAAATGCATTTGTACATGTCAAAATCTCACACATACATCACACTTTTCACATATGCTCAACTAGTTGTAAATTGCACCTAAAATACAACTTTTATAAGATTTCATTGATTAAAATTAAAGAGAGGTAGGTTTACTTCCTTTTTCTACCAATTCAATTTTATAAAATACCATTTTAATCATTAAAACATTCACTTATGACCCATGTAGGTCAGCCATGCCAAAAACCATCCGTCTTACACTAGAAAGGCTCAAAACCCCATCACTATAATGAGAAAAATCCACTCATGCAAAAAAATGCTTATTAAAGCTCCCTAATTCACCAAACATGAGTAATATATAATAAAAACATCATACATGATTGAAAATTTACTTTAACGAATCAAATATTTCCTTAAATGGGCCCACTAACTCATATCCTTCACAAAAGAACTGCTATCAGCACCCTTATTTCACCTTTCAAAATCAAAACCACAAAATATCATATAAAATATGGAATGTGACAAATCAATTTAAACATCATAACCTTTAAAACACATATGATAAATTTATAACTCTTGAAACATCCATATACTCAAACCACAACAACTTTACACTTCATTAAAACAACTTTGCACAAAAAATAGATTTACAAAATCAGCTAGTTTTCACCCTCTATGAAACTTTCAAGACCTCAAAATGAATTGAGTAGGAACATAATTCATCTCTTTTTAATTCCAGGTGTTATAAATAATCAACTCAATCATCTCATGCTTCAATCAACTCAATCTTTCAACAAAAGTAGTCTTGTCCTAAAAATCAAGAAACCTTCATCTCCACAAATTGACCTAGATGACCCATCAAATCTCATAATAATGAAAAAAAAATTATAAAATTGGAAATATATCTGAATCCCCTTTCCATAACATATTGTAAATCCTTCCAACTCCAAGTGGAAGGCCTTCAACTAAGCTCATCTCTGCAAACTTCTTGAAATTGTCCCAAAACTACCCTTTGACTAGTCTTCACAAATAGGGTATACTTTTCTATTTTTATACATAACCATGACCTAAAAACCATGGGAGTCAAGTAAAAATCACATATTAAAACTAATTTTGATTTATTTTACAACTCCTTTTTAAAACCTTGTCACAAACAAAACTTTTTCATAAACATCCTTATTTGAGTGTTGCCCACTCATCACCACAAGCACTACAATACCTTTCTGGAAACCTATAGGAGTTATCTACATCATCTATTCATCATACATTCAATATGAATAAATTTTGGGTATTTATGATCTTTTGATCTCCTACCACTTTTTAGCTAGGGTTTTAAACACATAAAAAGTTGTTTACCTTCTTAACATTAGCTCATAAAAATGTGAAAATGAAATGAAATCCTTATTTTTGTGAAAAATTATAGACTCAATTTAAAAACATCCTTGAAATCCAAAATTTCCCATGCAAAGCACATAATTCAGGGTAAGCATAAAAATGTACAATTCAAGATGGAAAACACCCTTTCTTGAAGCTTGTTTCACACAAAACATCATAACTTACAATACCCATAACTTAGTGAATCCAAATTTTTGTCACACCTCAAAGACACCCCTACACATCATCTCTAATCATCATACTAGCTCAAAAAAATCTCTATCACTCAATCAATTAGGACATACATGACTAGCCCTTAAGGTTTTGCATTAACTAAGCTAGGGTCAGATGAAAAAACATCATAACTCATCATAGAAACACTCAAAAATGCCCTAATATACCTATTACATCATGAAAAAAATATCTACATGCATACATGATCACACATAACTCTACAACTCACCTTATGCCTATTAGCACCCATACCTGGTCCAAATGAGCATCTTAAACTTGGTCATCCACATGTATCTACACCCTAGACCACATGTGAGCTCCCAATAAATCCAAAAACATGATATCCATACTTCCAACATGTTCCTCAATCTATCAATAAGTCCCAACCATCATGTGTTATCATCTAGGCTAGCTAGGTCACATGATTCAGCTTGCTAGAACAAGTAATTCTCATTGAATAAACTTATACAACCAAGAACATACCTGAGTCTTCATGATATCTTAACTATGATAATCCTATAACTTTACTCCATCATCCAATTTTTCATTAATGGTATTTTACATCAATGACAACACCTAAATGAGAGCATGCCAACATAAACCTTGAAATTTGAGAACTCGGGTTATACTTGGCTAAATAGGATTTTGAAGATTTTATCACTGACTAGATAGTTCTAAAAAGACACATGCAACACTTATAGAATAAAATTATAGGCTCTGGGTGTTTTAGTTAAATAAAGTAATGATATATTGACACTAAAAATTATAAGATGAAAAGGTTTATTTTGCTTAATATGACTTTAATAAATGTGATGAAAGTTTCTTTACTAAAGATCTTGATAAGAGCCAACAGAAGACCATTAAATTGCATAAATCTCGAGGTAAGTTAGATAATAGAATTTATTCCTTGTTTGTTTTTAGTGGGAGGTGGAAGCGTAAGGAAATTGTGAGATTTAATATCTTAGAATATATATATATATATATATATATATATATATATATATATATATATATATATACGATGACTAGGAAGATTATACATATGGTTGAGTCCATATGTTCATACTAATGCTACAAAGAGTGTGGTTCTAATATTTAAATTAATTATACCATGTTTTATATACATAAATTGATGAAAAGAGTAACATGATAAAAGAGGTTTTCTATTCTTAACAATTTACCTAATTTCAAATTTGTATACAAAATATATTTGTTCACAATATTTTGATGTGACTAATCTTAGCAAGCTGTTAGGATTAAAATTACATATTTCTTGACCCCTCAAGATTGCACACATTCCCACACTTTACTCATTACAGTAATAATTGTCTTTTGAATGATGCCTAATAGCTACTAAGATCTAAATTTTTTGTTGTGGCTGAGCTTAGTGACCATTAGGATCAGAACTACGTATGTCTTCACCCCTCAAGAGTGTATATATTGGCACACTTTTCTCATTAGATTAATAGTTTTCTTATGAATGATTCCTAATGACCTCCAAGCCCTACATATTTTCTTTTAAATGAAATTATTGACCACTAGGATCAAAACTATGTATGTATTAACCCCTCAAGAGTATGTATTATGCATTTTTCTCATTACATTAATAGTTTTCTTGTGAATGATGACTAGAAACCACTAATATCTGAATGTTCATTATGGCTTACTTGAGTGACCCCTATAATCAGAAATATTTATGTCTATACCCCTTAAGAGTGCATCTATTATCACACTTTTCTCATTCTATTAATATTTTCCCTTTGAATGATGCCTAGTGACCACTAAGCTCTAAATATTTCATTATGGTTGACTTTAATGACCACTAGGATTAGAAATATGTATGTCTTGACCCCTCAAGAGTGCATGTATTTTCACACTTTTCTCATTGTATTAATAGTTATACTATGAATGACGCCTAGTGACCTTTAAGATCTAATTTTTTTGTGGCTAACCTTAGCGACCGCTAGGATCAGAACTATGTATGTCTTGACCCGTAAAGAATGAATGTATTGTTGAAATTTTCTCATTGTATTAATAATTATCCTATGAATGATGCCTATTGATGAATAAGATCTAAATATTTCATTGTGGTAACCTTAGAAATCACTAGGATAAAAAATTCTTACATTGATTTGTCAACTGAGTTTTAAATCTAACCAAATATTCAAAATAAGAGACATAAGAGTGTTTCTGTAAACCCAAATACATCCTTTGGATCTATATCTATTTCTATCGATGATATATGTAGTGTTTATGGACCTGTAATCCTTCATCATGGCAGGATAATGGGACAGTGTAAAACATAGATTATTATATATATTTATGTGTAGACACCATAGTAATGAGAGATGTCATGTTTAATCCAGATGCCTTAAATCATGAATTTCAGCATTACTTTTTTATTTTTCCACCATCCAAAATGAAAGTCTTGATGTAGATTTTATAGATGAAAAGGGTATCTGAAAGATCAAGCCCTAGCTTCCCAAGACATAAGGAAATAAAAAGAGATGGTCTCCATTTAATTTCCATTAAACTAGATGTGCTTCCATTTCTAGAACTGATCACTTCCTATCTAATTCTTTCCAAGTCCAAGGAGTGGACCTTATTTTCTAAATCATGGAAAAACATAATAGGTTTATGTTGGGCATGAATACAAAGGTTATTACAAACTACCATAGTCGGACACAATATATAATACGAGATACTGAGTTGAGTCTGGATAGCCACAAGGAAAATAAGAGTTATTTTACAGAATTGGGCCGTGGACCCAATATATAATATGGATGATTATAATTTGAGAGATATCCTTATTAAAAGGTGTAAACTAGGAGTCCATATTAGCATGGCCCTCATGAACAGGCTATATAGAAAACCTTCTGTCTCTAAAATTGATGTATCCCAAATCCCTTTTAATTTCTATGATTATTGATGAAAGCACATTTCCTTCATTAGGGAAAGTGGTGAGTTTCAATTTGGTGAGCTAAAGAAAATTTTTTGTGGACAATGGAAAATCATTATATATGGCTTCCTATCTTTTGGATGTAGTATTATGATTATCAATTATTTAAAATTCTATCAAAATTGGCTTCCTTTGTTCCCTTTGCAACTAAATGAACTATATTTAGACATGTATTCCCATTGATTAAGATCTCATATTCAATATATATTCACTTATTTGTATCCGTATCTCTACCAACAAATACATGAAACAACAAAACCTAAAATATGTTATGGAATCCTTAATTTCATAAGGAAAATGGGAGCTATATTATTGTATCCAAAATATATTGTTATCATGATTGATGGAATCCTTACACCTCCTTTTCAGATGTCATACTATGTGCTTAAAAATTGGCATAATAAGAGGTGGAATATCAGATTTAAAATGGTATCATTAGAAAGTGCAAAGAGAATAATCTTATAACACATCCCCCTCTCGATCCACTTTGTGGGATGTAAGATATTTAATAGGTGTCCTAATTTGAAAGTTGCATCATCCCATAGAAATTCATTCCATCTCCTCCAATACCCTCTAAGAAGATATGACTACATGAAAAGGGTTTTCAAACACCTTCATTACTTAGAGGATAGATAAATATATCCTATGCACATGAGGATGATGTCAATGACTTGGTATGGATTACCCAAATAGATAATATCACGGTTAAGAAAAATATGAAGATGATAGGGGAAGTTCCCCCTCTGAGAGGAACTATTAAAAAGGAGGCTATAAACATAAAGGTGTTCCATGTTCTCCGGGTCCTCCATGGTTTCCTACATTAATAGAAACTCTATCTCGAAGTTCAAGAATTTTTAGGCTCACACCGCAGTGAAGCTCCAAATTTGGTGGTGTTGTCTCCCTCAAAATCCCCCTCATTTTTAATTCAAATTCAAAATTTTGAGCTCACACCCTCAAGAAGTGTTCGATAACGTTGGAAGTACGAAAAGGTAGAGAAATTCATGCTTTGAAGTTGTTTAAACTCTCCAGTCTACATGTTTTGATAAATTTTCCATTTTCCTATCTAGACGCATGAAAATTATATTGTAGCATACATTTGAATGAAATTACCCATCTTTTCTATGGTCATGGATCGTCGAATCTTATATTGTTCTCAATTCCTTGGTTCGCAAAAGAAATTTGAAAAACGGGCGTAAAATGGTGGAGTTTTCCTCTTTTCTTCATTTTTTCACGATCGTAAATGACAGGAGTCTTTTCCCCATCAAATATTTGTCCCAGTATCCACATGTACATGGACATATCTAATTGGATGTGGTGGAATGGGTTCTTTTTATGAACTTAACCTTTTTTTTATTTTAGCAAAAAATGTCAATTTGGCCCCTCAACCCCGGGAGGCTCCGATTGGCTATTTGGCGGAAGGTGGAAAGTCATATAATTTTTGTATTTTGAGGCACCATGGCTAAAAGTCTTAAAGGAAAAATTCAAATCTTGAGCCCGCCATTGGAAATTCAAAGAGGGAATGCGGGCCATCAGGATACTTCAGGAATTTTACCTTTTTCCGTAAAAGGTGTAAAGTTATAAAGTGACCCCAACCCAGATCATGCTATGAGGAAAAATTCAAATGTTGAGCTGCATCAAAATAGTCAAAGTGGGGAGGTAAATTGATGAAGACTTTTGAGTTTTTAGCCCTTTTGTAAAAGGGCTAAAAGTCATAAAGTGACCCGCACTCCGATCATTCCAAGAGGGAAAAGTCAAATGTTGAGCTGCATCAAAAGAGTCAAAGAAGGGAAGTGGGTCGGTGGAGAAATTTGAGGTTTTGAGCCTTTTGGTAAAAGGGATATTATTCATAAAGAGATCTGTGATTCTTTTTCCAATCAAGTGAAGCCACGTGTCAGAATTATATCAAAAGTGGAAGGGCAGACAAAAAATGTAAAAAATGCAAAATCTCTATAAAGTCACAATATGCAAAAGGCATCCTTCACACCCACTCCAATAAATTTTTCCCACATGGGTGACTCTGGTTTAAAGTTTCAAAGGAAAGATGAATAGTTCAAATTCAAAGTTACAAAATGAGTGTAATGGCTACATTATGATAAGTCTTGTTTTTGCTGCCATTGGTGTTTCTTCATGAATCAAGAATCTGAATGGGCATGAATGATTGAAAATATTGTAAACCATTTCTTTCTAACAAAGAAGAAGTTGTAACCATTTCTTGTAAGATGTTTAATGGCTTCTTCACACCATTGTAAGGGGTTGGTGATTGATCTTGTAAACTCAAGAGTATATTGTACTTTGAGAGAACACAAGAGATAGCCATTTTCTTCCATTCCCCCTTCTCAATCTTCTACAATTCTCCACTATATAAATTTTTTGTTGAAGCATCAATACAAGAAGAAGGAATTTCTAGATTTCTTTGATGAGGAGATTTTAGAAACTTTGAGTTCATAATCTTATCTCATGTTGTTTCCATTTGAAGAGTTGTTTCTTCTCACGAATGCATGTGTTGAAGTTTCTAACTAGTGTGTGTAGGAGCACGATTTTCTACCCGGAACATTATTTCTCCTACCTCTTTTCTCACTACCTTTCCAACCTTCATAGAAAATTCCCCCCTTGCAGATAACTGCAAGCATTTTTTGTAGGGTCATTGGAGTGCCCCTCTTGGATCCCCAGCCAAAAGGCTATAATATAAATCCATGCTTTCTCGTGCATGCATACAAGACATCTACATCAGTTAAGTAGAGGGACTTATATTCCTAGAGCATTGGAAAGGAATTCACAAATTTTTCCACCTGAAAAATTTCCTCGTCAACAGTTTTTGGCACCCACCGTGGAGCAGATTTAGCAGCATCTGCACTTGAATGCGACTGTAAGGTTAGAAAATTCAAAATTCAAAAATGAGAAAAATTTCTAGAATTTGAATGGCTATGTGAGCCACATGGATTCAAATCATGGCTATTTCGGGAAACCCTCTTATTTAAAGACCCAAATTTCTCTTCCAAATCCAAAAAGGCATTGCTTTAGATTTGAGGGAAGCTATCTGACATAATAGACAAAGTACCAATCACTACTTCATTACCACAAGAATTTTAGACCTTGAAGAAGAACGTGCTACTAAATTGGAGAGGCAAAGAAAAATTCCAACACCACAAAGAAGAGCATAGATTTTCAAGTTGGCGGATAGAAGATACACCCGTACTAGAGACAACGAGGACAAACTAATCCCATTTTTGAGGAACTTCAAAGGAGACAAGAGCTACTCAAAATCCAGAGGCTTCCTTCTTAAGCAACCGGTCACATTTGGAACCTGAGTGTTTCCAATCCTTTGGATAGTGAATTTCCATACATCAACGAGAACCTTGAATATTTCACCAACGTAGAGACTAAAGAAGAAGCTAGAGAAAGAGAGGTGAGAGTCGAAGAAGAAATAAGAGCTCAACTCAAAGAAATCGAGAGACTTTAAGCCAAGGAAGAAAAAATAGTAAACAGAAGCTGCATCCTTAACAAGGTTGGAAGCTAGAAATAGAAATAGAATGGGGGATCATGATCATGAGTGTGAACATGATCGTGAGGCACATAGGCCTAATGTACCATGGGGAGGAAACACTCTGTCCACTGGATCTTGCTCAACCACTCCATGAGCTACTGAGAAGCTTGAAAAAAACTTCCCAAAATTCAAATGGGATGGTTCTCAAGTCCTTGAAGAGCATGTAGTAGTATTTATCACTAATTTTGGTGTGTTGGGTGTTGAGGATGAATATGTGTCAGTCCAACTCTTTGTGGATTCACTTCAAGAGAAAGTTTCCAAATGGTTCTACATGCTACCCTCGAGGTCCATCACCTGTTGGGAGGATATAATAAATGCATTCAAACACGGGTTCAAGAGCATAGAAGATTTTAGGATATTTTTGTCCAATTGGTACAAATGAATAAAGAAATATTTGAGTCAATGAGGGACTTCGTAACAAGATATGATAGAGTGATAAGAAGAATCCTTGAATATGTGGTGCCTCCTAAAAATAATCTAAAGAGATTCTTCATCAACACATTCCCATTAGAAGTAGGTTTCTTCCTTAGAAGAACCAAACCAAGAACATTAAGGGAATCTCAAGACCATGCAATAGAAATCGATGATGATCTAATCTTGTCTAGTAAAGTGAAAGGCCTAAATGGGAAACAAAAGGGTCAGAATTCAAACTCAGTCACCATGGATCTAATGTTCCAAAAAATGGAAAACGACTTGGTTTCCTTGAAGAAACAGTTGTCCCAGATCACAATGTGGAATGATTTAAAGAATCAAACCTTCTAGATAGGCCAAGGATTGATCCACCTCCATGTCGGATTGCTCTTAAAGCACCACTAGTCAATTCCATATGTGACACCAATGAGCCAGAGGAGGAAGCAAAAATTGATGAAACTGAAGAAGAAAATATGGACGACTATGAAAACTATCTTGAGGTTAAGGAAGTTGATACGCATAATGGCCTAATTGAGTACGTTGATGATGAAGATGAGGATGATGAAGAAGCTCCAAGTTTCTCATGTGCTGTTTTCACTCATGCACAATCCAAGAAAAGTGCTTCATCATCAACGGTTGTGGTAAAGGATAAGAAGAATAAAGAAGATTCTCCTTCAAAGGTCACACAAAATAAAATCATCAACAGAGGATCACCATTACCACCTTCTATGGAGTTGACTAAAGAAAAACAGGACTCACTAGTTGTCAGGGATCATGCTATTATGCCAAGTAAGTCATCTAATTCTTCTCCCACTCAAAAATGCTAAGAACAATTCTCCTTTAAATGTTATTTCTGCAAAAACATCTAAGGTTCAATCAAAATCTACACCCTCACCCCTTCCAATCCAATTTCTACACTCGAAAAGGATAATTCAACACCCAAATTAGAAAATCCTCTACCATGTAAATCTTCCTCCATTTTGGAACCTCTTCCTTTCTCACCATAACCCCATTTGACTTTTTGGAACATGCGGGAAAAACCAAAGTCCAGATCTTAGAAATAAAATACCTACAAACATACCCTGCCCAGTTTGACAGGTTCATTAATGTAGTTTGTGGTGGTAACCCTATATCCTTGAGTCCTAATTCTAAAGTCTTACTTCCCACACCATCCACACCACCTTCCCAAAACATGCTAGCCCTCAGTGCCTCCAAAACCAGCAGGGTTTAAATTTTCTACCTGTCACTCCTCATTAAAGGCTTCCAGCTAAATAATTGTATCATAGATTTTGGAGCCTCAAACAATGTGATGCCAGCAAAAGTTACAAATTCTCTAGGCCTCACCTTGACCTGGGTAAATGGCACCTGCTACTCAATGGAATCCAAACAAGTGCCATTGGTAGGAAGAATCAAAGATGCACAAGTAGCACTAGCTGATTTTCCAGACAAGAAGGTGCTCCTAACCATACTGGTAGCAGACATCCCAACATCCTTTGGTATGTTATTGAGTAGGAGTTTCTGCAGAGACTTGGATGGAGAGATAAAAATGGATTGGTCATCTGTAACTATCCCAGTAAAAGGTGAGATGAAGAAGTTTCTATTGGTAAGAAAGGTGAAGTTCACAGTATAGAAGTCTAATGATCTGAAAGCAAACATTCTCTTTCAAGATTGTGGGCTAGGAAACTACTTCCTTACATAAAAAAATAGGAGAAGTTGCCACTTCTCATGAAGGAAAAGGTAGATCAAATTTGGACAATGGAATTTGATGGTAGTCATTCCAATACGGGCTCGGGAGCTGGTGTAGTATTACACTTTCCTTCTAATGAGTTGTACCCATTTGCCTACAAGCTGTAATTTGATAATACAAATAACTTTGCAGATTATGAAGCACTAATATTAGGTATGAGTGCAGCAGAGGACATGGGAATCAAGAAAGCGAGATGCCGAGGTGATGCAGAGGTTGTAGTAAAGAAAGTATGCCAATAGTATTAAGTGAAGAATCTAAGACTCGGTATTACGAAAAGAGTGTAGGAATGCATTGAATCTTTTGATGCATTTTCCATTGAAACTATTCCAAGGGAACGTAATGAAAGCGTTGATTCTCTTGTAGTGTCAACTTCCTAGTGACACCTCATCCTTATTTTGGTAGAGACAAAGTGACCATTGAAATGGTATTTAGGCCTAGTGTACCATACAATGCAAATCATTGGCAAGTCTTCAATGATGATAACCAAATTCTAGCATTTTCAGAGAAAAGGGATAATTTCAGTAATATCTTCTTCAAAGGAGGTGAAAATCCACACCGAGAAGTAGTACCCAAAGAAGAGAAAGAAGGAATTGAAGGGATTGATGATGAGGGAGTAATCAAATTGAAAGGGAACAAAATTCCCAAAGGCCTAGTCTCTTTAGAAGACCTCTTTGACAAACATGACAGATTCATTCAAGAGAAAGAAAAGCAATCTTCTCGGTGCCCAGCTGATTTTGATAAAGAAAAAATTGGTACCTCGGAGGAGCGAAGGATGATCAATATTGGAAAATTTTGCTCACCTGAAGAAAAAATAAGTTTTTGCATTACTCAATAAATACTCAGATGTCTTGGCCTACTCTTATGATGAACTCAAATCCTTCCAGCCAAAGGAAATGCATCACTCAATTCCTTTGAAGCGGGGTGTTAAGACCTTCAGGAAGAAACAAAGGCCGTACAACCCAAATTTTGTTGATACCATCAAGGAGAAGGTAACGAAAATGCTTAATGCAAGGATCATATTTCCCATCCACCATTCAACATGGGTGGCTAACATTGTGCTAGTGCACAAGAAGAATGGTGAAATAAGGATATGTGTATATTTTTGCAACCTAAACCAGGCATCACTAAAGGACAATTATCCTCTTCCTATCATGGAATATATCATGCAAGTAGCCACTGGATCTGAAATTAGTTCGTTACTTTATGGATTCTCATGATATAATCAAATCAAAGTGGCTGAGGAGGACCTCACCAAGACAACCTTTACAACACCTTGGGGCACTTTTTCCTACAACAGAATGCCTTTTGGCCTAATCAATGCGGGAGATACATTCCAAAGGGTGATGGATTTGTCCTTCAAAGAGCTAAAGCATTACATTTTCATATATCTTGATGATCTCACAGTATTTACAAAGAAGAGGGAGACCATATCTATCACTTTGAACAGGTACTTACAAGGTGTAGGAAACATGCCATATCACTAAATCCAAAAAGTGCATTTTTGGAGTCACAAAAGGCAAGTTATTGGGGCACATTGTGAACAAACATGGAGCACACATTGATCCTAAGAGGATTATATCTATTTAAGCATTAGCCCTACCCATGAGAAATAAAGGAGTTCATTCATTCTTTAGAAAGGTGAACTTTCTTCGTCGTTTTGTGCATGAGTTTGCTGAGTTGATGAAGCACATCACTTCCATGATGAAACCACAAGAAAAATTTGAATGGAACAATGAAGGGAAGGTAACGTTTGAAGAGATCAAGAAATCCATTGCCAAGGCTTTGACTCTTGTATCTCCATATTTTAACAAAGAATTCATCATGTATTGTTATGCATCAGAATATACACTCTCTACCATTCTCGTTCAGAAAAATGATGAAGGCACTGGAAGCACCTATTGCTTTCATGATTTTTCCTTTGAAAAATAATGAGATAAAATACAGCCAATTGGAGAAGCATGCCTATGTAGTGGTCAAGGATGTAAAAAAATTCAGGTTTACATCCTCAATTCCCATACGGTGGTGATGGTCCCAGCAGTGTAATCAAGTCCATCTTGACATAGCAGGATCCTGGAGCTAAAAGAGGAAATTGGATTGCAAAGACTCAAGAATATGACTTGGAGATTCGACCCTCCAATTTGGTAAGGGGAAATGGCTTATGCAAGTTGATTGCTGAAGATGAAACACTCAAAGTTCAACATGGCGAAGAAAATTGTGCTTGCTCAACTTGTTCAAAAGACAACCCACAGGTTCTCTTTATCACCACTACTGATGAGTGGTATGCTGATATTGCCTATTACCTGACTTATGGAGAATTCCCTCCCAAATTTATTACAAGAAAAGGAGAACACTCAAGATGAAGGCAGCTAAATTTGTAATTTGGAATCATGTGCTTTATAAAAGAGGCCTAGATGGTTGTTTCCTCAGGTGCGTAGATAAAGAGCAACAAGAAAAGTTGCTTAAAGCATACCATGACCAAGCATGTGGTGGAAATTTTTCAGCAAGTGTCACTACACAAAATATCCTCCAAGGAAGGTATTATTCTCCCACCATATTTACAGACACTCAAGATTGGGTTTCTAAATGCAAAGCATGCCAACAGTTCATTAGAATACCACAACTCGCTGCATTACCACTCAGGCCTATGGTTATTGAAGAACCATTTCAATAGTGGGGGCTGGACTTCATTGGTGTTCTAAACCCTCACTCAAGTGCGGGGCACACCTATGTACTCACAACAACAAAATACTTCACCAAATGGGTGGAATCCATTCCGGCCAAACAAGCCAACACTGAAACAATATGCAACTTCATCAAGGAGAATATCATAGTTTGTTTCAGAGTGCCACAAAATATTGTAGTAGATAATGCTACATATTTATCTTCAAGAGAGCTAACCAAGTTTTTCTATAGCTATGGAATCTCCCTATCTCATTCTTCTGACTACTATCCACAAGGAAATGGACATGCTAAATCAAGCAACAAGAACATTATGACCATTGTCCGCAAGCTTGTAAACGAGAATCAAAGGAATTGGCAAAAAGGTTGTATGACGCATTGTGGTCAGATAGGATCACTCCCAAGAAGGAAATAAGTATATCACCATTCAAACTATTGTATGGAGTTGAATCAGAAATTCCTCTCATAATCGAGATGCCAGCTCTCAAGCTACTATAGGCAATATAAGATGGTTAGTACAAGGATTCCATTAACAAGAGGATCCTCTTTCTTGAGAAGATGGAAGAAAATAGACTCGCAAGTGGTGGATCGAATTAAGGAGAACCATTTGAAAGTAAAGAATATTTTTGATAAGAAGGCCAAGGAAAGAGAATTCAAATTTGGAGACTTCATCCTGCTATGGGACAAGAGAAGAGAACCAAAAGGCAGTCATGGAAAGTTTGATTCATTATGGCTTGACCCATTCTAGATTCATGAAGCTTGCGGTGAGAAAGATTTTCTTCTCTCATATTTGGATGAAACGCTACTGGAATTGCCTTGGAGTGGACAATATTTGAAATTGTATCATCAGTGAAAGCAGGTTGTTCCCCTGCCTTATACCATAGGTGTGTTTCCCTTTCTATTGTGTGGTTTTGTTTCCCCTTCTGTTACATGTCATGTGTTTCCTTCCCATTGTGTTCTTATGTTTTCCTTATTATAATCTTTCCTGCTTGCATTTGTACATGAATCTGCAAGGCACAATGGATAAGGCATAGGTTAATGAATTATAGGGTCTAAAGATTGAGATTACTGGATTCCCATGTTATGCCTTCACTATGCTCAGTCCATATCATGTCCCCAACCTAGAGCTAGTTGATGTCACCCTTAAAATCCCCATCATTTTTAAGTCAAATTCAAAAAAATTTAGCTCGCACCCTTCAAAAGTGTTCAAGTAAAGTTGGAAGTCTTGAAAGATAGATAAATTCATGCTTTAAAGTTGTTTAAACTCTCTTGAGTCTGCATGTTTTGATAAATTTTCCATTTTCTTATCTGGATGCATGAAAATTCTATTGCAACTTCCATTTGAATGAAATTTCCCATCTTTTCTATGGTCATGGATCATCGAATATTGTATTGTTCTCAATTCCTTGGTTTGCGAAATAAATTTGAAAATCGGGCGTAAAATGGTGGAGTTTTCCTCTTTTCTACATTTTTCCACAATCATGAATGACGGGCATCTTTTCCCCATCAAATATTGGTCCCAGTATCCACATGTATGTGGACATATCTAATTGGATGCGAGAATGGGTCCTTTTTTTGAACTTAACTTTTTTGTTATTTTAGCAAAAAATGTCAATTTGGCCCCGCGACCGGGAGGCTCCGATTGGCTATTTGGTGGAAGGTGGATCATTTTTGTGTTTTGAGGCACCATGGCTAAAAGGTTTAAATGAAAAAATCAAATCTTGAGCCCATCATTAGAAATTAAAAGAGGGGAGGTGGGCCATCAGGATACTTTAGGAATTTTACATTTTTCCATAAAAGGCGTAAAGTTATAAAATGACCTGTAGCCCGATCATGCTATGAGTAAAAATTCAAATGTTGACCCCACATCAAAAGAGTCAAAGTGAGGAGCCAGTTGAAGAAGCCTTTTTATTTTTGAGCCTTTTTGTAAAAAGGAATAAAATTCATAAAGTGACTTGCAGCCCCAATCATTCCAAGAGGGAAAAGTCAAATGTTGAGCCCACATCAAAAGATTCAAAGCAGGAAGTGGGTCGGTGGAGAACTTTGAGGTTTTGAGCCTTTTGGTAAAAAGGGATTAAATTCATAAAGTGAGCTGCGATTCCTTCACCAATCAAGTGAAGCCATGTGTTAGGATTATATCAAAAGTATAAGGGAGGACAAAAAATGTAAAAATGCCAAATCTCTATAAAGTCACAAAATGCAAAAGGCATCCTTCACACCCGCTCCAAGTAAATTTTTCCCACATGGACGACTTTGGTTTAAAGTTTCAAAGGAAATATGAAAGGTTCAAATTCAAAGTTACAAAATGAGTGTAACAACTACATTATGAAAAGTTTGGTTTTTTTCGCTATTGACATTTCTTCGGGAATCAAGAATTTGAACTGACGTGAATGATTGAAAAGATTGTAAACCATGTCTTTCTAAGAAAGAATATTTTATAACCATTTCTTGCAAGATGTTAATGGCTTCTTCATGCCATTGTAATGGGTTGGTGATTCATCTTGTAAAATCAAGAGTATATTCTACTTTGAGAGAACACATGAGATAGCCATTTTCTTCCATTCCCTGCCTTCTCAATTTCCTCCATTTCTCCACTATGTACAATTTTTGTTTAAGCATTAATACAAGAAGAAGGATTTTCTAGATTTCTTTGATGAGGATATTTTAGAAACTTTGAGTTCATAATCTTATCTCATCTTGTTGCCATTTGTTGAGTTGTTTCTTCTCACGAATGCATGTGTTGAAGTTTCTAACTAGTGCATACAGGAGGCTGATTTTCTACCTGCAACATTAGTTCTCATACCTCTTTTCTCACTCCCTTTCCCACCTTCATAATAGATTCCCCCCTTGCAAATAACTACAAGAATTTTCCGTAGGGTCAGTGGAGTTCACCTATTAGATCCCCAACCAAAAGGTCACCACAGAAATCCATGCTTTCTCTCGCATGCATACATACACCCTGTACCTTTGGTTAAGTAGAGGGACTTAGACTCATAGAGCATTGGCAAGGAATTAAAAAAATTCAACCCAAAAGATTTCCTTGCCAATAGGTGGCATATGCCTTAACTTCTTCCCATGAAGAATAAGAGGAAATGAAGACTAAAATATTAGCTAGAGAAGCATTGGTGTAACCATATCAATATTCTCCCTACACTCCACATGAAGTGGGACAATATTGGGTTGAGAAATTCGTAACTTATCACAAAGAACAACTAGATTGAGAGGCACAAGAGGATCCCTTATCGGACATTGAATTCAATCCAAGTACATGAACCTTGAAAAGGCTAACCAAACAGAAGATGTCAATACAACAATCCATTTCTTGGCATGAAAATTTAGAATACCTCCTCTCTTACAAAGAAATGGAAATCCAAAGGCTCCCAAGTGGTGCAATATGAGGAAGATCCAGAATCCTTGATAAGGGCTACAACTGAAGTAGTTGTAGAAGTAGTGAGAGGCGTATGTGCTAGAAATAAAGATCTTGAAACTCAATTAAAGGCTATAGTTCCTACGGGTATATTTTATGATGTAGAATAGGCATTTCATAGCTTGTATAATGTTATATAGGAATGCATTGAGGAAAAGATGAAGGAAAAATCCTACGTTGGAATATAATTAAAATAGTGGGATGGATATAAAAAAATGTTAATATATATAGGTACGTTATTGAGGAAGGAATTTGTAAATAAGTTATTTCAATTATAACCATGGATGATATTAGTATATGTTCGACATATGACAATTATACGATCTAAAGCATACCAACCATAAGCTACAAATATTATGTTGTGGCATAACCTAGTGGCCACTGAGCTTATAATATCTTAATTTAATTTGTTAAATCTTGATGACTGCTATGCTCTAAATATTATGTCAAGAAATAACCTAGCGAGTGCTAAGCTCAAAATATATTACTTTAATTTTGAAAATTATAATGACTGCTAAGATGAAGATATTACGTTGTGGCATAACCTAGCGGCCGCTAAGATCAAAATATATTGCTCTAATTTGTTAAATATTGTTGACATGTTTTCTCAAAATATTATATTGTCATAGTACATAGATCCCACTATGTTCATACTATCTTAATTTAATATTTTAAATGGTAGAGACTGCTAAGCTCCAAATTTTTTAATATGTTGCGACATAACCAAGTAGATGCTAAGATCATAATATATTACTTTAATTTTTTAAATCTTAGCAACAATTAAGCTCCAAATATTATATTGTGGTAGTGCCTTAGTGACCAAAAATATCATAATATCTTAATTTAATTTTTAAACGCGATTGACCACTAAGATCAAAATATTATATTGTGGAAGTACCTAGTAGCCGCTAAGATCATTTTATCTTAATTTAATTTGTTAAATCCTAGTGACCGTAAGCTCCAAATAATATGTTGTGGATTAACCTAGTAGCTTTCTAAGCTCATAATATCTTAAATTAATTTGTTAAAACCTAACCACCGCTAAGCTCAAAATAACTTACTTTAAATTTTTAAATTTAAACACTAAATTTGACTATTGTATACAAATTATTTTTTCCATAAAACAAGATTCATCTACTATGTTTACTCGGGGTTTATCTAGTGACTGCTTAGCTCCAAATAATATGTTGTGGCATAACCTAGTGGTCACTAAGATAAAAATATGTTAATTTAATTTTTTTAGTCTATCGGCCATAAGCTTGAAATATTATGTGGTGGCATAACCTAGCGCTGGTAAGTTCATAATATCTTAATTTAATTTTTTCAATCCTAATGACCTCTATTCTCCAAATATTATGTCGTGGCATAACCTAATAGCCGCAAAGCTAAAAAAATATTCCTTTCATTTGTTAAATTCTAATGACCACTAAGATGAAAATATTATGTTGTGGATTAACGTAGTGGTTGTTAAGCTCAAAATATCTTTACTTAATTAATTAAATTTTGTTGACACATTTGCTCAAAATATTATGTTGTGGTAGTACGTATCGATCACTAAGTTCACCCTATCTTAATTTAATGTGTTAAATCATAGATACCACTAAGCTCCAAATAATGTGTTGTGGCATAACCTAGTAGACATTATGATCACAATATCTTACTTTAGTTTGTTAAATATTATATTATTTTATTTCCCAATACTTAGCTAGGTGTGTTGACACTTCATCCAAACAAGTCTGGAAGCTCACCTGAAGCACGCACAACCTCTAGGTCCCTCCTTTGTTTTCTTATCAAGATGCTAGACATGCATAATCATAACCATTCATGTAGAAATATACATCATATCTTAGTAAATTAGAAACATATATAATAAGGAAGCTTAATCAACGTAAAGAATGATCAATAGTACTTGAATCCTCATAATTCCATATTTAGATCTAGTTAGTTTAGCAATTTGTAAGAAGTTATCCATTAACCATAATTCATTGCATAAGATATAATATTATTACAACACAAACCATTCTGACGCTAGACTATGCACACTCACATATAAATTCTAACATAAGCTTACATACAAAAGACTTAGAACTACTCAAAGACTACAGAACTCAAAATAACTCTTAACTCATAAAAAATAGTCTTTACGAGGACGCATCACCTATATATACTTGGTGGGGACTTTCCCTTCACAACTTACATGCTTTATTTCCTAATAATAGATATGTTATTCTTATCTTGCATACTTTTTCAACTCATCTTAACAATATATTGAGATATAAATAGCTCCATGCTTTATCCATCTTTAATCCTATTATTAGACTACTTTCGTGTGTCTTTTCCATCCTCACTTGTATGTTATTTCCTATTTTTATCCTTTGCATGCACATCACATCATCCTACTTTTATCTATTTTTATCCTGTTTGGAACATTAGATAAGTATTTAATATTCCCAATGCATGCACACAATTCTTATGCAATAATATGTTTAACTATATGGTGTACACATATACACATTGTTTTGTCTCACTTTTCTCCTTGTGCATGCTATTCTACATGGTTCTTCAAACCTATAAGATATTTTTATCCTATGCATGCGAGTCCTTCATGCATAACTAACACTTAGTCATTTATGCACCCAACATTACCCCACACTAGAGATATTGTCTATCCTTGACAATAGTGCAATGTCATGTCTCTTCAAATATCAACTAAATAATGAAAGGATAAAGAATCAAATAAGTGTAGGGGGTATATACCCAATGAATTAAATAATAAGACTCTGTCATTATACACATACTAAATACTCATGAGAAGAGCTATGAAAAATCTCTTCTTATCAAAGTTTCTAGTTCTTTCCATCTTTTTATCCCATTAGTCACTCTCTTTAGCGCTACTTCTATAATGCCAAAAATTGATCCAAAGTCAGTTCTTATACATTATCCTTCAATTCATTTACCACTACCTCTAGTTTTGAAGTCACACCCTCTAATGCATCCATCTTGCATAGTACATTAGGGTGGATCTCCTTAATTATTTCAAGTAAGAGTATCCTTCAAGGTCTTTAATAAATATCTCTTCTGTGTGACTTTAATAAAGACCTTCTCACGATCAGATTTTTATCCTTTGTTGTGGCATGTACATGTTTTAGTTTTTCTCTTCCTTGATGGTATGTTCTCAAATTATGAGGTCAAAATCTTGAAATTTTAAAATGCGAGCTATACTTTTTTATGGCCTCCTTGATCTGTGTGATTAATGTCTCATCTTTTGATATATTTGTTTCCACCACTTTTTTATTCTTCTTCTTCAATTTCACTAACTCCTTAGCTATTATCACTTTATCTCCCTTCCTCTCCATTATCATCATACGTATAGGGCCTTCTAGATACTACAATTTTATGGAATATGCATCTTGTGCTTTCTCTACTAGATGATTATTCAAAAATGTAAAATAATAACCTAATCTAATGTAATTTTTCAATAAAATAAATGAATTCTAAAATACTGAAATAATACCCAAGCAACTAAGAAACAAATATATGAAACCCTAATTACAAATAGGGTTAGAAGAGCCTTAGCTAATTCATAGTGATTTTAGGACTATGTCATAGAGATGAAAATATGAATAGAGACGAATAATATTTACACATAATCCTAGAAAATTATAGATTAGGAATATTTGACTAGACTAGGGCACCTGGAGAGGGATGGGGGAACCCATAGACACCCTAGTCTGATTTCTAGGCACCCTAGTCTACGTAGATGCTTAGAAAACCTCATATGAGGTATCACAAGAGGTTCACACTTATTCACCTTTTATCACGTGTATTTCTTTGTAAGTTCACCAAGGTCACTATAAACCTACAATGAAGAAAGCACCTATAAAACCCTCAAATAGACATCAAGTCCTATTAAAAGAAAGATGAAAAATGAGGGGTCAGACTATTCTTAGCCACCACAATGGTGAAATTACATCTCGGTGTTGCACTACATCTCGAACCAATGTATTTCTACGTATGTGTGTGGAATTGTTCCCTATGTTGATCTTGTGCATGTCACACTTGAAGTGGTGAGTAATTAACTAGATGTAGATTGCAAACAAATGTGTTTTTGAAACAATAGGCTCCCCTCCTATGAAGTGTGATGCAGATTAACCAACCTTTTTCCCTTGTGATGAAGTTAGATGGATGAAAATGGAGCTATAAATTCCTTTGATGAATGTAACCTTAGGTGGAAATAGTAGATTCTTAGTGCTTGGTCCCTTATTATGACTACATAACTTTATATTTATATGGTTCACTTGCTTGAACTTTGTAATTAACCATAAAAAGGAAAACTATGAAAAAGATAATATGTTGAAATGGGTAGAAAGGACCCAAAAAATGTGACCAAAGAACAAAAAGGATAGGGGCACCGGATAGGACGAGGACGCTGGTATCTTTGGAATTTTGGTCAGGTGCTGGTGTTTAGGATGACAAATGCCAAAGTATGATAAGACAAACTGAACAAGTAAGTGTTTAAGACTGAAAGTGGAAACAAAAAGAAAATAAATGTGGCCAAAGATATTGGTTAATTAGTACCATTCTTACATATGAATAATATGAATAGTAGTATGTAAGCAATACTACATAATTACCCAAAGTGTGTGATTTTGTGTCTACAATTTCCCCATTTTATATTGGTGAGTGAAAATATCGGTAGCATAAAGTAGATAGAGATGCATACCTGATAACCATGTAGATCGATGATGAAAGAATTCCGAGGAACTAGAAAAAGAGTGAAATGATAAAAATGTGAAGTGTGGATACTAAGGAGGAGAAAGTGAAAAAAGTGATGATGAAAATGAATTGAGGGCAGAAACATATGTGTAGATGTTGTGATGTACTTGATATTGATGTCGATGTTGATGCCAATTTCGATGTGTATAATGTTGAAAAATTATTACCATATAGATGAACCTACAAAAGAGAAGCTAGTAAGTATTCAAATATACATGTATATGTGTAAAAATTATGTAAAGAAGTATGTAAATGAAACAAAGTGTGAAAAAGGAACATGTGTACTGATTCGTGATGAGGAAAAGTGTGTACAAAGGATAATGTAAATGATGTCAAAGCGTGTGAGGTTTTGGGAGATATCACACTAATGTAATGAAATAAGTGTAAGGAGACACTTCTGGTGTTGTCCTCCAACCTTTAATTTCTTCCCACTATATAAAACACCACCTTGCAAATGGTGTGTAGGAGCACTAAGGAATATACGCCTTGTAAAATCTACTTTGTATGGGTTTATTTAGACTATGCTGAACTACCAATCATTGTTTGATATGTCCCTTGATCTTAGGTAAACTAGGTAAGGCCACTATGTGATATACCCTCTTGTTTCTAGAAATCTAGGAGAGGCCACTATGTCATGGACCCAAGTCTAATTTTTATTCTCTAAATATTAAAAATGTACTATATCGGTACTTTTTGTGCTATGTATACTTTGTATGTGGTGACTAATTCACCCATATGATTTCCCCCTCATTTGGGGTGCATGAAACATTGCTGAAGGAATATGTGGCCCAAAAGTGGACCAACTATTGTGCTGAAATTGTGCCTGTGTGGGGAGGGAGTTTTCTTGGTAGAAATCAAGGCACATGCAAACAAGAGGTTGGGAGACAAGTGTTAGTATAAGAAAATATATACTTGCATGTATAAGATGAAATGTAAGCTAAACAAACAATGTGTAAGCTAGAATAGACAAGAAGAAAATGTAGATTTGTGAAAAGTGGGTTGCAAACATGGGACATCACACACAATGTTGCAAGAAAATCAAGGCTGATGAATCCAAAAGCATACAAGTGTGCACATAAGAAAAAGGTAAAACCTCGCAAATAATGGAATAAAATGACAAGAAAGTACAAGCAATATAATGAGATAACCATGGTAGAAAATATACAAAAAAAACGCTACAAATGAAGCACTTGTTAGCATATGAGAAAGATAAAATTTATGTCAAACCATGTATAATATGATAAAGTAGTGTGTTATGGAACAAAATGAAATGATAACACCTATCTTGTATGAAAGTGGATGACCCCAATAGAAACTATGGGACTGGTACAAGGTATTGTTCCAAGCATCCATGTTGCATGTAATGGATCTTTAGAATCTACGATCACAACTAGAAAGCAAGTGAACACGCATGTGTGTATGATAAAGATAATGACATTAAATATATTTATATAGCATGTGTAATATAGTGAACATGTAAAAGTAAATACAACCAAGATATGAAATATGCCATGGATGGATGGAATGTAATACACAGTGAATGACATGAGCAGTGTGCCCCTAAGCGAATGGAATTGTATGTATTGAGGTTCATTTATTTATGCCCTCTCAAAGCAATCAATGATGAACGATAAATGAGAGTGTGTCATCAGTAAAATGGTTTGAATGATGTGTTTTGTGTAACATGATGTGATCAATATTACATTTGGTCCAGATTGAAAGGAAATTGAACACACCGATTAGTCGAAACTAGATAAACACAATACATACTTGTCAATTCATTTGATACTATATTAAATATATTGAGACATAATAAAAAACGAGATATAATTCATATGCAATGATTACAAATATATAAGAATACAGTTCTATTAAAAAATAATGCATCTTATCAACATTCTCCACATATCACTCATTTTGTATCCCATATATCTCTCACATGTTCCATAATATCTCACACTCCTAAATAGCTATGTGAGTTGTTATTACAACTCACTCACACACTCACACTAACTATATTATTAATATGAGTTATATTAACTCATTATTAATAATATACACAATATTAATATACTAACCCATACTAATGTGAGCACTAAAACATATATTATTCCTAACATCCCCCTTGGTGTGAAAACATTATCTTGTACTGCTACCCAACTCCAATGATGGTTTTACACTCAGCTAACCACCAACCTAAAAATACCCATGATGGTTTTACACTCGGTTTACCAACAACCTACATATAAACATGATGGTTTTACAATTGGTTTACCAACAACCTACAAACAAATGATGGTTTTACATGTGGTTAACCAATAACCATAAAAATGATGGTTTTATAAGGTCAACCAATAACCTAGATATAACAATACTCTTTTATCTCTCATCACCTTCTTACATCAAGGGAAAAATACAAGAAATTGCTCACACATTACAATTTTGAACATGAATGATCCATCTATTCTTATTTTCAGACAGTGGAAATCAAACACACAACTGAAAAAATTCCACAACTTCATTGTGCAACCTTGTCACTTGCGAATGGTGAGAGGTCGATTGATTGACCTCCTTCCTCCGTTGCCTCCATCCTCCATGTGAAACTTCTTAGTTACTCAACAAATTTGAAAATGAAGCTCAATATGAAATCCCCCTCAATTTGAACTTGGTTGTCACGTACAAGTGAAAATGTGACCAGGAGAAATGTGGGAAACTTTATTTAGTTATTTATTTATAATTTTCCTAATAATCACCTAAATGACACTTTTAGACTCTTATACACTGAGACGATACAAAATAATGACTATTTGACAGTGACACACAAAACAATAATAGAAAAATGTCAATAAAAATTTTAAAATGATGGTGACTCCATACTTAAAAATATAATAATTAAAAACTCAAAACCAACATTTAAATTTAACATTTAAATAATAAAATATCATCTAAAAGCTAAAAATTTAAAACACTATACTTAGATTAACTTTTGAATTACAAAACTTTATAATGACAATAACTATAGATAAACACTACAAATAAACCTTAAATATTCCTTTGACCACATTTAAATAGAAAAATAATCGACACGAAATTTCATATACCTAAATAATAATAAAATGTCTTATTGTTTTTATTATTAACTTTTAAACAATGTTGTTTAAATAAATGGCTAAACCTAAAAAAATCAATCTTAAGCAAACTTTATAAAAACATAAAAACATATTAAAAAATAAACCAAAACATATGAATCACTCAATAAAAAATAAAAACTTTAAACCTTTCAAAATTTCCATATATATTCATGCAATCTGCTTTTTTTTTTAAATTTCCATGTCTAAGATCTCATAATATTTGTTTGTAATAGTTTTTGCAATAATGAATTAAGAGCGGATTAATGATCTTGTAAATGACCTTGAAGAAATGCAGGCCATCAATAGTGGAAGTTGGTAAATATAAGGAGAGGAATCTAGATAGTTGGGCTTAGTAGTAGATTTGCAATGTAAAACACGTGCCTATTTAAATTAGATGTGGACACAGAAATTATAGGCATTAGAAAACTCGAATACAAAATCTCCAAACATTAGAGGATCGCATATCACCACTATCCACCTAGAGATCCTTCATGCCAACATGGCCAACAAATACAATGATTTCAATCATTATGGAGCTTATAAAAAATAGATCCCAACCAAGATTACCATGAAAATTATTACTATATGCCACATCAAATGCTTTGCTCCATTACACATCATAGACTTTTAAGATTTTCCTTTGGATTGATCTCGCTCTCAAAAATTCTCAAAAGTTTCACGTTTATTCTTAAACCAAGAACTGGGTTTTTCCAAAATTTTGACAAAATGTGCTCAAAATTTGAATAAACAAACTCACAAAATTTTCTAGAATTTAGATGATGGGTTTTGGAGAAAAATATGATTTACCAGACATGTTTTCAAAATAATTTGAATCCTTTGAATCTAAAACTCCATAAAGCACTCGCCAAGAGCCCCTACTCTGATACCAAATATTACATTTGGTCCAGATTCAAAAGAAACTAAAGACACTAATTAGTCAGAAACTTGATGAACACAATACATACTTTTCAATTCATTCAAGACTATATTCAATATATTGAGACATAATACAAAATGTGATATAATTCATATGTAATGATTACAAATATATAAGAATACAATTCTGATAAATAAGGAATGAATCTTATCAACATTCTCCACATATTACTCATTTTCTATCCCATATATCTCTCATAATATCCCATAATATATCACACTCCTAAATAGCTACGTGAGTTGTTATTACAACTCACTCACACACTCACACTAACTATATTATTAATATGAGTTATATTAACTCACTATTAATAATATACACAATATTAATATGCTAACACATACTAATGTGAGTACTAAAACATATATTATTCCTAAAAATGATGATATGTGATATAGAGATGAGGTGTAAGAATGTGTGATGATTAATCCTAAAGCATATATCACAAAAAGATAATGGAAGAAGTGATTATTTATCCTAAGGCATATATCACAACAAGATAATGGAATAAGTGATAAATTAGCCTAAAGCGTATATCACTAGATGATGCTAGAGGAAGTGATGATGTATCCTAAAGTGTATATCAATAGTCTAGGAATGTCGCATGAGAAATAGGATGAATGGTTGAATGTGTGAGTGTGATGAGGTCCATTAGATTTGTATACCCTCAAAAATCTAGTGTAGACTGTGAGACTAGAGTTCGTATTAGGGAATTGAGTGTAACACATAAAAGTAGATGAGTAAAAATGTGTAATATGTGTAATAGATGTGGTGATAATAAATTTTTATGTGACGTGTAATGTGTAGTGTGTAATGCTATATGCATAGATGAGATAAGATGTGTAGATGCATGGAAAATGTAAGACATAAGATGTAAGATGTAGGATGTAGGATGTATGTATGTAAGATGTGTGAAGATGCATGATGTGTAGTGTTTATTGTGCAGTGTGTGAGGTTCATGTGTATAGGATGCCCTCAACAGTCAAGTGTGAACCCAACCCAAGAGTGTGTCATCAGGTAATGTTGATACTAGCTTTTATGTATTATAGGATGTGTGTGTTGGCAATTGGGGGAATACACATAATTACCCTCATGTGTGTAGTGGTGAGTGAAATATCTAATGAGGTAAAGAATGAAGGTCCTCCACTCAATGATTGTGGTAATTAATGCACATGATCATGCTATAGGAGTGGTGGTATCGTAGATAAATGTTGAACATGCTAGTGAAGCCTATTTGCATGAGATGGATGAGTATATAGTGGATACCATGGTGTAGAAAAATTTGTAGGTGATGGATACCTAGGTGAAGCATAATTCGGTGGTGATGGACACCAACATGGAATAAAACAAGGTGGTTGGATGCATTATTTTCCTAGGAATGGACCTATACCGATGCATTGTACTAGAAAAGTGATGAGGCCACATGATGTGTGTGTGAGTAGCTGATCTAGGAGTCGATCTTTCTTTAAGTGCTATGGGTTTTACATACTAGATGAATCGATGATACATTATCCATTTCGAGAGGTGGTTATGACAATGTAGTAGATGGAGGCACACCATCAATAGAAACGACTTGTTCTTTATGAATTAATTTTAGACGTAAGTTATTCATGGAGATGATAGTATTAGACATACGAATCCAATTGAGTCCTAGAATCATGTCACAAATGTCGATTACTTTTCTAAAAAGGAAAGGTACAAGCATAGTGAGAGGACCTACCATAACATGAATTTTTGAAAAACCATATGAATTTTTCATCGGATATGAAATTTGTGATAGTAGATAGCCAATAGCGATGAGAAGTGGAATATAACATGTGTTGATGGGAAAAAATAGATCAAACTTACTATTATTGATAGATACAGATCTAATAGAGGAACTAATATGTAAGTGATTATAAATTAAGGTCACATGATAATCATGGTTATAGAAAGAAATGGTTAGTGGAGAAGTGTCAAAGCATGCACAACTAGAAATTAAAGATCCCATTATCTAGGAGGATGCACTGCGTGATTGACTAAAGATTCAACCACTTTCTTGTCATGTTTGGGTATGGAGTTATTTAATATATTAAGCTTATTATTTTCATTGATAGGAAAAAACCATAGGATCTAGAAGCTCAATTTTACCATCATTGATTAGGTCCTGAATGAGGGTACAAATCTTGAAACAAAAATATGTAGAATGCTCTATGCATTGATGATAGTCGCAATGAATTTTTTCATTATAATTACATCCTTTTGGTCAATATGGATCTAATTGGATCATAGGAAGTGTGATGAGATTGCTATCAATAAGTTGTGGAAGTAGGATATGTGGAGGGACAATTAACTTAGCATATGTAAGTGGTGGTGGTTGCGACTAAAGCTCTTTGGTAGTGGATGTTGCGTTGAACATAATTTTTGTATAAGTTGGTTTAGTTGAAGATGGTTTGAATGTCGAATTACTTTGAAAACGTGTAGAAGATTATGTTTTCTCTTGATATTTAAGATTTTGTATGGATAAGAGCTTGGTTTTGCAAAGATTAACAAGTATGACATAGTTGATCAAATGAAGGATAGGTATCAAAGAGAACACTTTCTTGAGAGGCAGAAATAGACTTTGGATGAATAAGTCTTTAAGCTTAGAGTCCAAAAGAACATTTTTTATCTTAGATAAGTTTTTTTATATCTCAATACGTAATTTTCTAAGTGTTCGTTAGATCCCTATTTAAGTTGTGTGAGCTAGGAATAAGATATTTTAGAGTCGATGTTGATAGAAATATGAGTGAGAAATACATTGAAAAAATGTGTGAAAGAGGTTAGCGAATGTATAGGTAGGTCATAAAACCAATGCATCACATAATCATGGAGACTATGTGGAAATAATTTATCCGAATAATATGATCATCTCAGTAAAATCAAGGAAAACTACGTGGATTTCTTGGAGAAGCTCTTGTGGGTTAATTTTCCCATTGAAAATGGGGAGCTTCAGTGGTGAAAAACTTACGAGGAAGAAAATAAGTGGACATGGCAAAGTGCGAATGGATTGTGTAATAATAAATTTGAATCCAAATATGAAGATTCGTAAGAAGTAGTCTATTTTAATTGACGAATTTGTGCTTGGAGGTCTTGATAGAGGGAGGATAGGTCTTGTGTGTCAATAAAAGGAATTTTCCATGTGTGAGAAACAAGAGGTGGTGTGAAGTGATTGGTGGGAGTAGTGACATAAATAGGGATGGTAGAAATAGGTGGAAGAGTAGAAGTAGGTGGTTGAGTAGAAATGGAAGTGGAGATGGCCGCATAAGCAGTAAGCTCCACCAAATTGGTAGCTTCCTCACAAGTATCATGTAAGAGTAAGTCTAGATCTTGGGGATGCTCAACAATATGATCATTAAGGGATTTAAGTTGTTCTTTAGTATAGTCCCCATAATAGTGAGATATGGTAAGAGGAGGATAATATCCCTAAATGGAAGTTGTAGTGAAGGTTGGGCTCAGATAAATTATTATGATAAAATGTAAAATAAAGACTAACCTAATATAAGTTTATTGTAAAATAAAGGAATGCTGAAACACTAAAATAATACCCAAGAAACTAAGAAATACAAATATGAAACCCTAATTTAAAATAGGGTTATAATATCCTTAGCTGATTTGCAATGATTTTTGAACCGTGTTGTATTGACGATAAACTAAATAGAGATAATTAATCTTGACACGAAGCCTAAAAATTGTAGATTTTTCATATTTGACTGGACCTGGGGTGCACGGAGAGGGATGGGGGATCTGTGGACACCCTTGTCTAATTTATGGGCACCCTGGTCTACGTATTTTCTTAGAAAACCTCCTCTGAGGTGTCACAAGAGGTTCACACTTGTTCACCTTTTGTCATGTGTATGTCGATGTAAGATCACTAAGGTCACTGTAAACCTGCAAAACCCTTAAATAGACATTAAATCTAAAATAAGAAAGATGCAAAATGAGGGGTCAGACTGTTCTCATCTGCCACAATGGTGGAATTATAACTGAGCATTGCACTACATCTCAGAACCAATGTATTTTTGTGTGTGTAGGGAATTATGCCTTATGTTTCTCTTGTGTGTGTCACACTTGAAGTAGTGAGTAAGTAACTAAATTTAGAATGTAAATAAATGTGTTCATGGAAAAAATAAACTCCCCTCCTATGAAGTGTGATGTAGATGAACCATAAATTTTCCCTTTTTATGGAGCTATATGGATGCAATTGGAGATACATATGCCTTTGATGAATGTAACCTTATGTGGATATAGTAGATGCTTAGTGCTTGGTCCCTTATTATGATTACATAATTTTATTTTTATATGATTTCCTTTCTTAAAATTTGTAATTTACCACAGAAAAGACCGAATATGAAAAAGATAAGATGCTCAAATGGATAGATTGAACAAAAAAGTGTTACCAAAGTACAAAGAGTACAATGGAACCCAGATTGGACAAGGGAGAATGGCGCTAACATCCTGTGCAGGTGCTGGTTTCCAAGATGAAAAATGCCAAAGTATGAAAAGACAGACTAAGGAAGTAAGGGTGTAGTATCTGAAATTAACAATGGAAAGAAAATAATGGTGACCAAATACATTAGTTAATTATTACCATTCTTACTTAGAAATAATATGAATAGTAGTATTTAATCAAGAATAAATAATTACCCAAAGTGTGTGATTTTGTGTCTACACTAGTTCGGGGCATGTGATCATGATGTTATTAATAATATCACCTACCTTTTCATTTGTATCTACTAGGAGATTCTTCTGGTCCCTTATCTTTTCCTTGAGTTTTTTTAGCTTCTCATCCTTCGCTTCTTGTCACTTCTCAATACCAAGTATAGTAACCCCTTTATCTATATTTCTATTCGCAACCTTAGCTTCCATTTTATTTAACACATTATAGGTTTTTCATCAATCATCTTGGTGGGATTGATTGTAGTGAGGACAAAACCTAGATCATTTTCATATTCCTTATAGATTATGTGAAGTTACTTATTTAAATTCCATCTCCATGTGTGTCTACATACTCAAAGAAAACACCTTCTGGTGTGCATCTTCACCCCTTCTTGGTCAATCAATTCCTAGCTAAACAATTCATCTTTTGGCACCATGCTTTAGAACCTCTCCCTTAAGACATTTTTTTGATCATCAACATATCTCATCTAAGGGGCTTGCCAAATTTCCTTCTTTCTTCCACTATTGTGCTTCCCCTAGGGTTTCTCCTTCATAATAATCAATTGCACATTTTTCCCATCTCCTCATGTAGTGCCTAAGTCTTCTCCAATAGGCTAATCTCTCTCACTTTTTCCCTCCTCTCTTCCCTCAGAGCCTTCCCTATGTGGTTTGTCCATTCCTTCATCATCATGCATGCTCTCATGTTTGGGTTCCTCTTCTCCATGGGTTATTCTTTCATTGCGTGTGACCTCGCGTGATGAATTTTTATCCTCATCATTGTTTCTCTCCTTAATGTAAACCACATGTGGCTTCTTATTTAATGGGGTTATCTTATTTTTAGAATAATCTTGGGTGGCATGATAATAGGTTAAAATTTTTGTGCCTTTGAATTACTTATTCCCATATCTTTGTGTTGTCACCGTAATTTCCTCCTTCATCTTTTGTCAAGTGTTGTCTCCACTTATTCCTCTTATGATTTATCATCCTCCTCATCCTTTACTTCTTCTTCATCCCATTATTCTTATTGAGGAGGATTCTCCTTGCATGTTCTCTTACTACCCACCATTTGTCTATTCTTTAGTGGTTCTATTAGGTGGAGGTCTCGCATGTCCATGAACTTCTCGTTCTATATCTTGGGCCTTAGATATATGTATAACCTTTAAGTTCCCCACCCCACTACAATAGTCAAAGGATTTATGTCCATAATGTGTTATTCCACCATCTCCATGTAACCTAACCTAGATGGGTATATATAGGTCACATGTAAGGTATGATAACCAAAATCAACACTATCTTCATTGAAGATTTAATTTTTGCACATCCTTTTTACTGTTAATAAATTCCCGATATTACTTGGTCATGAAAGTGAAATACAACTTACACTACAGCACCATCTATCCACTGCTCAGTCCAAACCTTCCAAGGTAGAAGTGCTAGTGAACTATAAACTCTACTTTTCCATCAAGTACTTTGGGAAGCTCCTGGGCAAGTACCATTCATTTTCAAATGCTTCACACATTATATTATACCACTTGTCCACCCAGAGCTTATATGAATTTTTTTATTTATTTGTCACATGTGAAATCAACAAAATTCACCATGGGATACTTATTATCTAATGGGTAGATCCACTTTTTATCTTCTAGTCCATATGGTACTCCTTTCTCCTAAAACCATATCAAAAACAATATAGTGCACTAGGTTATTTTGTCACCTTTACTCACCTAGACCATGTATTCTTTAACTATCCCTTAAACAATGAAAAGAATAATGTTATCACTTATTTTCTACACCATATTATGCGCTATATGCAACGAATTTTTGTTCGCCTACTGAACCACCACTTAGATGCACCCAATTTACAACTAACAACATGCGTTGTGACTCTTGTGCCATGGTCAATTATGATTTTGATATTGATGGCCCAATTTCCTTATTGATATTTTAACTTTATGATAGTGGTATCTACTTCCTCATCATCTCCTAAGTCTTTCCTAATCTCAACCCTCGAGTTATAAAGATGAGTGACTCTTCCAATCAACTTTTTGGTGATGTGCATTCACCTCCCTAAAATTTAAAAGAAGTACTCATGTATTATGTACATTAGCCACTCGTACATGTAATCTAGTTAACCAAAGAATTGCAATTCATAAATTTGTAAAACTCCAGGGCTCTCTTAGTCCTTTCTCACTATATCATCAATTACCAATTCTCATGTCTGTATACCAATTATTTCATGACATCCTTTATTATTTATCTCTCATGGGCCTTTGTGTAATGATGATTAGTCAATGATTTTACATTTTTTGAGCAAAGAAACCCACCCCTAATACCACCTCTGGAGGGTATTACATATTAGAAAACAAGTCCTATGGTGTTTTCTCAATGACATGATTCTTATTATTTCCCTTTTATTGGGTGATTGTTTGATAGTGGTTGCCTTATTTCATGCCATTGTTTTAATTTCTCAAACAACAATTCCAACTTCAACTTCAAGATTTTTTTTTCCTTAGGTGCTAGAATTACTTGCTCAAATTACTCTTACTCAACCTCTTCTCTTGCTTAAAACATTTTTTTCTTTGGTTCCTTCTCTACAACCCCGTACCCTAACTATACTGATCTAAGTTCTCTCGAGAATTCACACTTTTACAAACCCTCACTTGAACTTTAACCATTGATTTTTCTTTCTACACACATTTCCTCCACACTTCTAATTCCATTTGCAGGAACTCTCGCACTCTAAGAATGCTCTAGTTTGTCTCAATATTTGCACTATATCTTTGTACTTTTCCTCTTCAATCACTCAAACAAATAAGTTATTTAATATTCAATGTAAGAATGAACATTTCGCACACCCTATTTATAATTTTTCCAAATTCTTCACATTTATTAGTCCTCACCTATCACCACTTTTTGATTTTTCTTGTAGTTTTTCCTTCTTTCTCCCACATGTGATAATCATAACATTATAGCATGCTACTACTTCCCAAGTTGTAGTCTTCCTTGCATGCACCTTCCTATGCCACAATGCCTCTTCCTCTATGCCACTTACAAAGTAGTCTATCTTGCAGCTACCTCCATTGTGTTACATTATGTGGCCATTTGTGTAGCTTCCAAAATTTGAGAAAATTGATATATCTTTTAGCACCAACATCCTTAAGCACCGCAACACTTCCCTTTAGTTTTGTGCATCCCTAATACATGTCCATCAATAACTCTTCACCCATACATTCATTTAACACACACCTACCTCATACCAAAGTGCACCCATGAACCAACTCCAATATATGTATCAATATCACATAGTATCTTTTGTGCACACTCACACCTATTTCAGCCCCACACTAAAACTATGTGTGATCCTCTATGCATCAAGTTAATAGATATTAATCATTTCCTATGCATGAAAATTATTATTACAACAAAAAAGAAAAGAAAATGCATGAAAGGTGATGAAATAAAATAGAAATATTCTATTGTAATCTAATGTTATCGAAGTAGTAAAATAACTAAATAAAAATAATAATAAAATACTGAAATGATACCCAAGAAAGTTAGGCAATAAAATGTGAAACCCCAATTTGTAAGAAGAGGTGAGAAAGCCTTTGTTGATTCGTAGATGTCATGGAACTATGTCACAGTGTAAACCGGTGAACGGGAAGAGGAAAACTTCACACAAGAGCTTTAGAAAGTGCAACTGAGTTGTTTGGATAGAATGGGGCACCTGGAGAGGGATAGGGGTGCTCGTGGGTGTCCTTGTCTATAGAAATGGTAAGGGAACCTCCTCTATAATGTTGCTATATGTTCACCTATGTTCATTTCCTATTGTATGAATGTTATCATGTGATTGATTGAGCACAAGTAAACCTACAATAGAAGAATCACCTGCAAAACCCCATAAAAATCATCAAAACCCTAAAAATGAAAATATGCATATTAAGGGATCGGATTATCTGCATCTTCCAAATTGATTTACTTATCACTGAGCACTACACTACATATCAGACCCAATGTAGCTCCAAGTGTGTGTGTGTGTGTGTGTGTGTGTGTGTGTGTGTGTGTGTGTAATTTTTCCCTAGTTTTCTCTTGTGCCAATCACACTTTGTGAAGTAGTGACTAAATAACTAGAGGTAGAGTGTTGTAAATGTGTGAATGGATACAATAGAACCCCATCCTCTAAAGTGTGATGTAGATTAACTAGCCTTGTGTAATTTTTGATGGAGCTATATGGATGCAAATGTTGATATAAATTCCTTTGAATGATGCAACCTTAGGTGGTGATAGTAAGTGCTTAGTCTTTGGTCCCTCATTATAGTCGAGATAACTTTATATTTATATGGTTCTCTTGTTGTAATTTTGTAATTACCCCAAAAATGTCGACCACTAAAAATATAGAAAGCTTAAATTGTTAGAAAGTTCTGAAAAGGTGAGAGTAAAGTGAAAAGAGGATCAAGGCACCCCATAGGGGACCAAGGTTCTGGGGCTCCCTAGTCCTAATTTGTGTGCCCAAAGAAGAAATAGTAAAAAAATGGAATGACCATAGAGACTCGGAAAGTGTGGGTGCAAGATTGAAAGTAACAACAGAAAGAAAAGTAATTGGCCAAAGATATGGTTTAATTATTACTCTTTTCACTTAAGAACCATATGACTAGTAATATGATACAAGGACTAAATAATGACTCAAAGTGTGTGATTGTGTGTCTAAATTTGCCCCCACTTTATGTTGGTGAGAGTAAATATCGGTAACATAAATTAGATAGAGATGTGTACCTAATAATCCATGTAAAGTGATGTAGAATGCATTCTAAAGGACTAGAAAAAGTGTGGAGTGATAAAAACATGGAGCATGGAGACTAAAGATGTAAAAAGTGTAAAAAGTGATGAAAGTGAACCTAAGGTTGAAGCACGTGTGTAGATGCAAGTTTGTGTAGTATACCTACATGGTTAGTATCGTGGGTGTGATGTTCGACAATGTGTCTATCATTGACTACTTGCTTCCCATACTACAGACAGTAACTACAAAGGAGAAGATGATCAAGTAGTCAAATACACATGTATATGTGTGTTAGCGAGAAAAATTTATGGATTTCGGGCCAATGCTATGGGAATCTAAGTCCCTCTACATTTGAATGGTGCAGCTCCCATTGTTTAGCATGTAAAACCAAAGTGGATTTATGGTGGTTTTTTAACCATAGATCCACAGGAACACTCCACTGTCCCTATGGAAATAATAGAAACTCCTTGCTATAGCATAAATTGATCTAAGAAAGGGGAGGGAGTGAGAATGAAGGAGGGGGAAATCAATGTTGTGGGTAGAGTGTTTATTCCAACACACATCAACTAGAAGTTTCATTACATGCATTAATTAATAGAAGAAATATAAATTTGCAATTTCGAGCATAAGACAAAATAAAACACGCTAGTCATAAAGCACCAATCAATTTTTCCATCGGGCGACATAAAATTCCTTCCTTTTTATTGATCTTGGAGTTGAAACTTTTACAACAAGTGGGTTATAGAATAAAAATGTAGAGGAGAAGAATAAAAGAAGACTAACAATCATTTTTGTCCTCTATTCGCAAAAATGTGCTTTCGTTTCAAATTCAATTTCCAGCCCTTCACAAAGACTTCAAAAACCATTAAATCGTTCAAACCAAAGTAGTTATAAACAAATTTGATCATTTCCCTCTTCTAAATTCCTCTTCCGTAAAGAAAACTCTTGATTTGAGCCCAAAATCTAGGGAAAATTTGGTAAAAAATAGAGTCAAAATTAGGGTTGGCGGGGTGAAACTTTAAATTTTTCCCTTTTGGAAAAATATCCTAAAAATCTCCACGGCCCCGCCTCTCTAAGACACGTGGTGCCTTCTGATTTATCCGTGGGCCGAAGACCTACCTTTTTCTTTTTGATTTCATATTGGGAAAAATTTCCCAAAAATGTTTGTGCCTCGCCACTCTGAGACATGTGGCGCTCTCTTACTTGTTGCGGGCCTTGGGGGAATAGCTAACCCTTAAGCCTTTTTTGACCTCGAGAGCTAAAAAATTGAAGTCCCGTGAAGGTCCGCCTCCCACTTTGACTTTTCAACCGTGACCACGTGTCACCCATTCATTGGCTACGGGGACATGGGTCAGTTCATCACCTTAAAATTTTTAGACTAAAATACTTAAAGTCTCAAAGTCCCCACTAACCCATGATTCCACTCGACTCTTCAAGCTGCGGCCATGTGATTGAACCTAATTGGTTACGGGCCTTAGACCTCATTCTTTACACCACTCTACTTCGGGCTCATGGGTCTGCGGGGGAAAGTCACCCTTTTTGCCAAAAATGACAAAAATGCTAAGTTTGCCACAAAGCCTATTCTTCCCCGTCCAATGAGATCCATCCATGTATTTGTCTTCATTTGGGCCTGAAATTTGATGGGAAGGATGCCAGTCATCCCGACTGCAAAAAATATAGAGAAGGAGAACTTCCATGTTTTGAGTCCATTTTTTTATTTTTCTTCATGAACCAGAAGCAAATAGGTAGAATAATAACTTGATGACCCAGCCAAAGAGAAAATGAGCTGATTTGATCCAAAATGGAGGTTGTAAAACAAGTTTTGTGCACAGGCCGAGAGATGGAGCATTTCAAAAAATGAGCAAAACAGGGATCAAAAACAACTCCAGGGCATGGATTTTTTATCTCCCTTATCCACAAACTTGGCTTGGGCACTTACAAAGGGCATGAGCATAAAAATTGGAATTTGGTTGTGAAAACACAGAGCAATTTTTAGGAGACAATAACTTAATGTATAAAAATGCATCTATATATATAACATGTAAAGAAAGTACAAAAAATGAAAAAGGAGCATGCGCGACACTGATCTATGATGAGAAAAAGGGGGGGTAGAAATGATCATATAAATTTTGGTGAAATATTATTTTTTTGGGTGATCTCATGCCACTGGCTTAATAAGTGTAAGGAGGAAAGTCTAATGTTCCTCTAACCTATAACTGCTTCTCGAGAGGTGTGAAGAGATCTTTGTACTACCTATTTTTTTGGGTGGTCTAACACTACTGACTAAAGAAGTGTAGGGAGGAAATTCTGATGTTCCTCTAACTTGTAACTACTCAAAAAATGCTAAGGACAATCTACACCGTAAAATACACTGTGTATGGAATTCTATAGATTGGTCTGAACTCAATCGCTATGTAACCCACTATGTCATCAAAAATAACTGAAAATTATATTGTAATGGTACTGTGTTGTGTAGTGTTTAAACCCAACTGATGCCCCCTCTTTAGGGGTGCATGCAATGTCATGGATAGGAGAATGTGGTCCCAAGAGAGGTCGATCATGTAAAATCAAACTCTTCCTTGCAGAGGGAAGGGAAATGTGCTTGGTAAAAACCAAGGCACACACAAACAAGTGGCTAGAAAACAAGTGTTAGTATGAAAAAGCATGCATGCGAGAAGACAATTTTAAGCCAAACAAACAATATGTAATCTATAACATAAGCACATAATGTAAAAAACCAATAAGACAATGTATGCCACATAAAGTGGATTGAAAACATGGGACACCACTCACGTTGTCGAAGACACTTAAGACTATAGTGTCACAAACAAACAAGTGTATACACAAGAAAAAGTGCAAAGCCCAGAAATAAGAACAATTAATAGTAGACAATGTAACAAACAAGTATGGAATAAAATATCCCTACATAGAAAATGCTTTACATGAAGCACCCGTTAGCATGTTAGAAATATAAAGCATATGTTAAAACATGTATAAACCTAATTAGTGTGCTATGAAAAAAATGAAACAATAACACTGTAACATATGAATTTGTATGCCCCATGATCTATTATGGGACTGGTAGTCAAGCATCCATGTTACATGCAATATCCCTATATAGCCTGCTATCATAACTAGAAATTAAGTGAATGTGTATGTGTGTATGATAATGATAAGCACATATAAGATATCTATCTAGCATGTGTACTAAAGAGAACATGTAAGAGAAAGTGAAAAGAAGGTAAATGCAACCATAAAATGCATTATGTTGTCAATGGGTGGAATGGAATGTAGAGTGAATGATAGGATCCATGTTCCCCTCAAGTGAATAGAAGTGTATTCCGTGAGGTTCATTTAGTATACCCCCTTAACAATCAATAATAAACCATAAATAGGAGTGCATCATCGGAAATGGTCTAACTATGCGTTGTGTGTAACATGTTGTGACGAGTGTATAGTGGTGAAATGTGTCATAGAGATGAACTATGCATGACTCGAAATAATTCGTGCATGTTTTTTGGATGTGACATCTTGGGTTGGGTATCTAAAATAATGCAAGATGAAGGAATGACTGTAAAGACACGAGAATAATCAAAACCCTAACAATAAAAGATGCAAAATGAATGGTTCGAGATACCACAATAGTGGGCTTACTAATTTGAGCATTACACTACATTTCAGACCTAAATGTAGTTCTGGTGTGTGTGTGTGTGTGTGTGTGTGTGTGTGTGTGTCTCGCGCATGTCGTTCCTTAGGTGCTCTTATGTCGGTTGCACTTTGTGAATTAGAGAGAAATAATAGCTATAGAAAAATGTAATAGTATGTGTGCATGGAATAAAATAGAATCCCTCCCCTATGTTGTATATGTTGATGTAGATCTCCTAGCCATGATACATGTCACTATATAGACGTAAGTGATGCAATAGATGCAAATTTTGATGAAGTGATAGTAGTATGTGATGTTAGGACCCTCATTATGGGCTCATAACTTTATACTTATAGGGTTCTCTTGGTCTAATTTTGTAGTTAACCTCGTCATGACAAACTAGGAAAAATATAAGGATAAAACATGGAGAAAAGAGGCTCAAAAAGAGGCGGGAAAGAAGGACATGGATCGGGCGCCCGAGGTAGGACCATAACACCCCTGTGGCACCATAGTATAGGCTTGCGCATCCCGGTTTAAGCTAAATGACATGAAAATTATGAAATAGGTGGGTATGCATAGGAAAATACGTGAGAATGATGAAATAAAAGATAAAAATAAGATGGCCAAAAGGTGGGATTAATTATTATTTTCTTCACTTGAGAACCCTCTAAATATTAGTATAAGATCTGGGCCAAAAATTCATAAAGCGTGAGATTTTGTTAATACATTTCTCCCCCACTTTATGTTGGTGAGAGAAACACTCAGTAATATAAAGTAGATAGACATGTATACCTCATATCCATGTAGAGTGTAGTATAATATGTGACGATGGAATAGACTCAAGCGTGGTATGATAAAAATAAAAAATATGGAGGATCATGAATTCTAAGAATGAAAAATGCACATAAAAAGTGTTGAGAGTGACCCTAGGGTGGAACATATCTGTAGTTGCTCTTTGTGTGTAATGTACTGCATGGTTATTAAAGGAAAGTGTTGTCACGGTGTGTTGCCCTTGTCATTTTCATTTTCATTTTCGTCATCATTGTTGTTTCCCCAATTTGAATGTTTTTTTCTCATAGGGTCGGACTGTAAGGAGAAAACGATCTAATAGTCAAATATATATATGTATGTAAAAATGTTGTGTAAAATATGCACATGTATATAAATGTGTAAAGTACATAAATGTAAAATATGTGAAAAGAAAAGTGTAAATGGAACATGTGCACCTGATCCATGTTGAGAAAAGGGTGTAGAAGGATATAATGTACTGTCACGAGTTTTTTGGGTAATCTCATGCCACCCTAGCTGAAGAAGTGTAGGGAGGATATGCTCTGTGTCCTCTAACCTTTAACCACTTATGCTGAAATGTGTGAATAGATCTCTATAATGGCCTAGTTTTTTGAGTGATTGATGCCATTGTATGAATTAGTATAGGAAGCACACCAATCGTAACCTCCAAGCCTATAACGGCTCTACTGAAATGCCAAATCACACCATGTCCTAGCAAGTGTGTATGGAGTTATCGAGACAGTCCGAACTCACTCATTATATGTAACACCACATTTCCAAGGGTGGAAAGTGCACTATACTAAATGGTTGTAAACATTTTGTGCTAGTATGTAAAACCCTCAATGATTCCCCTATTTGGGGGTGCATGTGACGTCACTAATAGGATAATATGACCCTAAAAGAGGATCTATTGCACTCTAACCTCTATAACTCTACCCCGCAAGGGGAAAGGGAAAGCACTTGGTAGAAACCAAGGTGTGCATAAAAGGGGATGGCTAGCCAAAACAAGTGTTAGTCGACAACAAATGCATACAATAATACAAGTGTAAATTACACATACAATTTAGTAACTACGAGGAAAAGTAGTGTAAACACGTAAGAAAACAAGTAGACTTCAAAAAGTGGGTTGCAAACATGGGAAATCACTAATGATGTTGCAAGATATGTAAGGCCATCATACCAAAACAACAAACAAGTGTGTACTTAAGTAAAGGGAAAATCCCACATACAATGGAAAATAATGGCAGATAAGTAAAAACAAACAAACAAGGAGTCATGGAGACGTATAATCCTGTCAAAACAAGTGTTACACATGGAACACCTTTTATGATGTTAGAGTGATAACCAATATGTAAAAAAATGTATGATCCAAGTAATATAAGATGTTAAGTACAAAATGAAACAATAACACCTATGTAAGACGAATGTGGATGCCCCCAACAACAAGTATAGGAATGGTAGAAGGTGAGCATCCATGCCACATATAGATTCTTGTATCTATGATCACACTAAAAAATTTGTGAATACACATGTGTGTATTATATAGATAATGACATATAAGAAAGTATTCTAACATGTGTAGTAAAGTGATTATGAAAAACACTAGTAAACAAGTGTAAATGCCTCCAAGACAATGTAGTATGTTGTGGATGGATGGAATGGAATGCAAGATGGAATGGTAGTAGCACTGTTCCCTCTAAGTGAATGTAAGTGAATGTAATGAGGTTGATTTTTTCCCCCTCAACAATCAATAATGAATCGTAAATGAGAGTGCATCATCGGGAAATGGTCGAGTAGTGCTGGTTGTGTCTAACGTGTTATGATGAGTGTGTATATGTAATGGTGATGAGATGTGACATGTGGAGAGATGTACATGAACCCTATAGCTAAAGCGTATATCATAACTTGTTGAATGGATGAGTTATGATTTATCCCTAAGCGTATATTACTAGATGATGGAAGGATGAGTGATGATTTAACACTAAGTATATATCACTACATGGTGATAGAAATAGGTGACGATTTAGCTGAAAGAGGATGTCACTACAAGATGAAAGGAGGGAGTGGTAATGTAACCTAAAGTGCATACCATTACAAAATAAGAGAATGGGTGATGATTGAGCTTAAATTGTATGTCATTATGAGATGAATAATAAGGGAGTGGTGATGTAACCTAAGGTTTATACCATTCTACAAGATGATACTATATGTGACAATTTAACCTAAGGTGTATGCCATTAATGTTGGAAATGTTGTATGAGGAAATATCACATGGTGAGTGGAAGGTCCATTTGATTGTTAAACCCTCGAACTTAAGTATGGAACGAGGAAGTAAAGTGTGTCATCGGTGGTGAGCACATCGTGTAGAAGACAATGTCATATAAATGACCAAGTGATGAATAGGGTATATAAATCCGCGGTGTGGAAAATGCAATATAGGATGTGTACTGTGTGTAGGATGTGCAATAATAAGTGTAAATAGAAATGGAATATGTATTGATAAGATGTAAAGCTAGACCCATATGAAATGTAATCTAGTGTAGTATGTAGAATATAGATAATGTATAAATGTGTTGTGTGAACAATACAATGTAGGATGTGTAGGGTGTGCAAAATATGTAATATGTAAGATGCGGTGATAGGTGTAGATAGAAAAAAATATGTAGTGATAAAATGTAAAGCTATACCCATATATAATGTAACCTAGCATAGCATGGAGGATGTATGTGAAAAGGCGTATTATGACTATGTATAGGTTAACCGAGGATAACATAATAATGTATGTGGTGTGTAGGGTAAGCACTAGTAAAATTTAGTATGTAAGGATGAAATGTAAAACTCGACTCATAGGTAAATGTAACATCCTCATTTTAATACTTCAATAATAGGGGATTTTTTTAACATAATGTTCACAATTCTAAATTCACATAATTTAGAGAAAATATTCCTTAGCTAATCCATCACATAACGGTAAACCATATGTATTTGTAATGACTTGATATAAAACTGATCTCTCATTTCATGAATTGGTGTTAAACCGATCTCTCATATTACATTATATCAATGTGTATACTTACTGGTTCCTTTACACATTAAGGGTCAATCAAGTGTTAATGTCTAAAGAGCCTATCGGGTATCTATTGCGATACTCATCTAAGATCATGTAACTTTAGAATAGGTGACAAAAGACAATGTAACTAGGATTTTAGGATAATTTGGCCAAATTTAAAGACATGTTTACCATGCTTTTATTCCTAGATGACATACTTGTTGAAAGGAATATTTCACCCCACTCGAAAACTGTTATCTAGATTAGGCTTCCTTGACTTCTATCAACCACTTCCAAGTCCATGTTAGATGCTAAAAGGGACAAATCACATGAACTAGTATCTGATGATATACTTATGGTGACTAAGGGTAATCAATCATACTCAAATTGACTTATGTTGATTCAAATCCACTTCATCACCTTTATTCAACATAAGTTGACATCGACCATAGGTCATATGCCTATCACTGTTTAGTGTAGAATAGTGACCTGAAATCCCATTTTATGATAGTTACATTTAGAGGAGTTGAGTGGATTATCACGCCATAGTGGCTGCTCCATAGTATCCACCTAATAACCTATGTGATGAATATGCTTAGACAACCCACTAAGTTCCGCTAAGAGAAACTACATAACTTAACAAGTTCATTAATTATTTTTAATTCACAACTTGTTAATTCAATGTCAAATAACATTCGATATGATAAAACCTTTAAGAAGGGATTGTGAAGTTATTAATTATGAAGTGTAGGATTACAGATTAAATCTACATTAATTTTAATGAGTTACTTATTCATTTTCCATTAATTCATTTAGGTTTCATGTACCAATCTGAATTTAATAAGTATAGGACAACATTAAAACATTGTCTTATTATTAGGAATGACTTAGATTTATATATCTTATGCTTAGGTATGTGTAAATTTTATAAATTCACCTAATATTAACATAACATTTCCAACACCCAATACACTCATACATAATCATTTGAGAACATTTTTATCATGTTCCTTTACTTTTCAAACTTTTTAGTTTATGAAAAACAACATATGTTTAGGGTTCAATACTTGAGACTATTCCAACCAACTAGTATCGATGATATAATTATTGTGACTAAGGGTAATCAATCATACTCAAATCGACTTATGTCGGTTCGAATCCACTTCATCACCTTTAGTCAACTTAAGTTGACATTGGCCATATGTATTATTCCTATCACTATTTAGTGTAGAATAGTGACCTGAAATCCCAAGTTATGATAGTTGCATTTAGAAGATTTGATTGGATTATTACGCCATAGTGGATGCTCCATAGTATCCACCTAATAACCTATGTGATGATTATGCTTGGACAACCCACTGAGTTCTGCTAAGAGAAACTACATAACTTAACAAGTTCATTAATTATTTTTAATTCATAGCTTGTTAATTCAATGTTTAATCTTCCCATTGTTATGTGTTGATCCTGACGGTCAAATAATGTTTGATATGATAAAACCTTTAATAAGGTATTGTGAAGTTCTTAATTATGAAGTGTAGGATTGCAGATTAAATCTACTGAGTAAGTTTAATGAGTTACTTATTCATTTTCCATTAATCCATTTAGGTTTCATGTACCAATCTGAATTTAATAAGTATAGGACAACATTAAGACATTATCTTATTATTAGGAATGACTCAAATTTATATATCTTATGCGTAGGTATGTGTAACTTTTAAAAAGTCTCCTAATATTAACATAACATTTCCAACACCCAATACACTCATACATAATAATTTGAGCACATTTTTATCATGTTCCTTTACTTTTCAAACTTTGTAGTTTATGAAAAACAACATATGTTTAGGGTTCAATATTTGAGACTATTCAACCATATAAGTATGTTCCCATTATTCTAGTTTAAGAACATATTATCATATCTATATGATCCTAACAATAATACATTATAATACATTCTAGTTAAGAACATAATATCATCTTTATAAGATCTTAACAAATCATTTCATAACTCATTAAACTAACAGACTTTATGTATAGTCCCTCACTTAACATAATAACACACTACATACTATTCATTAACTCATATTTATCTTTAACTTGGAAACACTATGAAAACAAAATTTATCATTTATAATGGAAGAATAAAATTAACTTCCAACTTCAAGATATTCAACCATTTCAAAGGAATAATATAATAAAGAATTCATCTTTATTTCATTCAACTATAAATATCATTAACATATTTCAGTCTCCAAGAATCAACATGTTTCCGAATGAGTATAATAATTTGGCCCTAGGCCTTTCAAGTTTACAAATAGAGTCTTTTCAAGAAGTTTATACAACACTCATTTAACAAGATCAATTTAACTTTAATCAATAAAATAAATGCAACTTCTTATAAGTCTTTCTTCTTTCATCTTTCACGAAATCCATCTGCAAGATTGTTAGCATGTGTCAATTCACATGAACTGAGCATGATAAGTACTAAATCTTCATAACAACATGCTCCAACTTAACAAGTTCATAAAAATAACACTTGCTTTTAAATGAAATTGTTCTAAAGTTCAAAAGAAATAAATCAACTCTTTTAAGCATGCTAAGAACAACATAATAAATGAAACCATGAAAAGAAGCCAATTTAAATCATACACATCATTACCATATTTCTATCTATAATAATTTAAGTCACTCAAAGGAACCCGAGGCAAATACATTTGATCCAATCAAACATCAAATAATATGTACAAGAGTAACATGATTTCATTCATATAATCCCATTCTTATATGACTGTAATCATTTACCTTGTTCACAAATTTAACAAACACTCATCTAATTATTATATTATAGTCAAACAATAATAATAAAAGAGTATCTTAGTCATTATAATAAGAATAAGATCCATAAGGTTATAGTCATATTATACCATTATTATATGACTACAATCTTATAGATCATCAAACAAGTTAATAAAACTTCACCAAGGAGGATTGTTATAATTTTCAAACAATATTAAGACATTAAAACAAAAATATAACTTAGTATAGCAGTCAAGTTATTCCCTTTACTTAAACTATATACAAGTTCCAAATGCATAATCTATTATAGAAACAACAACTCTAAGTTAGGGTTGGTTCAAGATGAATCGAAATCAAAAGAAGATCAAAGTTCATTCTTTAATGACAATATAATAAATATATTTAAGCTAAGTTTGATACAAGAATAAACATCATCACAATATGTATCATACATAAAAGGGTTTAATATGAATAAAATTCATTTCATACTCGGTGTAGTCATTACTTTACCCTCAATAATTCTTTCTAACCCCAAGCGCATCGGCCTATCATCTAGCATACACTAGGCACTCACCCAAGGCATGTGCGGGCCTGAATCCCTCCTTTAAGTGAGATTTGCAAGAGATTTCTTCCATTAATGTAGGATTAGTCACAAAAATAGAATTAAATTCATCTAATTTTAAAAAGGTAGAAGATATAACTAATGAGATCTACACATTAATGCATCAAAAAAGATAAATAACATTGTAATAAGTAAAATAAACTAGATTTGAGTCATGATAAGCTAAATAACATAAAGTTTTACCTCCATAAGCAAGTTTTATAGAATAGATCCATGTATATTGATTTATCGAGTTCTAGTAGCCATATTACATTCAAAAGGGTCATCTCGGACCAAATACATCAAATGACGAGACACTCGGCCCCTACAAACCTATCTCGATCGAGAGATCTTAACTATGCTTTTCCCCATTATATCTCCTATTACAGATCACAAGTACCCATACATATGCTTAATGGTATCTCTTATAACCCTCTAGTACTAAGTACTCTAAACCCTAGTTCCATGAACTCCAAACCCTTAGCATTTACTATCTTTTCTACAAGTACATCGTTACTTTCCTTCTCTTTCTCTGCCCTCCTTTTCACTTTGCATCCATATATCTCTCTATATGTTCTCTACATTAAGAACTCCTTTAAATAGGACCATCGTCCACTTTGCCATGAATTCTCTCCTAATAATATTGTGTGCCAAGTATCTATGTGGTCCTCCATTAACGAATACTTATCCTTTTACAAACCTTCCACTAACTCTAATGATGCTTCTAGGAATATTCCTTGTGTGGAATATACTTTTCTTGACCTCCAAGGTTCCAGGATGACACCTTATCCACTTATCATGCCTAGTCGGGTCCTCACATTTTTCCTCAAGTGACTCTATGATGCCAAATATGGCTGAGTCCTTTAAGCCATGGTTCTTCCTCCCCCGTGTGCTCTGGTTTCACTTAAACACTTCTTAAACCTCTTTTTCTTGTGTACTTTTCCCTGAGTGCCCTTCTATTTACTGATCCTATGTGCATGTGCCTCTTGGTACTTAGCCAATATTTTAGGGTCCAACATCACCCCACACTACACGTGTTCTCCACCCTCGGAAACATTTACTTCCTTAAAGGATAAAGAATAGAAAGAATAGAAGGATGGAAGAATGAAAGAATAGAAGAATATGCTACTGCTATATGAGGAGTGGGAACTCCTTCACGGATGCCTCAATATTCTCCCAATTTTCTACTTCTCCATGCGCCTACTGAAGTAGGTCACCCAATAATGTGCTTACTTCATCAAAACTAAGTTCCTCTCTCTAGCTTTCGGTGTATCTCCACTATTTTCTAGTTTCTTGTTAAGATTGCCTAGCACATCCATCCTGTGAGAGACTTGGGGGTACAATTCCTTTATCTTATTCTTAATCAAACCCCACAAGGTTTCAATTACTTCCAACTTATTCTCAACTTCAGCTAGGATATTTTTGTATTCCGCCCTATTGCCTTTGAGATTTTCAGTAAATTCTTTTAGATCGCCTCATGTGTAGAAACCAACATGTTTCCTACCCGTCTATGTTGGCACAGTTTTCATACACGGCTTCAACCATCTATGTGGTAGTCTTTACTATGGTAAGGAGCTTAGGGTAGTGAGTCACTATCTCCCCAATCTTTAACTTTTCCTCCTCCTTCTAGCATGCCATCACCTCCTCTATTGACTCTAATGTGAGTGGTCTCATTTCCATGGTGAGGATGCGGGATAAGTATTCAAAGAAGGAGATGGTTGACTCGTATTTATTCTTAGGTGTGTTCGGTATAGGTGCTTCAAGATAATGGAATTTGAGATGGCCTTTATCTTCTTATGTACTTCACGTAATCTGTTCCTTTTCATCCCTCAACTCATGCATTAAGCGTGCCTTTGATCAATTCCTTATGTTTTATCTCTTTGTCCCGCTTAATGATCTCCTCATTCTTTTTCTCAAGATCTTCCTCCAAGACCCTTATTCTATCTTTTTTTCTAAAGATTCTTACCTCCACCTCCATCAATGATTTATTGAGTGCATTGCAAACTTGCTCATTGGATAGTTGTTGGGAATTTACCAGAGGGTTTACTCCCTTGGTATCTGGTATCTTCATCAATGCATCTCGATTTACCTCAAAATCGGGTTCATCAATGTGGAACTAAAAATCCCAAGATAGTATTTTCTTTGTGCACAGGTATACACCTTCTTCACTAAAATAAGACCAAGAGAGGATTTTGTTTGTGAGAATGGTAATTTGGAAGCATACACATAATACCTTATTCAGATCATTAATTTAATTCATTTCTTGTTCTGCATCACTCCTATGCCCTTTCTACATATGCACACTACCTTAGGGAATCTTACTGCTAAGCTGGGGTCTCCACCCATGCTTCCATAATCCTTTCCCACACTCGCAATTTCCTCAGTTTCCTTAAGCACTTCTTTGGTGCTTCATTTAACTTAGTGCTCCACTAATTGATGGATAATTCTTGCCACTTCCATCTCTATTGTATTATCCATATGCTCCTTGGTCGGGGTCGAGGTCTTCTGATATTTCATGTTTACTTCCTCGCTTCCCCCTTGTCATGAGTTCCTTTCTCATTCCAACCCTTCTCTTCATTTCCTTCTTCATCTAACTTGTGTACATAGTACACAAGATGATTCTAAGCCTCATTGCACTCTTCATTGTCTTTATCACCCTTGTCGGCCTCCATGCTTTCTATTTCTCCTGAGTCTAACCCTTTTATCACCCTCTGCTTCTTCCTTACTGGTGACTCTAATTTAGGGGACTTCTCTTTTTCTTCTTTCTCAAGAAACTCTCCCCTTACTCACGACTCTTCCATATATGGAAAATTTTTCTTCTATGATGAATCTTTTCTCATGAGATACATCTTCCAATGGATGTTAGTACTTGTGCCCGTGCGACTCTTATGCCCCTACTGTCTATACTATCTACTCACTCGATGCCTTTTTATCGGGAACCTCTCTTTTTCTCTTTTCTTTGGCACATCCTTATTTCATGTGGTGGGGTCCTCAAGAATGGAGACATCATCTTCAATATAAGTGACTTTTTCATTCTTAGGGATTATGCAAAAATACACCCTCACTATTGTCCTCCTTGTAACAGGTAATGTTACTAGTTTTACCATGTGCAAGTCATGGGAGACATACTTCTCCACATAGGCATGCTTCTTGGGGTATATTAGCTTCTTGTGTAACTTACAATGGTCTTTATCTACTACACTTAGATCAAATATGATTTTCTTCTCCTATTTGAATCGATTAACCTCAACCTAGGAATACTTTGATTTGAAGGAGAAAGGAAATTTACACCAAGGAATTTTGGTGTCATATACAAAATTAAATATGCCAATACAAAAATGCTGCTATATGGAAAACTCAACCTCTCCTTGTACTAGTGAAGGAAACTTCTTAGGTATTCTCCATTCAGCCCTGAATACATCACACATCCACTTATACCACCTTTCTAGGCGTGCCTTATGAGCGGCCATCATGGTGTCATAAGTATACTATTCAAACCTTTTGGCGGGGGAGGGGTTCTCATCTAGGTATTCCCAAACAAACTTATCTGACCCATCGGGCACTCTAATCTATGAAAATACAATGGTGAGGAGGACATTACCAAACATGATCTTCTCTCTGTCATGCGCGGTGTTTATAATCTCCTCTATAATAAAATATGAGAGGTTATAGATGGTTCCCTCCAAGATCTTGTGGCACACATTCAACCAGGCCTTGTTGATCTATTTCCATCTCTCTTGCCCATTTAGCTTTGTAACCAACCACGTAGCCATCCTCATCATTGGGTCGAGTAATTGTAGAAATGTTAAAGTAGCGTGAAACCTTCTTGTAGTCATAAGCCTCAATGATATTCTTAATGGATTCCTTGTCTTATAAATCATCATCCAATGATTTTCCTTCATAGATCAACCATTGGCAGAGTCACTTGGGCTTGCAAAATAGGGCAACTCATAGAGTTGCAACAACCCAACCTTCTCCAATTTCACCTTTACCTCATTGTCATAGATGGCCATTCCATCTGGTGTCCTCTTCTCTATAGGGTGAACTAGTTCTAGTGTTATTTCATTCTCTGTGGTGATCATTCGATGGTTGTAATCACTAATGGCCATCTTCTTGACGTAAGACACCCATTCTTTAACAAGTTATACCTTTTCTGGTTACTGCATTTCTACGTACCATTCTTCATTGAAACTGGTAGAAATGACTTATTTTCCCTTTCCCTTTCCCTTCTTTGGTGAAAATTTTTCTACTTTCCTTGGTGTCATTCCTTCTTCAGGTCCTTAAAAATTCTTCCTCTTCCTTGGTCCTGAATCTACCCAAATTTTTGGCTCCACTTATTTGCTAAACTTCCTTCAAACCCCGTGCCCTAGTTATGCAACCCTAACTTGGAAAACCCTTTTTCCACAAGATGGCGTAACATCCATAGGATTCTTCCACATAACCTTCTCCACTTATGCCCATGTACTTATTTCCACTCTGGTTCACTGATCAAACTATCTATGCATGTAAATCTTCACAACTCTTCTCAAACTTTCTTCGCAAGGATTCCCTAGTTTGTGAGAGCTCTTTGATAACTTAAAACACAAGGTAGAAAATAACACACCCCCGATATTCTATTTATAACTTTTTCTCTTCTCCGTAATAAATTGCATGCCACCTACCAACTTACTTTCACAATAAAGGTGATTTTGTCCCAATGCCAACCTTCAATTCTTTTCCTCCACACTCAATCCTACGTAAACACTTTCACAACCATCCGGAGTGCAACTTCCTCAACCATAGAATTTTTCACGCTTTCTACCGTCCTGAATACAATTCTTCCTCTATGTCTTGGATCAAGTTCTTTCTACTACCTACCTCATGTTGCTCCTATGATTTTTACCCTTGTACATGGTTTCTCAAATCCTTTTGACACCATCCTTCCCTTATGTTCACCTTTTCCACGTGTGATCTTCCAATCCATGTGTTTTTATTTTTCAACCCGAGCCATCCATAACCATAACTTCTAGCATTTGTCACATCACTCCACCCCACACAAAATAGATACACAATCCTCTACGCATAGAAAATGTTTGAAAATAATAAGTAGCTACAAAGTGCACAAACTCTCACAAAAGAAAGAAATAAGAAAGGGAAACATGAAGAAAGGAAAGCGCATCAAATGAAAACGTAGGCTAACTGACAATACTACCTTATTTACAAACATAAAGAAGATTTATTTATAGTAGGACTTCAACCTAATCCCATTGAAAAGGCCTAGAAAGCATGTTTCATCTAGTGCTTATAACTGGAAAATGCCTAAATCAATTATATAGGATACAATGTATGGTCCCATCCAATGGAATTTGAATTTCCCAGGATGGCACATAAACTTGGAATCATACAATAGAACCATCTGTCTAACCTCAAATTTTTGTTCTTGGTGTTTCTATCATGCCATGCCTTTTGCCTCTCATTTAAATACATCGACTTATCAATCCTCTCCTCAAGTGATTGTTCATCATCTAACCCTCATCCATATGCTATAAGTAATGATGGTAATATGAGTTCAATAGGTAACACAACTTTCATGTCAAAAACCTATTGAAAAGGTGTGGCCTTTTCGTTCTCTTATAAGTAGTTTAATATGACCATAGGACAACAAAAACATTTTCATCTCAATATTTTCTTCCCACATCACAAATCTTGGTTAATGTCTAATTTAGAATTTTGTTAAATGCATCGGGTATCCCATTAGCCTTTGGGTGATAAGGGGTAGTCTTGTGATGGGATACCATGAATTATACCAATAAGTTTCTAACTATCTCATTTAAGAAATGAGTACCCCTATCACTTGTTAAGCTCAATGGGCATCTATAACTATAGATTATATTTTTTGCGCAAGAACCTAACTACTATTTCTGCTATGTATTCCTTGTACGGGAACCACTTCGGCCCACCTTGTAAGGTAATCTGTGCATGTAATGATATAGTGCAAACACGTCCTTCGCATAACCACAAAAATAGGGCCTACAAAGTCAATTTTCCACTTCTCGAATGGTTATGCATTGGAAATCAGTCTTAATGGCATTTCATCTCTTTTCCTTGGTTTACCAAGGTATTGGCAGTGGTCATAGGCCTTGCAATACTCGATACAATCTTTGTAAATTGTTTCCCACCAAAAACCTACTAGAAGGATCTTGCACGTGGTTGCATTCCCTGTATAGTGTCCTCTTGCAATTCCACCATGTGTTTCCTCCATGATTAAAGTGCATTCATGCTCTAACAAACACTAGTGCAAAACATCATCGTGGCCTAGCTTGTATAATTATCCACTAATTAACATGTAGGGCGTAGCGCATATGGCTAATTTCTTCCTTTCCAAAATCTTCATTCCTTTCAGCACCACACCCATTTTGATAAACACAACAATATCTTCCAAGTCGGAGGACGTACATTACAATATTAATAGTTGTGTATTTGGAATTATATCCTTAATGCTCGTGCATCGTCTCTGAGTCAATCCTTGATAGATGGATAGACAACAAATTACTCTTACCCAGTTTTACAACAACCGTAAACTTAAACTCTTGAAATAGTAGGACCCACCAGCATATGCACCCTTATAGAATGGGCTTGTTTACCAAGTAATTCAATGTCATGGGGGGTCTGTGTAGAATATAAAGGGTGTTGCCAACATATATTACCTAAATTTTTGCAGCACGTAGATCATAAAAAATTCCTTGTGCTCAGTAGTAGTATAGTTCTATTTTTCCATGGTTAGCTTCCTACTAGCAAAGAACAAGAGGTGGTCAACAATTCCTTCTCCACGTTGTGCTAAGATTTCTCTAATTTCCATCCCTAGAGCAAAAATTATACATGGAATGCTTTATCTAAAGAGTGAAAGCATAATATGCATGTGTTAATAAGCATATTATTTAATGTGTCAAATGCCATCTACTGCACCTCTCCCCAATGAAATGTAATTTTGTGCTTCAGCAAATTTTCCAATGGCAAAAAGATCTTGGCATATCCCTTTATAAATTTCCAGTAATACCTCATATGCCAAAGGAATTTATGCATGATGCTTTGGATGGTAGGCTCCCCCAATCCCACAATAATGACAAATTTGGTAGGATCCACTAGAAAGCCTTCCTTACATATGATATGTCCCAACAAGGTTAAAAATGGAGTAGCAAAAACACATTTCTTAATTTTGAGGGATATACTCAACTACCAACATCTCTCAAACATCAACCTCAGATTGTCACAATGGTCCCTAACTAATCCATATATTGTCTAGTCATCTAGGTACACTTGTAGAAATATATGGATGAAGTCCTAAAATACCTGAACCACAATATGTGAAAACACAACAGGCGTGTTCTTTAGTCGAAAAGGCATGACCTTTTAAGGAAAATGTTACCCATTTAGTGGTGAAAGTTGTCTTTTCTTGGTCCTCCTTTGCAATTCTAACATGATGGTATCTTGAGAGTCCATCTGTGAAAGAATAGATCCCGCGCCTAGCTACTCCTTCTAAGATCTCCTTGGTGAAGGGGTTTGGAAAAGGGTAACTGACACATACCGCATTGAAATCCATGTAATCAACACAAATCATTATCCTTCCATCCTTATTGATGTTGATAACCATCATAATTATTCATTTTGATTCTTCAATGTCCTCAATGATGCATGATGCGATCATCTTGTCAATCTTCTAATTGAATTTGATGCACATATTGATTCATTTGATAAGGTCTCTTCCAAATGAGGCACGCACCTTCCTTTAAATTTATCTTCATTTATCCCAAGGAGTGGTGAACTCCTTTAAGCTCATGGTACTCACGCAGAAATAAATCATTAAATTTGTAAAATGGATCGATGATCTTTGAAACCTCCTTTTCCATCAAGTAATCTCCAATAGTAGCCTCCTTTGGTTCCACCTCCGAACAAATGTTAACGTTCTTTGTTTTTAGGGGTTCATTGTAGGTGTACGCTTTCTCATCACCACTATCCATAACCTCGCACATGCCCATAGTATGGTTAACATCCAATTTTTCCACTTCTTCACCATCTACCACATAGACTAATTTTCCTTTCTCTTTTTCCATGCATGCACACTAAATTTGTACCTCCTCGATTCTTTCTCATCATAACATGCTTATAAGCTAGGTTCACCCAATAATTCTATTATTCTATCCTCCGCCATGGCAATATCTCTCATTATTTAAGCATTTAACAACATGTAGCACCTCATTCACCAACGTTTTACTACTATGGTACTCAAAATCTTGAATGAGATCAACCTTTAACTCTTTCCAATTTTTGGTTTGACGGTGCAACTCGATTGAATGTACCATGTGTGCATGTAGCCTTGTAAGGTGGAGTAAATCTTATGCACCCATAAAGATGGAGGTAATACTTCTGCTCCTTGCATCCATGCCTTCTCACATTTTTGGATGTGAAACAAGGTGGGTTCCTTCCCATGATAATCTTGTATAACAATAGGTGCATTGCTTTGAGAGAAACCTATGATAATTTGATCCTTACCTTGCACCACTTTAGAAGGTTATCGTAATTTTTTTCCTACCAACATGTTGTGATACCAAATAAGGTATAACTAAACATCCTTCTCCTTTTGATCTCACATCTCCACTTTGTGTCTCCAATGCTCATAGGAAAAGATCAAGGTTGGCTCCCCAGTGTAATTTTGCAATTGTTTTCATCCTAGGCACTTGGTCGAGTGAACCTTTGTTAATCTTGTGATAGAGTCTCTTAACTACCTCCCGACTAACTCATATGTCCCGTGCACCCAATTGTCACATGCCACACTAGTTGTATCACTTATATATTAAGCATCTTCCCACTAAATAATGACTTCTTTTATTAGTTGCACAACCTCAAGGTCCCTGATAGTGGGCACATAAATTCTTTCTAGGTATTCTTCTTCTAAGGGCTCAATATAGGGCACCGACTTCCCATCTGTCAAAGGAATGAAAACATATTCCTCATTTTTCTCAAAACTTATATATCCCTTACTAAAATGTAAGTCAACATTGTTATTATAGCACCAGGGGCACCCAAATAATGCTAGAAAGTTGTCGCCTCAAAGCAAGTGCTAAGACTTGAAGTCTCCATTGAATTTTTCCCCATGGATGGTGATAACAAAGACATCCTTTAAAACACAAATGGGCATTTCCTTTTTCTTATTACCCATATATAATACATTTGAGGATGGTTGTAATGGGGGCCTTCTCATTTTATTCCATGCATCTAAAGTGAGAACATTAAATTATGTGCTCATGTCAATAATAATATTTCTTAGGAGCCATCCATCAACAACTACATTCATGGTAATCTCCTTATCGTAGTCAAGGATGTGAGGAGGAAGGTTAGCGTGTAAGACCTACCTCTCACACTCTCCTCCAACACTTGGTACTTTATCTCTCAACCATTATCCTAATAGAGGGATGATATTCTCTTGGTGCAACATCTTACACACTTCTCTTACATCATCTATATCGACATGAAAGGGACCTCAATGCTTTTCTTCTACTCTAACTTCATGGATTACTATTTTAAAAACTGAATTTCCCTTGAAGAATTTTGATTACATCCATGGTATCTTGATATACTTCCTTCGATTACTACTATCCTTTGTATGCCCTTCTACCTCACAATCCGTACACCATAACCCACTGCAAGTCTCATGAGCTAAGTTCACAGACAATTTCTCCAACTATTTTTCCATTACAACAATTTGGGCTTCTAAGACAGACAAACTCTTGTATCAATTCCTCCTACGCCTCGGTACACAAGGTAGCCTCTAAGGCCTTACGTGGATATATTCAATTCTTTTTTAAAATATCCTGCTTTGAATGGTGTGATCAATCCTCTGATGAACCACTGAGCATGTTGTGAAGGATGAATGTCATAAGATAACTTAGATAGGAGAGTCTTGAAATGTACGTCATACTCTTGCACACTCTCTTTCATTCCTTGTTGAATATCATTCAATGCACCCATGATTTTCTATTCAAAATCAAGTATGTGGAACTCTGCCAAAAATGCATTACGCATTGCAATGTAATCCACCCTTTGTCTAGTGTGGGTCATACTTCTGTATGATCTATGTACGTGCCCTTTCAACATAGTTGTAAATTCACCTACTATCCACTCCATGGTAGTGATCCCCTTCATGTGCCATAGTAACACACACTTTTTTACATGTTCCAAGACATCCTCAACTCCCTTGTAATCATGTAAGTGGAGTGACATCTCATAAAACACCTATTGATGGTGTTATGGACCTTGTCTGCTAGATCCAAGACCTTGATTCCCTCTGATGTTACCTCCACCACCAGACCCACTATATCCACTAGTGCCAATGCCTCTAGATCCTCCTCTTGTCATAGGAAAGGGTCCTAATGCAATTTCACCCTATGAACCCACCGTCACGCTAAAGCATGTACTGCTGACAGTGTCTGTGATATCAAACCACTCCTAGATGTGTTTCCCACACTACTCCTAGAAGCGATACTCAAACCTTTTGATCCCACATATTGTCCAATTTTTTTGGTAGAAAAAATACCCCCAAACACAAGAAACAAATGTGTGGTCATAGATGTACTAAATGAAAAATTATACCTCCTAGGTATCTCTTGACTATGAATACCGATACCAACTAGATTATCAACACTTATATTAGGAACTCAAAATCTAAGCACAAGGTTATGGTCACCATGTGGGTTAATATGTGCCCCTATGAATCTTCTCCTTTCTTTATATGATGAGATCTCTCCAAAAGCAGGGGGGTTTCTATTCTGCACTTGCCAAGATGGGGTAGCTTAGACTACTCAGGTTTCATGTCCTCCACGCGAACCTCAAATCCTTCCCACAACATTTGCCTCCATAAATCCATCACTCCTGCAGCTTCGGGCTATCTTTCCAACTCCCTATCCTGAGATTCATTATACTTGAGCTACCTATCCTCTCTCTCCATTTCTAACGCAAGGTACACCATCCTCTACCATGCCAACTTTCATGCCCTATGTCTAGCAAGATTTTATCTAACCATGGGAAAGGCTTCCAAAATCAAAGTATTGACCAAAATCTTGATAGTCGGAGGAATAACATGCAAGAACTATCCTATAGGGAACTTCAATATATTGAACTTATCAATCTCTAGGAAATAATACGTAGAAATAGCGTATTGCAAGGTATACCTATTTAGCACTCTATTCCACTAGTGATCAACAACACGGGTCCAAGTAAGATTGGCATCATGTGACTACTAATATTCCTCCTTTTTCAAAACATGAGGTCTATATTACCAAATTTTCCTTGATGCATATGCTTTGATAGGCATTCATAAAATTCTACTAGAAATAACAGAAGAATGTCTCATAGAGATCATGATACAGGTTCTCCTCCACCCATTTTCGTGCATCAAACTCAGATTTAGTACTGAACCTTTGAGAAAAATCATCCTCCATGATTTTGATCCATGCTTCAAAATTCTCCAAGGTCAAGAACTCCTTTATTACAAATTTATCTCACAATAGCTTCAAAGAGGTCCGAAAGCGAAACTAAGATGTATTCGTTATTTTACCCTTAATACTTCTTTCTAAACCCAAGCACGTCAAAGCATATCATCTAGCATACGTTGGGTACTCACCGAGGTTCTGTGGACACCAAGCCCCTCCTTCATGTGATTTTTACAAGATATTCCTGCCATTAATGGAGGATTATTTATAGAAAAAGAAGTACATTCATCTACATTAAAAGGAAGAAGATATAACTAACAAATATACACATTAATGCATCGTAAAAGATAAATAAGGTTGTAAGCTGTACAAGAAACTAGATCGAGTCATGATAAGCCAAATAACATAAGGGTTTACCCTCATAAGCAAGTTATACAAAATAGATCCATGTATATTGATTTATCGAGTTCTAGTGGCCATATTACATTCAAAAGGGTCATCTTAGACCATATACATCAAATGATAGAGACTTAACTCCTGCAAACCTATCTGATCAGAGATCCTATGTTTTCCTCATTATATCCCTTGTTACAGATCCTAGTACCCATACATATGCTTAATGGTATCCCTTACAACCCTCTAGTACTAAGTACTCTAAACCCTAACACCACGAAATCCAAACCCTTAACATTTCCTAACATTCCTGTAGCACTTCGTTACTCTCCTTCTCTTTCTTTTCTCCCCTTTTCACTATGTACCCGTATATCTATCTATATGTTCTCTATACCAAACAATCTTTTAAATAGGACCATCATCCACCGTCATGACTTCTCTCTTGAGTAGATCACATGCCAAGTGTCGATGTGGTCCTCCATTGGCGAATGCTTATCCTCTTTGCAAACCTTCCACTAACTGTAATGATGCCTCTAGGAATATTCCTTGCATAAACTACCCTTTTCTTGACCTCCAAGGTTCCAAGATGGTACCTTATCCAATTATTACACCTAGTCAAGTCCTCAATTTTTTCCTCAAGTGACTCCATGATGCCAAATATGTCTAAGTCCTTTACACCCTTGTTCTTCCTCCTCTATGCACCCTGGTTTCACTTAAACCCTTTTTAATCCTTTTTTCCTACGCACTTTTCCCGAGCACCCTTCTATTTATTGATCCTCCACGTGCACACCTCTTGGCACTTAGCCAATATTTTAGGGTCCAACACTCATTTACAAACAAATGTATAAAATCAACAATCTTTTATAACACAATAATTCTATCAGAGATCAATGTAACCTATTCCTCCAACCATTATACACTTAAACAAAGCTACCTGTAGATGCACATCAACTTCACAGTCCTTAAGAGGGAAAGATTAAACACTAATATATTAGAGTGAGAAGTCGAGTTGGAATTCTAACTTCATACTACCTAAGGCCCATCTTGACATTCATTCCCATATGTGTTATCTCCTACAAGTTTTGAATGTACATAAGATAAAAGGATAAAACCATTTGACATGAGTGAGCCCATGAATCAAACAATGGACAATTACAATTGTCTTTAACTGAATCTCATGTTATTTCAAAACTCGCTAGTTGAAGAAGATTTGAACCATACTGAAACTTCCATAAGAAAACAGATTACTAGAGTCAAGTAAAGATACAACCCAGTGACACTAAGATCACAAAAACTCATCGAGTCGTTGAATATGGATCTACATTAAAGCCTTAGGATTACTATATGAAGGAAATAAAGTAACAAACTTTGTGTTACATTTAAAAATGAAACAGTATCCTAAACGGATATGAAACACTACATAGCAACCTAGTTTAAAGTTTCAAGGAGTCCATATGAGACTCAAAGAAAATATTCAAGCAATTGGTACCTCAAATAGTGGAGTGCATCGTAAAGTCAAAACATTAATACCTAGTAAGGGTATTGACTCAATACTTTAGTCCTAAAAATATTCAAAGCTAAATCACAGTGTTTGGTCAATAGAGATTAATACTAAAAGCCTCGAAAGAACCAAATAACCAACCAAGGAAACAAATGAACCCATATAATATAATGCCCAGATTGACAAGTAAACAATTACAAAATATTCCATTAAGATTTATATTAACCCAACAAAGATGGGTTTACAACAATAGTTACAGTGTTTCGAAAAATCATTTTGACTTTATTTTTTTGTGTATTGATTCTACAAACTTGAAAAGTATACCCTGGTATAATAATGATTAAGTTTCGGATATAAAATATAAAATCCCTCAAAAACAAACACATTGTTTCTTCACAAAAAAATTTCACATAAATGCATGTAACCATAAATATTTTTAATCGAATTACAACCAGATTCATATAATATTCAAGAATAAAACTAGATAACATCGAATAACACATAAACCACAAAACCCAGAACCAAGAATGAAATTCCACATAAAGAGAAGAGTTATTTTCATGAAATAATTAAATTGAGCAATTTATTATAATGAGTTAGAGCCTATCATGCCTGGTAGAGATCTTGAAAATTTCCTCCAAGCTCCCAAACTCTCTATCCAAGATTTCCCACAAGATTTCACGAAAACTTTGAATAGATTCCACATAAATCCCAACTTCCTCTTCCTCATTATTTTTATAGCCCATACCATAATGTTTCATATGTTAAATCCTCTATGCAATGGATAAGTCATTAATAAACTAAAAACGAACTAACAATTTGAAGATCAAAACATCAACATGTAAAGCCAAAGTGCTCAAAATGCCAAAGGAGAAATGAAAAAAAAACTCCTATCTTCTCACCAAAAACCATTGTGTTTTCCCCAAAGGTGGTTTTCCATTTTCCAAGAAAATAATTGTCATGGAAAGACTACTAGTTTTCCCATCGACCAACCACCATTTCAATTTTAGAAATAACTAAGAGTTAAACATAACTTCACCAAACCTCTTAGTCACCTTAATACTTTTGCATGCCAAGTTAGACTTGGTTGTTTCCAAAGGTGGTGGTACTTGCCCCTTTAATTTCATTAATTTCAAAGTACTACATGGGTTGGCACCATGTTAACCATGCTCAAGCCCTTAGTAAATATGCCACCCGTATTTAGGTCCTTAGGTGAGGTCTTAGGTTTAGAGATTAGGATCTTAGTTAGGTTTAGATCCCCTTTTATGTAAAGTGTCAACCTTAGCTTAGGTTGATGATATTAATTCAAATACACTAGGTTATTAATAGGTCCCTTAGTGTATAGTATTACCTTAGGATATTTTATTTTAGGCCTTTAATATTTTTAAAATAGCCTAGCAATTTAATCCAATCCCCATTAGATCGGTAGTGATGTATGATTGCGATGAATGGAATTACTGTAACAATTTCAAAAGATATTCAAATCAATCTGAATATATAATATGTCACAAAACATTAAGATTCCATTTTAAACTTATACATTGTGATCATAATAGTTAATTGATCAAGGAGAATTCCTTGGATCACTAAAATTGATCCAAGGTATTGTCCTTCATCTAGTGTTCATAACATAGTCTAGGAACAAAAATTATAACAAAACTTAGCTAGCTTACTAGGTTATTAGTTTATCTGTCTTTCCTAAGAATCGATTTCACTTTCCACAAGTTGAATTCACTTGGTTTATTTCAAAATCAGTTAGTTAAGTATCCCATGATAAATCAACTTAAGTACAACATTTCCTTAAGCATGATTCAAATCAAATTTAATAGGAAACTGATATCATTCCATCAAACATGATCAAACAGTTCAAAAGAACACATCAATTTAGAACACAATCACATGTCAATGTTTTCCAACTTCAGTCAAAGAAGCAAGTAAAGATATCAACACGATGGGGCATTACATACCTCCCCTCTAAAAATCATCATCATCCTAATGATTAACTTAGTCAAATAACATTTTTAAGAACATAGGTAAAATATATAACTTATTCACCATATAATTCCCAAACACTAAGCAGAATTGCAGAAATTCAAGTTTTCAAAGGTTTATTATAACATCAAAATGGTTGTACCAAAACTTATTTAGAGTGTTTTTCCCAAAAATGGAAAAATTAGAGATATTTTTCTAACTAAATATCAAAATATCACATAAAACTGTATTATTTCATATCGAGAACAAATGAGGAAAGGAAATTTTATTGTCCTCAAGGTTCTCCCAAGTTTCACTTTCTTTGCTAAACTGGTCCCACTAGACCTTGCATTGGCTTATTTCATGGTTAATCAATTGCAACTTGCGAGTTTCTAGCACCCTTATAGGTTTAACCATGATTATTCTGGGTCTTAGACCTACAAAGAATTCCAATTCAATACATGTGAAAAATTTGAAACATATTTCTTAAGCAAGGAAATATGAAAAAAATCATGCTTCCATGCCAATGTGGGAGGAAATGTTGAATGATAGGCAGTAGGGTTGGCCACTTCTACAATTTTTAAAGGTCCTATGAAATGTAGTGATTACTTGGATATTTTTCTAAAAGTGATGGAGCTCTTTTTAGGCTTAGCTCTTAAAAAACTTTCTCACCAAGTTCAAATTTTCTATCAACCCTTTTCAAGTGTGCATAACTTTTCTATCTATTAACAGATTCCTTTAATCATTCATGGATTAATTTAACTTGTTGTTCTATTTCAGTAAGCATTTTAGGTCCAATTATCTCTCTATCTTCTATGTTATCCCAGCTAACTGGGGTTCTGCACTTTCATCCATATAATGCTTTGAAAGGTGCCATTTTTAGAGAGCAATAAAAACTATTATTATATGAAAATTAAACTAAAGGAATGTATTCTTACCATCTGTCGATGATCCATATAATACATTCTCAACATGTCTTCCATTACCTCATTAACTCTTTCATTTTGTCTAGTCATTTTTGGATGATATGCAGGCGAAATTCAGTTTTGTTCCTAAGGCTGCATTTAGAGTTTTCAAAAAATGTGAAGTCATTCTTGGGTCTCTATCAGATATAATTAGCTTAGGTACACCATGCAATCTAAAAATTTCATTAAAAACCTTTTTGCAAGAACAGGTGAATCATATTTTAGATTTCCAATAATGAAATGAGCTACTTTTGTTAATTTGTCTACCACAACTAAAATAACATCATGCTTATTTTTAGACATAGGAATCCCTTGAACAAAATCCATACTTATTACCTATAATTTATCTTTGTGGTATGCTTTGTGGGTATAGTAGACCATTTGGGTGTATATGTTGAGCCTTAACACACCGACATTCTAGGAAATGAGGTACAAAATCAAATATATCTTTTTCATCCCTTTAAAAAATATGTGTGTTTTACATTATCAAGAATTTTTATCACTTTGGGATGTCTAGAGTAAGATGAGTTGTGAAATTCAGTCATTAATTTATTCCTTAACTTATTTTCTAAGGGTACATACACTCGATTTTCATGCTTTATAATTCCTTTGTTATCGATTCATAAACTGTTATCCAAAATTTTCACCCCTATAAATTCGAGATAACTTGTTACGATTTGAATTATGGGCTTGTGAAGTGTGGATGACCATCAAATTCAGCCCCAATTAGAAGAGAAAGATACATTGTGCTTTGACTAGGCCGAATTGGTCTTAACTCATGGTGAGTGGCGGCGGAAATGAATGTTCAAGTTGGTGGTTGATATCATTATGAAATTGGTAAATTTCAATAGGTTAGATGCTTAGGTTGAATGCCCGAGGTTGGTCAGCTAGGTTGAACGGAGGTTAGAAGGCTGGTCATATGACACACTAGGTTGGATGATGGTTGGACACCTAGGTTGGTGGTAGGAGGAATGGCTCATGGTTAGATGGGTAAGTGGTGTATGGACGGGTTGGATGACATCCAACCCCCTTAAGATGGATGACACAAGGTTAGATGAATGGGTTGGATGGGTGGTACATTGTAGGGGTTGGTTAGTAGTACGAGTTAGATGACATCCAACCCCGGTTGGATGGTCAAGGTTAGGTGACATACAAGATTAGGTGGCTATAAGGTTGGTTGGGTGGCACACTATACGGATTGGGTGGATGACACATGAGATGGACGAACCTCTCCATAGTTATATGGTTGGGATAGATAGATGACCATCTAACCCCTTTGGTTGGATGACATATATCACACGAGAAATGAGGCTCGTCGAGGCATAGACTCTCTGCTCGGAGTTAGACATGTCATTTGGTTGGATGGGTCTTTTTAGGCTGGACTACATGAAAAGATAGCTGAACTACAACATTAATTCTAGTTGTTGTAGTTTTTCAACCACCTATCAAGAATTTATTTAAGGTAGGTGAGGAAAATTCCTATATATATGTGATAACCCCTTCATTTTAATAGCCGAGTTTTGTTTGTAACGACACCATGCCCAAATGGTGACTGATTTCCCATGAGTTCCATACCTCAAATCGCTTCGTAATGTAATTATGGGCCTTCTACCATGAATATAATGGTATTTTGCATATTTTAAGAAATTTAAAGTGTGTTTTGTGGAAATTTTTCTGTCCTTGCTAATTTTATTTTGTAGCCTTTCCTTTCCATTTGTTTTTGGCATGTTTGTGCATTTCCTACTTGCAGGTTCCATTTTTGTAGTGTTGTCAATGCATGGGTGATTAGAGGATGCGTGGTTCTTTATCTTTGGCACACTTTTTTCTTCCCTCTCTCCCTTATCTTCTCCACTTTTCCTTCCCCTTGTGAAGATAGCTCAACCATCCATTTTTGGTCTATCACCACCCTTAGCTTAGGATTTCCCCTTTTTGCATCTCCTTCTATCCCTAGTCCCTTGGCATGTTTAGGTTAGGATTTTCTTTTTGCATTAGGAGTAGTGTTAACATTATGATAGGTAAAGGAAATGACCTTCTACGGAGGTTTTTCTTGGTTTGTAGGTCCCATGACTAAGACAATCCCATACTATCTCAAATCCCAAGTGTTCTATGACTCGGGGGAGGGTGCACATTTGATCTCTAACAATTTTTGCATGCGTGGTGGGATGAGTAATAAAATATTTACATCTAACATGTGTGTGATTTAGTTTATCTTTTTAGTCCATTAAGTTTTTATACTCTTGGTGGAATTTCAGCCTTTAGAGTCATGTTCAAGTAAAACCGATGACTCCACGAGATCCGACCAACCTATTATCTTTGTTGCACACCTTTCCTCTATCTTTCCATTTATTTCCATTTTTCTTCCATATATTTCCATTTTCATTCATTCATGAAGTTATGAAATCATGGCTTCATTCACTTCCTGGGATTCTCATTTACAGTAGAAAAACCATTCCCCTCCATCCCAACATTTCAAACTCCTCCTCTGAATTAGTTTTATGATCCCTATCATGAAGAATATGTGCATAACTCTCCCTCCAATGACCCATATGGTTATTCATCTAACCAAGATGTTTTTGAAGAACTAAGTTATATAGGTTATGGTAGAAGTTTCATGGAAGAAGATAATTTCAAGAGGTAGATCAAGGATATGCGAGATGAGTATGACATAGGATAGAGTTACAATCATGGTGAAGGTGGCCAAAATTGGTTCAGAAATCCCTACCAAACTGGTTCAACCCTCAACAGAAGCTACAATTTTTGGTTGAAATAATTTCATGGATTATAGACTGGGTTGAAGAGATGCAGGCTCACCTATCTAGTGTTGGGAAACCCTGTCAATGGGGTAACCCCATACTTTCATCCCACATCCCTCTCATTCCTCCTCCCCAACCTACGCCATCTCATCCATGAGTTTCATGTTCCTAGGTTTTTTCTTCCTACTCCCATTGAGGATTCCCCTTCTCCATCTTCTTCCTTCCCATCCCACCTTCATTTTTCTACCCTCCTTCTTTCCGATTCTCCATCTCCTCTACAAGAAGATACTACTCCTTCCCCTCCACCAAAAACCTTAAAAAAATCAATTACAGAGCCCAGAAGAAGAGAGTTTATATAAATTTTGAAGGATTGGGATTTAAATTTTGAGTCTAATTAGATGCCACTACTAGCTAAGCCCTCAATAGAGGTTGAGGAATAAGAAAAAGAGGTGGAAGATGATTTTGGAGTAGAGAAAGCACATGAGGACAATCAATACTCTATTTTCTTATAATGTAGCATGCATGCTAGCATTATATTCTTGGATGCTTCTGTTTCTTCTTCACAAGAAGTAGAATTGGAATTGAAGGAATAATCAACTCCCAATCTTCAAGAAGAGGAGTACATATAAGATAAGATCGAAGAGGAGTGTCTTGCAACACTTGATCATGAAGAGGATGATTTTCTATCAAACTTGGAAGATTACATTGGTGAAGAGGAACCCATTGAGATCAACACTTTTTATGCTCCACCATTTTTCTTCTAACATAATGAGCTACTTGTTGTAATAATTCTCATCATCAATCCATGGATCATGTAGAGAAATATGATGAAATCATTTCCAAATTAGTCATCCTAGAGGAGGTAGATTATTTTGCAGGGATGTTTATAGAAGCAAAATAAAATACACATCAGCTTACAAGGAACCACATTTTAGAGAGTCTATAGGATGTCCCCATTCATCGGGATCAACTTAAAAATAGTGGTAAAATCACAAGGATTGTCCATTGGTTCCCAAGGCTACTTTCCTAATCAGGTATTTGGCTAGCTTGGACCCAAAAATAGAGTTTCCACCGGTCATGCTCACTTCAAATCATGATGATGATCTTGATGTACCGAGGATCAAGCTGCAACACCTCTACTCAAGCATAAAATAGATAGAGGAGGTATTCATCATTTTTGTAGCTAATAATTTGAGGAACTTGGGAGTGCAAGGCATGTTTGCATTTCCACCATGTGATTTTTTTCCTAACAGATCACATGGCCACATTTTGTAAAGAAGGGAATCTATAGCTCCACCGCCTATTTCGGGCTTTATTTAGCTTCTCTTTGTATCTGGTTAGAGTAGGATAGGTAGGTTATTTTTCAGTAAAAAAGTGCTTGTGCACAATCTGAATACTCAACTTGGGGTATGTATGATTTTTCTCTTTTGTACATAAGTTTTGTGGATCATGGTAGGACTAGATTTTGGGGCATTTTTGTAGTGCATATTTTCAGCCCCAATAGATTAGTTATAGGTTCAGATTCCCCTTACCCTTCCTTGGTGAAATCTAGTTTTGGGAGCAACTACAGGTTCAATCAAAAAAATCCCAAAAATCATCTTTAAGAGCAGCCAAGGTAGTTTCAGTCCAAGTCCTAAGTTCACATGAGTCTTGGGGATAATTTTTATAAAGATCAGTTTCTTCAAGGTTAGGCTTGAATCCATGCCCAATGGATGATTCAAGGCTACTGGTCTTAGCATCTAGCAAGAATATGTCCCTTAGAGGTCACCAAAACTGTTATCCAAAATTTACACCCCTGCAAATTTAGATAACTTTTTGTAATTTGAAGTACAAGCTTGTGACATGTAGAGGACCATCAAATTTATCCCTAGTCGAAGAGAAAGATAGCTTGTGCTTTAACTTGGCCAAATTGGTCTTAACTCACGGTGAGTTGGTAGTGAATGTTTGATTTGGTGGTTGGGCTCATCATGAATTTGGAAAATTTCAATAGGTTGGACGCCTAGCTTGAACGCCGGGTTTGATGGTAGTTAAATGGCTAGTCACACAACACACTAAGTTAGATGGTCATTGGATGCTTGGGTTGATCGGTGGGATGGTCAATTGAGTTGGTTAGCCGGGATGCAAGGCTTAAGGTTAGATGGGTTAGTGGTGTAAAAACATGTTGGACAACACAAGGTTAGATGATTGGGTTGGATGTCTTGCACATTGTAAGGGTTGGTCGGTCATATAGTTGGACAACATCCTACCCCCTAGTTGGATGGTTGAGGTTAGGTGACACATAGGATTAGGTAGCTGCGAGGATGGTCGGGTTGAATAATGTATGACTCGGTTTGATGGCGCATGAGATGGACGACCCTCTCCACGATTACATGAGCGGAATAGCGGATGCTCATCTAACCCCTTTGGTTGGATGACATGTAACACACAAGAAAAAAAAGGATCATTAGGGCATGGAATGCTACTTAGGATAGATGGGTCACTTGGTTTAATGGATCACCAGTTTGGATGGCTCATGGGTCATAAATCAATCAAAGGAAGGCATGGAAAGACATCTCAATTACCACATTAATGGTGGTTATTCCGGTTGTTTAACCACTTGTAAAAATTTATTGTGGTAGGTGAGGAAAATTCCTATATATATGTGATAAACCCCTCATTTTAACGATTGAATTTTCTTTGTAATGACACCATGCCCAAATGGTGACCAATTTCCCATGAGGTCCAAACCTTTAATCTGGCCTCTGCAATGTAATTTCAGGCCTTGTGCAATGAATATAATGGGATTGTACATATTTTAAGAAATTTAAAGCGTGTTCTATGGCATTTTTATGCCCTCACTAATTTTATCTTATAGCCTTGCCTTTCAATTTGTTTTTGGCATGTTTGTGCATTTCCTACTTGCATGTTCCATTTTTGCAGTGTTGTCAATGTGTGGGTAAGTGGAGGATGCAGGGTTCTTGATATGTGGCAGGTATTGTCTACCCTCTCTCCCTTTACTTATCCTATTTTCCTTCCCCTTGTGGAGAGAGTTCAACCACACCTTTTTGTGCTATTACCACCTTTAGCTTAGGATTTCCCGTTTCTATATGTCCTTCCTAGTCCCTTGGCACATTTATCTTATGATTTTATTTCTACATTAGGAGTAGTGTTAGCATTAGGATAGGTAGAGGAACAAAAATTCTCACGAGTGTCTATATTGATTCATAGGTCCCACGGTGAGAGGCAGGTCCCATGTTGACTCAAATCTGAGTTGTCTATGAATTGGACATGAGTACACATTTGAGATCCAACATAAACATTTGTATCTTGTATCATTATAATTTACAGCAAGTGTTGTTTTTACTTGCGATAGTACGAGTCAAACATTATTTATTTCTTTACCTCACCCTTGACCAAATTTTCCAAGGTTACAAGTGTGGAAATATGTTTCCTATGACTTAGCACATCTGCCACTTTGTTCTCTTTACCTTTAATGTAACTTATATCAAATTCATACTAAGACAAAAAATCTAACCATCTTCACTGTTGCCTTGCATTAAGATTAGGTTGAGTGAAGATGTATTTTAGCCCAAGATGGTCTATTTTTAATTCAAAGGGCTTACCTAAGAGATAATGTCTCCAAAATTGTAGTGCATGAACTATGGTAGAAAGCTCTAGGTCATGGGAGCATAATTCAACTTGTGTAACTTGAATTTTCTTCTCTCATATTTTATAACATGATCATTTTACAGTAATATACCCCCTAATCCTTCTCCGAAACATCTATGACAAATGTAAAGCTTCCATTTGGATTCAGAACAATAAAAATAGGTGTTGTAGTTAAGCTGTTATTTTAATGTTTAAAATGTTGCTTTACATTTATCATCCCAAGTGAAATGTTTATATTTCTTTTGCAATGAATTAATTGGAGCAACAACCTTTGAAAAATATTTTAAAAATTTCTATAATATCCAACAAGCCCCATGAATCTTCTAACTTCATGAACATTCTTAGGTGTTAGCAAATCAATTATAGCTGCAATCTTTGATGGATCAACTGATATTCCATCTTTACTTATTACATGTCCTAAGTAATGTACTTTTGTTTCATAAAAATAACATTTTGACAACTTTCCAAACATTTTTTCTTCCTCAAAATCTCAAGTACAATCCTTAAATGTTCATTGTGCTCATTCGCGCTCTTGAATGAATAGATCAAAATGTTGTCCAAGAATACAAGTAAAAAATTGTCTAAGTATTCTTGAAAAATATTATTCATAAAATTTAGGAAATATGCAGGTGTGTTTGATAAATTGAAAGGTAAAACAGTGAATTCATAGTGCCCATACCTTGTTCTAAAAGTTGTTTTATGAATATCTACATCTTTGATACTCAACCTGATGATTTCCGGATCACATATCTATTGTTGAATAAACTAATACACCACACATCTCATCAAACAGATCATCAATCTTGGGAAGAGGATATCTATTTTTTATTGTTTCTTTGTTTAAAATTTTGTAATCAATACAAAGCCTAAGTGTTCCATATTTCTTGTTAACAAAAATCACTTGTGCTCCCCAAGGTGAGATAGTCAATCTTATTAAACTTTTAGATAAAATTTCTTGCATTTGTGTCTTTAGTTCAACTAATTCAGTTGTACTCATGTGGTATGGTTCTTTGGAAATATGTTTGGTTCTTGGTTTGATCTCAATTGTGAAATCAAACTCTCATTTCAGAAGAATACTAGGCAATTCTTCCAAAAACACATCATTATACTCTTGTAACAATGGATATTTTTCTATAAAATCACTACCTTATTTTGTTGTTTTAGAATTTTTACTCCATATAACATGTAGCCTTTTTTTTATCCTTTTTAAGTTGCATGGCTGATTTTCTCTAACTGAAATGTCCCTTTTGACACCTTTTATGTCTATTATTTTCTACAGATCAGCAAGATATTTTATGTGTTTTTCAAAACAATATACTTTTTCCTTATGATTAACAAGCCAATTCACACAAATTATGACATTATAAGACCCTAAAGGTGCAACATACATGTCTACTTCCATATTAAAACTTGGTAATTCTAAGGCTACGCCAAAAATACATTTATCAATTGTGTGGGCAACATTGTTCCCATAATGGATAGTCCATGATTTTTCCATAATTCCATCTTTTCTTTTTAATTTAGAAGCTAATTTACTAGAAATAAAGCATTATATAGCACCAGTATCAAAAGTATAGTTATTGGTAAACCAAACAAGTTACCTGGTACTTCTATAGGTGTAGCTTTGTTTTTAGCTTGTTTATCACTCTTTTGTAGTTATAGGCTATAGACAATGAAAAATGTTTAGTTTTTAATTTTTAAACCATGGGAAAATAAAAATAGGAAATATGAATTCCCATGCATTTTCAGATATTTGAAATTTCAATAGCTTGCCCTTTTGCTTTTAGAGGGAACAAATTCGGAGGATGAGGCCATGGTGGTGGAAGAAGTGAGTTCCCTTGTGGAACATGTTATACATATGGATCTCCTAAGCTGCTACGGGCGTGAATGTCCTCAAAATATTACATGTTATTTTTGTGGAAATAATCATAGCTATGAGGAATGCCCAAACCTGTATGAGCATTTTAGCAAGTAGCATAAACAAGAAAACTAAGGCACGGGGATGGTTAGGGTATAATGTTGTTGAGTATGGAGCTAAATTACTCATGTTTTAGCATGTAATTGGAACTTGCTGGAAAATACAGTAACCGACATCGGTCAGGGAAGACCGGCATCGGTTAGAGTGTGACCGGCATCGGTCAGGGCAAGTTGGAACCGGTGACGGTTGGGCAGAACTGGCATCGGTTACCTGTGCGATGAGCTTTTAATTAACTCTCGGGATTTATTTCTATTTTTAGCATTGGAATAGATTTAATGAATGTAATTGCATGGCTAAGTTCCCTAAAGTCTTAAATGACTATTTAAAGCATAAAGCTAGGGTTTAGAGTAGAGGATTGATCATAATTACAAGATAATTGTGTGAGAGAGAATTCTTGGTGAAGAATCAAAAGCTTAAAGGAAGAAAGTATTGAACATGTGAGAAGTGTAGAAGATTGTAAATCTTCATTGTATATCTTGTCAAAGCTTTGGATAATAGATTGGTTTGTTTATTGGTGGATGTAGCCCACACTGGGTGAACCACGTTAAATCTAGAGTTGATTTATGTCTCTTGTTATATATAATTCTTCTGGTATAATATATGCTTTTATTTGCATGTATGCTTAGATCTGATATATTATTTGTACAACCGGTGTGCTAACCCCAACAACTGGTATCAAATATTTGTTTGAGGGTTTTGTGTGTTGAAATATTTACTCACAGAGGGTTTTCTGATTGAGTGGGAGCTACAACAATGACAAAAAAATAAATACAAGGTAGAGAAGTTTGACGGCTGAAATTATCAATTATGGAAGATGCAGATTGAGGATTATCTATATCAGAGAGATTTGTACTTACTGTTGGATGAGAAGTCTAGACTATGAAGATGACTAATGAAGAATGGAAGATTCTTGACAAAAAGGATTTGGGATCTATAAGATTGAGCACAGCAAAGCATCTATGGCTTCCAATATTACAGAAGCGGCTTCTACGATAGACTTAATGAAATCTCTTGCTAATTTATATGAAAAACCTAGTGCTTCAAATAAAGTTTATTTGATGAAGAAACTTTTTAGTTCTAAGATGCATGAAGGTGAATTTGCCTCTAGTCATTTGAATGATTTCCGATCTATTGTAAATCAGTTAAAATTAGTTTCAATACCATTTGATGATGAAGTAAAAGCACTTTTATTCTTATGTTATTTGCCTAATAGTTGGGACAACTTGGTAATGGCTATTAGTAATACAACATCTGCTAATAATATTTTGAAGTTTGATGATGTGGTTAGTATAATCTTAAATGAAGAAATTTTCGGGGAAAAGTACGGAGGAAACATCATCTAGAAATGCTTTGAATGTAGAAAGCGGGCGAGGTAGAAGGAGAGATCCAAGAGTAAGAGTAATGGGAAATCAAAGTCAAGGGATAGAAGATCTAAATCCGAAGTACGGGAATTACTTGTTGGAAATGTGGAAAGAAAAGACATGTAAAGAAATATTGTTGGTCAAAGTATAAAGAGAACCGAGAACCGGACAAAGTTAAAGAGGTGAATCTTACTGCATCAGAGGTAATGCAAGATGCTCTTATTCTTTCTTTAGATAGTATAATTGAATCATGGGTTTTAGATTGAGGAGCTTCTTTCCATGCAACCCCTAATAAGGGTTATTTCAGAAATTATGTCCAGGGAAATTTTGGGCATGTCTATTTGGGTGATGATGAACCTTGCAGTATTGCTGGTAAAGGGGAATTTCATCTAAAATTGCAGAATGGAAATACATGGGTATTGAAAGATGTGAGACATATTCCAAGCCTCGGGAGGAATCTTATTTTTGTAGGGCAACTAGGTGAATCTAGTTGCATGGTTACTTTTACAGGAGACTCTTGGAAATTCACCAAGGGTGCTTTTATTATGGTAAGAGGTAAGAAGGTAGGAATGTTATATTTATCTACCTATATTACTAATTCCTTTTCTGCATTATCTACTTGATTCAACATAATCGGTTAGGTCATATGAGTTAAAAAGGAATGAATATCTTAAAGGCTAAGGGTAAGTTATTAGATTTGAAAGATTTAGATCTTGATTTTTGTGAGCATTGTATCTTTGGAAAGTAAAAGAGAGTGAGATTTATCAAAGTTGGGGCAACTAAGAAGGAGCAGAAATTGGAGCTTGTACACTCAGATGTGTGAGGACCAGCTCAGGTAGCTTCTCATGGTGGATCTCAGTATTATGTTACTTTCATTGATGATGCTACAAGAAAGGTATGAGTTTATTGTATTAAACACAAATCTAATGTTTTTGAAACTTTAAAAGATGGAAATCCCTTATTGAGAATGAATCAAATTCTAAGTTAAAGTGCCTTAGATCGACAATGGTGGTGAATATTGTAGCAAGGTTTTCAATTATTATTGTTAAGTGAATGGGATACGTAGAAAAGAATGGTTCCAAGAACACCACGGGGAGAATGGTGTTGCAGAGAGAGAATGAACGGGACAATCATGGAACATGCTAGAAGTATAAGGATACATTACGGATTGCCTTTCTGATTTTGGGCGGAAGGAATTGATACTGATGGTTTATTTGATTAACCATGGCCCTTTAAATTCACTAGATAGAGGAATACCGGAGGAAGCATGGACTGGAAAAGAGGTAGATCTTTCTTTTCTTAAAGTTTTTGGTTCGAGAAGATTTTGTGCATGTTGATAGAGAAATTAGAAAAAAGTTGGAAGTAAAATTCAAGAGGCGTGCACTTTCATTGGTTATGGATCTGGTGATTTCGGTTTTCATTTTTGGGATTTAGAGAATTCTAAAATTGTTAGAGTCGTGATGTTGAATGGAATGAAAAGAGAATGTACAAGGATCAAATTTTAGTACCCAAGGATGATAAAATTAAGAGGTTTATTGATGAAAATGAACTCTCGGGTTTTAAAGAAACATCTACAGAAATACACAGTAACTGTGGTCGGTTAGGCCACGACGGCATCGGTCGATGAATTGCCGATGGTTATAGAGGATCGAACCACTGTCGAGTTATCAAACCGCGTCGATAAGAGGTGACCAACGTCGGTCACCGCCGAAGTAAATACTAATGTCCAGGAGGTCCAGATTGAGTCTCTAGTACCCCAAACTCCTGTGAGAAGGTCACAAAGGGTAAGTAAACTTCAAAAAATATTTTCACCTTCTCTATTTTATCTATTATTGACTGATAGTGGTGAAACAGAAATATTTGAAGAATCAGTGCAGGATAAAACTCACGTTTAGTGGGAGCATGGCATGGATGAGGAGATGAACTCTTTGGAACAAAACCAGACTTGGGATTTGGTTAAATTGCCAGTAGGAAAGAGAACATTGTAGAACAAGTGGGTTTACAAAATTAAGGAAGAAGAGGGTGGACAAAAAAGGTACAAGGCAAGGCTTGTAGTAAAGGGATTTACACAAAAGGTAGGTATTGACTTTGGTGAAATATTTTCTCCTATTGTTAAGATGACTTCTATTTGTATTGTATTGAGTTTAGTTGCAGTAGAAGATTTACATTTAGAGCAACTAGATGTGAAGACGACTTTCCTTCATGGTGATTTGGATGAAGAGATTTATATGCAGCATTGCTTGGGTATGAAGTCAAGGGTAAGGAGAAATTAGTGTGTAGGTTGAAAAAGAGCCTATATGGGCTCAAGAAAGCTCCAAGGAATGGTACATGAAGTTTGATAGTTTTATGCATAAGCATGGTTACTTGAGATGTGAATCTGACCATTGTGTTTATTTCAAGAAGCTTGAAAATGGGAGCTATATTATTTTGTTACTATATGTGGATGATATGCTTATTGCAGGATCTAGTATGTAGGACATTGGTGAGCTTAAGAGAAAGCTATATCACACGTTTGCAATGAAGGATTTAGGATCTATAAAAAGAATTCTTGACATGCAAATACATAGAGACAGGAAAAATAAGAAATTGTATTTGTCTCAAGAGGATTATATCTACAAGGTGTTAGAAAGGTTCAACATGCAGAATGTAAAACCTGTTAGCACACCTATGGCTGGACACTTCAAATTGAGTAAAGATCAGTCTCCTTCATCACAAGAGGAGGTCAAATACATGACATGAGTGTCATATGCTTCAGCAGTTAGAAGTCTTATGTATGCTATGGTTTGTACAAGACCAGACATTGCACAGGCAGTGGGAGTTGTGAGTAGATATATGGCTAATCCAGGTAAAGAGCATTGGAAAGTAGTCCAATGGATACTCAGGTATTTGAAAGGGACATCTAGCATGTAGTTATGCTATAGAGGTTCGGATATTTCATTACGTGGCTATGTTAATTTGGATATGGTGGAGATACTGGATGGTAGGAGGAGCACTACCTGGATATATTTTCACAGTAGGTGGAGCGATAATTAGCTGGATTTTGAGATTGCAGAATGTTGTGAATTTTTCTACTACAGAGGCAGAGTATGTTACATCTATAGAGGACAGAAAGGATATTATATGGATGAGTAGGTTCATGGAAGAGTTGGGAATGGAGCAAAGTAATTGTAAAGCTGTTTGTGTGACAGTCAGAGTGCAATTCATTTGGAAAAGAACTCAGCATTTCATTCGAGAATGAAACACATTCAATTGAGATATCACTTCATATGGCAGGTATTGGAGGATGGACAGTTGAATCTGGAAAATATTCATACAAGAAATAACCCTGTGGATATGCTAACGAAGCCATTAGCAAAGGAGAAGTTGGAGCTACACTCCTTTTGTTGGTCTTCAAGTTTAAGGCTCGAGGAGGAAGAAACAAAGCTAAGGAGGAACCAAGAATGGTATTGTACAGGTATAGTGCAGTAATTAATCTCCAAGTGGGAGATTGTTGAGTATAGAGCTAAATTACTCATGTTTTAGCATGTAATTGGAACTTTCTGGAAAATACAATAACCGGCATCGGTCGGGCGGACCAAATCAGTTAGAGTGTGACTAGCATCGGTCGGGGTAAGTTGGAACTAAATTTCTTCAAATATTGCATGTTGCACATGTTTTGGTTCTAATGGTAACCAGCATCGATCATGGCGAACCGATGTCGATCGGGGATAAGCGGCGTCGGTTAGTCCAGGTCAGGAAAAGTAATTCATGCTAGGTTAGGCATAACTGGCGTCGGTCAGGGCTAACCAGTGTCGGTCAGTCTAGGTTAGGAAAAGTAACCCATGCTAGATCAAGGTTAACCGACATCGGTTACCTGTGTGAGAAAGTTTTAATTAACTCTCGGGAATTAAATCTATTTTTAGCATTAAAGTAGATTTATTGGATGTAATTACATGGCTAAGTGCCCTAAGTTTATAAACGACTATATAAGCATAAAAGCTAGGGTTTAGAAAGAGAATTAAGAGAAGGATTGAATTAGATCCTTGATTCTCCTAGATTGAGAGGATGAAGACAAATAAGAAGAAGAAGAGAAAGAAAGAATAGGTTACATGAAGACAGAGTCTCCATGGAAAGGAGATGGACAAAAGAAAATAGCAGGTACATCTGAATGGTGAGAAGGGTTAAAATCTTCTACTATATTTCCTTTGTATAGTTATTGTCTCATTGTAATGGCTTGCATAGTATGCAAAGAACATAGATTTTCTTCTTGTAGATCCACATGTTGGTGAGATCTTGTATTATAGATCTATGTAGATCTAGTCTTATATTGTTAGATCCACAAGTTGTTGTGAGATCTTATATTGTAGATCCATGAGATCATATTGTATTGTTGATCCATGTAGATCTAGATATTGTAGAGGAGGTTGTCTTCATGTTTGCACAGGTTATGTAGTGATGGAGAGACAAACTTACTTCTTGGTGCATAGTCATAGTTGCACATATGGTAGACCCATGTGAGAGGTCTTGATTGCAGATCCATAGAGAAATTGGTAGCAGTTCAGAGATGCAGTAGTTCCTGGTTATGTGAGATTCTACTGGTGGTGTTTGGAGGCACAGTTGTAGTGCACTCATGGAGATCCGTTTAGAGATCTGGAGGAGAGGAGATACTCTTGGAGAGATACATTATACTCTTGTATTGAAGAGTTGGTTTGTACTCTTGTTGTATTATATATATGAGATCTCTATCTTTGGTGGATGTAGCCCACATTGGGTGAACCACGGTACATGTTGTGTTATGTGTGTATACTTTGTTTTGATTTGGATTATTATAGTTTATACTTCCACTATTGTAGATTTTGGGAATTTTTAGATCATGTGTGCATGATTTTGTTTATTATTAAATCATAGCACTATTCCGTAGTCCCGAATTCCCAACAACTAGTATCAGAGCTTGGTTATCTTGGTTAGCTTGGTTATTTCAGAGCAAGGTTTTGCTTCAGTATATTGTTAGTGTTTTACTGACAGGTGTATGAGAGCAGGGTTTTTTTTTCTTGATGTGAAGATCACAGGAAGATATTTAATCTCAAGTGGGATCTAGAAGAGTAAGGTTACTAGAAATTATAGTGACCAACATCGGTTAAGTGGCAACTGATGTCGGTAGGGTGACCGTGGTTGGTTACAGCGTAACCGTGGTTGGTTACAAGGTGATTGTGGTCGAGTTATTGGGCAACCTAGTTTTAAATAGAAAATCACAGATCTGAAGAAATGGAAAGATGCATGGAATGTATCTTGTTTGCTAAGGTGTCCCCAGTTCTTGGAGGCACAAGCATGTTGGTCAGATTGCATATCTAGTTATTGAGGTATGGTTTTATCTTGGTATTGCAGTGCTTATATTATTTTGGTTGCACATGCATGTTTGGGATTGCAGATATAGATATGAGAATGAGAGAAAACAAGTAGTTATGCATCCTTTGGTGCAGTTAGATGCATGGGCTTCATTAGAGAAGTTGAATACAGTAGCACAGAATGAAGATAGGGTTTCCATCATAGAAACATTTCTTGATTGAAGATGCGGTTAAGTATCTTGGTGCTTTAGTAAGGTGATGTATTTCATCTGGTGCATGTATTATTGTTGTTAAGTTTTTGTGCAAGGTTGGGTGCTTCTTGAAATGACTGGCTCAACACAACTATCAACTTTGGTTGGAGTAGGCACCTGGTTTGGTGACCTATGCCAATTTGGGGCATTGTGTTAGTTCCAGCAGCACCGATGTTGATCAGGGAACCAACATCGGTCATAGAGGGTAGTCGGTATTGGTCAATGAACCGTGGTCGATCTCTATGACAATGAGTTTGCACAGGGTTTCTTACAGTAGAAGAGGGCATGGCTGGTTCAGTGTCCTGGTTTGGAGGATTGAGTTTCTTGCACATAGTGTATATGGCAGAGATGGTGTAGATCACTTCAATGTTTAGATCAGAAAGAGGACGGAGTTGGCTTGGTTAGTCTAGTGAGACTTTGAGTCAGGTATCTCTATATGATTCATTTTTTATTTCTTTTGTTTGGAGCAACTGATATTATGTTTGGATAGTGTGCACGGATTTACACCATTTTTGGTGTTGTTTGACTTTTATTTCCCGGTTGTGTGGAATCTTGAGGACAAGGATATCTAGTCTAAGGATGAGATCCTCAATGAAAAGTCATGGTTAGACACAGTTGTAGGTAATGGAAGATGTTGAGTACACAGGATGAAAAGAAGTTGATTCACCTACTTCACAAGAAGTCCAAACTTTTGTGATGTAGAATTATTCTTTGATAAGAAGGGAATCAATTTATATTTTCTTTCATCCGGTTTTATTTCTCACTGACATATTAGCTTTTGAGCTTGGTGTTAGAGGCAGTGTAGGGAATTTCGTGTTTAGTGGGAGAAAGTCATGGTTGTTGGCATTGTAGGATTGGATACATGATGCACATGTAGAGTGAGAGGAGAATGCTACTATTCAGAGTGGCAGAGGCACTAGTTGGTTTTGGAGGGCAATCATGGATTTGTAGGTATATTGAGTTTATAGCTTTGTGATGTCACTTCTAGTTTATTTTATGGTGCCTGGATATTCCTTAGGGATGACAGTTGATGGTAGATTCAGCTGATTTTAGATGATAGAGAAATTTTCAAAGTTTGAAGGGTGAAAAGGAGAAAATATTTATTACATGAGATATCGGTGTCGGTTAGTGTTAACCGTGGTGGATCTTTGGTCATGGTGGTGTAAGGTCGGTTAGGGGAAACCATGGTCGGTTAGGGGAAACCGTGGTCGGTTTGGTCATAGGTTTGACAACAGTGTTTATTTACCATTTTTAGATGGTGCCCTTGTTTTGCTTTCATCTTGGTTGATTGTGCAGAGTATGTTGATGACATGTTTGCTAGTATTAGTTGCATGGTTTAGCATGGTTGTTTTTTATTGACATTGATGAGCACATGATTCATATATGGCTTTGGAGTTAGTCAATGAGAGACTTGGCACTTCTGGAGAGCCTAATGATATGGATGGATGTATAGGTGAGTTTATACATGTGGATAGATTTAGTTTTGTGAGTCTATGATGATGCAAATGTTTGATTTGCACATGGATGCCTATGGGCACAGTTTAGATGCCTTGAGCATGAGTAGGGGATGTTTGTATTTCCTCTTGATTACTATGTTACTCCTTGATAGGTATGTTATCTACAGATGAATGTCTTGGACATGCTAGTTGTTTATGTAGGGTTGGATTTATAGATTGCAATGTTTGGATTTCTTTGAGTTATGTAGGTGTTTGTGGATTGATCACCCACTGTTGCATGTAGAACTCATTCAGGGTTGTTTTTACTTGAGATCTTGTTTTGCTTTCGCATATTCTAGTTTGAATTGTCTTTGGATAGTTGCATTGGTGGTTACATGGAGACATGGATAGATGGATGGAGAACATGGTTGGTTTTACAGGTATGGCTATGGTTACCATTGAAGCTCAGTACTTCAGTTTGAGTGGGAGCTCTTGCAGGTGTGTTAGTCATGATGGCTTGGCTACATGAGAGGCTTGGTGTTATGATTCAGTGGGAGCTTGATGTATGGATAGCTTGGTTATCACGAATCAGTAGTAGCTTTGTGTAGGTATTTGGTAAGTCATGTTTTTATCTTCTTAATTTGAGAAGATGGTTTGATCTTCCTGGTTTTATTTTTGAGAGAATTTTTGAAGGAAAGAATAGATGGTCTTCATGGTGTTAGAGAGAACGGTGATGTATAGTGTACAAGATAGGTACAAAGTTTTAGTAATTTATCTCCAAGTGGGAGATTGTTAGGTTATGGAGCTGAATTGCTTCAAATATTGCATGTTTTACATGTTATTGGGTTTCGGCGATGGCCGGCATCGATCATGGCTAATTGGCATCGGTCATGGCTAAGCGGCGTCGATTAGGGCTAACCGGTGTAATCGGTCTAGGTTGGGAAAAGTAATCGGTGCTAGGTCAAGCATAATGGCATAAGTCGGGGTTAACCGGCATCGGTTAGTCAGGTCGGGAAAGTAACCCACACCGGATCGGGGTTAACTGCATCGGTTACTGTGCAAGAAATTTTTAATTAACTCTAGGTATTAAATCTATTTTTAGCATTAAAGTAAATTTATTGGATGTAATTTCATGGCTAAGTGCCCTAAGTTTATAAATGACTATATAAGCATAAAAGCTAGGATTTATGAAGGAATTAAGAAAGGATTGAATTAGATCCTTGATTCTCCTAGATTGATAGGATGAAGACAAAGAAGAAGAAGAAGAGAAAGAAAGAACGGGTTACATGAAGATAGAGTCTCCATGGAAAGGAGCTGGATAGAAGGAAATAGTAGGTACATCTGAATGGTGAGAAGAGGGTAACATCTTCTACTGTATTTCCTTTGTATAGTTATTGTCTCATTGTAATGGCTTGCATAGTATGCAAAGCACATAGAGTTTCTTCTTGTAGATCCACATGTTGGTGAGATCTTGTATTATAGATCTATGTAGATCTAGTCTTATATTGTTAGATCCACAATTTGTTGTGAGATCTTGTATTGTAGATCCATGAGATCATATTGTATTGTTGATCCATGTAGATCTAGATATTGTAGAGGAGGTTATCTTCATGTTTGCACAAGGTTATGCAGTGATGGAGAGACAAACTTACTTCTTGGTGCACAATCATAGTTGCACATATGGTAGACCCATGTGAGAGGTCTTGATTATAGATCCACAGAGAACTTGGTAGTAGTTTAGAGATGCAGTAGTTCTGGTTATGTGAGATCTGTTGGTGGTGTTTGGAGGCACAGTTGTAGTGCACTCATGGAGATCCGTTTAGAGATCTAGAGGAGAGGAGATACTCTTGGAGAGATACGTTATACTCTTGTATTGAAGAGTTGGTTTGTACTCTTGTTGTATTATATATATGAGATCTCTATCTTTGGTGGACATAGCCCACATTGGGTGAACCATGGTACATGTTGTGTTATGTGTGTATACTTTGTTTTGATTTGGATTATTCTAGTTTATACTTCCACTACTATATATTTTGGGGAATTGTTTAGATCTTGTGTGCATGATTTTGTTTATTATTAAATCATAGCACTATTCCACAATCCTAAATTCCCAACAGAAATTTCAATATCCTACCCTTTTGCTTGTAGAGGGGGAAAGTGAAAATTTCAAATTTTCATATCCCACTCTTTTTCTTAAAATTTATAATGTATTAAACAAATTATTTAATACCTCGGAGAAATATTGAGTAGGGTTTCAGATTTTTTTGGTCAATCAAAAAAATATGTCTTCAAAATCAAAAAAATATGCACAGACCATAGATTGTGGGGATGATTGTTCCAATCTAGGTTGTTTTTGCATGCGATTATAATGTTGTTCATAAATAAAGGAACACAAAAGTAGCATAGAATTTTTTCACACAAATAATGGTAACAATAGAGGTTACAAAAAGAATCATGATGATTGTTTGAATAAGATAATAGATAGAGGTTTCACAGACATCATAAAGCACAAAATGATTCCTCATATTACTAAACCAAGTATTTATAGTAAAGTTATTCATTTATTTATTGCGAGATTTATTAGTTTCTCTATAGTCGATTGGTTCCTATGTTTTACATGCCAGTCAATCGTGATCAACAAAAGCCTTGCTTTGTCCTTTGAATCATGCTCCCTAGTCAAGCCTTACTTTCAATTTTTTTATTATATTTGTGCCAAACTTCCTTGTTATTCATGTAAACTCACTTTTTATTGCATTAATAAAAGAAATGTTAATCACTTTTTGCTCTAGTATTTATCTCGTGTTTAATGCTTTCCCATTTCTGTCATTCTATGTCTCTCTTTGACTATTTTTGTTCTCATCCCTTCGATTGTTTTTAGGAAAATGATAGCTTCTAAAGACAATCACCTTATTTTTAATTTTATTTTTGTTGAGAGAACCAAAAATAGTTTAATGTTGTTCATCAAGATGATGCAAAGAAACCTCGTTAATTAATGCATATTACATTTTTTACATGGTTATCACCTAGATATATTAGGAAAATATTTGACATTAAAAGTATTAATTCAAAACTATTAAACTATATTAAGAATTCAATTGTATAATAATTATTTCCAATTATATATGTGTTTCCATGTAGAATTAACCAAATGTAATGTCTTCATCATTTTTATGGTATGTACATTGGAAGTTAAACACATTATATATGCAATAATATTATTAAATCTAATTTTAATCAATATGCATTTTATAATTAATATATTCTTCCTTTTGAGCTCACTAATCTATGCCAAAATTTACATAGCTTTGAGGAAGCCATAATGTAATTGGTTGTTTCAACAACCTATTGAAAAAACCTCAATTCTATTTTGAATTACATACATGATTTTACACGTATATTTATATATAAATTATATAAATTGTGGATTTATTTGTTATCATATGTATCTTTTCAATATGATATCTTTTCTATGAATAAACTCTACCATAGGAAATGTTGTATACCCTAGCATCCACTAGGCTATAATTCTAATTTGGAAAAATCCTTCATTTTCCTTGGCACCTCATGGATCAGTTGTTTTCATATAGGTAACACAACATTTTTGGTCCTAACAATCACTTTTTTCTTTGTCAACTATTATATTCGCAAAGATTAACAATTTAGATTTATAAAAATATTCATTTTGAATATGATATATTTACCTTTAAGAATAAATTAGAGGCCATTTAGGATGCAACGAGTAGATGACATCGTATGTAAAAATTTGTTTTATAGATTCTCAAAAACAATTCCGAGTTTCCATACCTTTCATAAATGTAAAATAATTATGCCAGAATCTTGTAAGAAGTAGATAAAACTATATGTTTACCTGTATAACATATTAAAGATATGATTTTACACGTATATTTATGTATCAATTATATAAACTCTATATTTTTTATCTTTTATAGCTTTTCAATATGATTTCTCATGTATGAATACAATCTAGGAATAGATTAGTGGCTGTTAGGGTGCAACGAGTAGTTCATGTTGTATTTAAAAACTTGTAGTATAACTTCTAGGTCGCTAGTCTAGGTTTCTTATCTTATCCTAAATGTAAAAATATTCTGCCAAAATCTTAGAAGAAATATAGAATTCTGGATGTATAACTATGTAACACATGAAAAACATGATTCTAAACTTACACAACTTCATTATGAACATGATATATTTTCCTTTAAGTATAGCTTAGTGGCTTGTAGGGTACAATGCATCCAAGTCTATATGTATACTATTATATAAATTCCATATTTATTTTTTACCGTTTATATAAACTCCTTTTTTAATACGATCTAAATGAAAAATGTTGGCTACTATAGCGACCACTAGCCTATAATTCTTATTTGGATGAAGTATTTGTTTCCTTTGAGACTCAAGGATAAGTGTATTTTTTTATATCCAACACACTTTTTTCGGTAAAGCAATCACTTTCTTTTTCTCTCATGTTAATACGCTTTGTTATTTTTAGGCAATACACTTTTTTTGGGTCAAATGATCACTTTGTTTATGACTAAGAATTATTTAGCAAGCTGCTTTAATTTATCGAGGACGTCTCATTGTATAACATTAAGACCTTACAGCTTTTTTGTATTAAATAAATCAAATTAAAATATTTTGAGATAGTGGGTGCTAGGTACTTCCACACTATAATATTTCAAGCTTAGTGGGTGCTATAATCTATCCATTTACCCAATTATATTTTGAGCTTAACTTCCTTTAGCTTATGACACAACATAATATTTAGATCTTAGAACTATTCAGTTTCAAAAGAAAAGAAAGTAATATATTATAAGCATAGAGGTGGGTAGGTTATTCCAAAACAAAATAATATGATCTTAGTGTATATTGGTATTAAGAGATTAACAATTCTTTAGGTTATGCCAAAACATATTATTTAGTTATTCAATTATTTTGGTTATGTATAACAAACATGATATGTTATTTTAAATTAATATATTTTTATCTTAGCGCCTGCTAGGTTATGCTACCACATAATCGTTGGGACCTAGCGATAGTTAGGATTAAGAAACTAAATTAAGGTATTAAGAGCTTAGCAGCCACTAGGTTATGCACATACTATAGTATTTGGGTATTCAATTCACTATCTTATGTATCGCAAAAATTATATGTATTGCAAAGAAGATATATATAAATTAGTTGAATTCATTCTATGATTTTAAGATATTAAACTGGGATATTTCGATGATAAGTCTTCAAAATAAGTACATAAGGAACTTGTCCATGATAAGTATTCCAACAGTGGACTCCCATGATGATTACAAGAAACTTGTCTTACTAAATATATGCCAAAATATAGGAAAGAGCTATAATCATCTTCACTTCACCCACAAATACTTACTATGTGGATAAACTTTGTTATACAAAAACCAATCCGACCCTTAATAAAAGAACTAAAGAAAAATGATTTGAGGAAATATTAGGCTATTCATCCTCTTGGATCCACATCATCGATGATCTCGACATCCACATCCCCTTTACTCGATTAGGTGGAGGTAGACAAATCGACACAAAATTCCAAACTTTTCACTTTAGCGCAAGCAGGAGTTCTATACCCCGATTTTCTGCAAGTGCCTCCAGACCATGGGTAATCGCATGTATCCCCTACATCAAGGCATGGACATGATCTTTTGAAGGATGACTAGATTCTCTTCCAACTTCTCATTCTCCTTATGAAAGATAAACATCCCGAAGTGTTAGTATATTTTCCGCACTCAATCCTTGCACTATGTCAAAAAAATTCCTCCACCCTTTGGACTGGTTTGGGTCAAGAATTAGCTTACGCATGCTCTCAAAAATATCACTATCATCTTATTCTTCAAGTTACTTTGTGACCAACTAGACCTTACCAATCCAATTCCGTATAGTTTCCCTTCAGAATTTTCCCATCCATCCAAGAAGTAAACGATTCCCTGATGTTCTTGCTTATCACAGCTCTTTTCCTCTTCATGTTAGGACCACACTCCATGCTACCCAAGAAACCACCAACACCCCTGTCAGCATCATAGAGAAATAAGAAGCACAATGACCAAAGATGAAAAAAGGAAAGGGGTAGTGAAATTTCCAGCCAGGCCAGAGATATAAAGCCACTACTACACAAAAATGAAAGGAAGTAAGTGTGAAAGTAATGAATATCATTGATTATATATACTTATCATAAATATCATGCTTCCCATTAAAACTCTTAAATGCTCAATGCTATCTTACATGTCATGTGCATATAAATCTTAATCGATTTCATCTATCACATGAACATAATATATCGATGTCATAAATAACCATTAAAGTGACAGATGTCATACCCTCTTGTCGCCACCAAAAAAGGTTACCCTCCGAATAATCTAACAATTTTGAATAAAATCTTATCAAATACTATGTTTTGACAAATTAAATTAATTTGTTTTGATCTTATCGACCTCTAAGTTAATCAACCACATTAACTTTGGAGAAATGTATTAAAATCATCATCTATATAAATTAGTGAACTTTATTATATGATTTTAATATTTTAAATTAATATATTTCGAGCATGGCACCCGCTATTTTATGCCATCACACAGTCTTTGCATCCTATCGGTGGTTAGGATCCGGTAAATTAAATTAAGATATTTTTAACATAGTGGCAACTAGGTTATGCCACAACATAATATTATGATCTTAGTAGTCTCTATGTTTGAACAAAAGAAAGGAATAACTTAAGAATATAAATATTTTGAGCTAAAACCAATATTATTTAACAAACAAGAGAAAGATAATGACTTTGGAGATCTTTATAGAAATCAAGACTAGTATAAATTAGTTGAATTTTTTTATTAGAGGTAAAAAGGGTTGAGGGGACCCTACCCGAACATCAAACACTCTCCATGAGAGCAGAAAACAACATTACAATAACATCAAAAAACCATAATATAATTATTCATAGTAATAAGAGCTCTCTGGAGCCCATAAAGCAAAACTAACAGCAAAAAAAAACATAGATAAACTAACAAACATTGATGAAAGTAATAAAACAGAGACAGTGAAAAAAAAAAACAACCCATCCCAGGTCATTTGTAGGATTTTTCAAGCCCCTCCAACACCTTAGCCCATTCTTTCACCAAAGCTTCAATATTAACCGCCAAGGATCCCAGGTCGAAACCATCCAGTAGCCTTTCTCTTCCTTCCCTGACTATCCATGACACAATAGGTATTGGCGAGCTGCCCCAGAGTCTGAAGGTGTTGCAGGGTTGATTTCACCATCACAATGCTCCATTCCATATAACTATGGAGAATTGCCTTAACTTGATCCATCTCTTTGGTTATGGCACCAAAGTTGGCCTTTAAAACCTCAATCTCTCTCGCCCTGCCCAAAGCTGACCACTACCTCCACCTACTCTTTCATCTTATGTCAGTCATTGAATAAAAACTAGACCGAGCTCTTAGTGAGCCACATATCACCCTTGAGTTCCTCTATATCTGCACCATCCTTGCCAAGTGGTTTTCCCCTTTGATCGGACCAACGTGACCCATTGCCTATAGAGGCACACAAGGAATGATACAGGAAGTAGGGGAAACTAAAATCCTAGCCACACCTAAAATGATTTAGCATAGGGAGGTGGTAGGCATAAATACACTTGTGATGGCCCTTGAGGGTTAAAAATTGAATGAGAGAGAGAGAGATACCTCATCATACGGATTAGGTAAAGACAATCTAAGGTAACCAACAAAATGGGAGGTGAGATTCTCATTACCTTTGAGAAAAATATTCAATTCTCTTCGATGCTTCCTTCTTTGGTTTGTAGACCTCCCTCCCCACCACTGGAATTCCCATCACTTTTTCCACCAAATCCACAGTAATCTCCATCCTGATCCCCTTCATTTCCACCACAGCTCCTTTTTTGGTCACTTTCCAGGCGCTGGCAAAATCCTTGCTAAGATTTTCATAATGCCCTTTGAATATTTTCAAAAAGGGGTAAATCCTTGCTATCAAATAGAGCCATAGCTTCAAGCGTGACCCCTTCAAGATTAGTAGGTTCAGTTCTGACAAGATAACCCCCATTTGGCTGAACAACAAAAACCTCTTCACGAACAGACCCAAAATCTAGAATGCCAAAAGATTACTCGCACACCAAGAACTAAAGTTTTTTTAATTATTGGTAAATAGTTTTGAAGGGACTATACCTTGTTACAAGGAAGGCTCACCAGCCAGATATAACAATGAATATACAATGATAAAAGATCAAAATCCAAATGTAACATTGTTACCAAAGCTAACCAATACCGGGTAACAACAAGAAGTAAAAAAGGATGTAGCCCACAGGAAGACCACAAAAAAACAACATCTACCAAGAACTGAAGTTTCTACAGACACGGGAGATAATAAGAGCTCTCCAAGAATATGTGTGAATCTCATTCCGATCTTCTCATTATTGAGAGATAAATGCAAAATCATCATATGTCCAAAGTGAGCTTGATGAGATTGACACCCCATGAAAGGATCTTATATGTGTGCATTGGTGTCTTTTAATAAGTGTGCCCGCACCTTGGGATCAAGAATTTCCACCTCCTTCAAAAGTGTCAACTCAAGCCCATTAACCCCCATATTAGCAAAGAAGTCTACCACAGCATTAGCCTCCCTATACACATGTTTGAAAGTGATAAAATTAAAAGATAGAGCCATTTGATTAATACTCTTAATAGAGTTATGGTTGGAGATAGAGATGGAGCCTTTCCCATTTATGTTGTTAATTATGTTCAGGGAGTCCCCTTCCACTTCCAGATTGGCAAAATTGTGTTGCAGAGCTATAGATAGACCCCAAAAAAAAACCCCAGCAGCTTTAGCGACATTATTAGTTTGAGTTCCCAAATTGTGATAGAACCCAAGGATAAATCTACCTTCAGAATCTTGAAACCCCCCACAGCCTACACGACCAAGGTTTCCCTTGGAAGCCCCATCAAAGTTTAATTTTAAACAGTCCTTGCTAGGTTTCACCCAACCTTTGAGTTGAGGGTTAAGACCAGGGGGCTAATGGTAGTGGGTCCCAGACCCCACTTCAAAGAAAACTTGGATTCATTTTGAAAGGACTTTTTTTGGAAGTTCAGATTAGAGAAGTTAGCAGGATAGAATTCACACAGCGGGCTCCAATTTTGTTGGGGGTTCTTTTTTGCCTTTAAAGATTCTTCTATTTCTTTCCTTCCATATCTCCCAAGCCAAATGCATAATAGAGAAGGTCCATAAAAAATTTAATCCTTGGCTCTTAAAAGGACTTGACCATTGAATCCACAGCAGTTTTATGGAATCCAGAAAAACCCAATTAACTTCAAAAAGATTGAGGATGGTTTTCCTGACCGAGACAAGAAAGGGGAAATTGAGGAACATGTGTGAGGCATCTTCACAATCAGATTCACACAAAACACATCTATTAATCATGTGGAAATTTCTCTTGTTCAAGTTGCCAACCATAAGAATCTTGTCATGGATAACCAGCCACCAAAACATATTAATCTTGGGTATTAATTCTTTGACCCAAACACTTCCCCAGTTAAAATTATCATCTTCCCCCTCTTGAAAAAAAGAGTAGTAGGTGCTTTTGACCGAGAAAAAACCATTATCTTCCTTAGTCCAGAATATACTATCCTCTTCAGGATTCTCTTTGTTAATAATAACTCCTCTTAATCTATTGTTAATAGAAGAGATCTCAATGTTGTTAGAATGATCCAAAGCTATGGTTTTCCATTGTCCCAAAGGGTCATCCAAATTGAAGAAGTCTCGGACCTTGGTCCCATATTTGGTCATAGAATCTCTATAGACTGTTGGGTAAATAGTCTTAAGAGGAAGGTCCTCCAGCCATTTTTCCTCCCAAAATTTAATGGTTCACCCATTTCCAACAAGCCATTTGCAGCCCTCAGAGACCACATGTTTAGCCCAGTTTAAAGATTTCCGAAACAGGAAGAAGCATTAGAGTTCTAGGTGTAGAAGCACCATTCATTAGCAAACATGATTAGGCCAGTATTTCCTTCTTATAATACTAGTCCAAACACTCTCTTCCTTTATCATCTCCAACTCATTTTTTCCAGCATAGCTTTATTCATTTTGGTCCAATCTCTGATACCAAGGCCACCAAGTTTTTTGGGGGTACAGACCTTATCCTAGGTGATTAGAGGAATTCTATCTTTTGATTCGGTTCCACTCCATAGAAATATTTTTGTATGCTCTCCAGCTTGCAAGCAACTTCAGAGGGTAATCTATAGATAGACATCATATAAACTGGTAAATTCTGAATAGAGCATTTGAGAAGAACAACTTTTCTAGCTTGAGATAGCAGCGACCCTTTCCACCCTTCCAGTTTCTTTAGAAATCTATCAATTAGAAAATTCCAATCAGCATTCTTTGGTTTTTCCACCCCAATAAGCATACCAAGATACCGAGTTGGGAGAGTTTTAGAAGGACAACCAAGAATACTAGAAATTTTGATGCTTCTTCTTTCAGGGGTATTGATAAAGAAGATAAATATTTTCCCATAGTTGATCAATTGATCCAATGCCTCCTCATAATCCTTCATTAATTGTTTGAATTATCTGGCTTCTGGGACAAATACCACACCAATCAACATAGTGTCATCAAAAAAATGCTGATGAGAAACCCTCTGACAGTTGACAACCAGAGAAATACCACTGATTCTACCCTCCACGGTAGCCTTATTAAGAGATCTACTAAGGGTCTCAACCATAATAATGAAAAGAAAAGGTGAGATAGGATCACCTTGTCTTAAACCATGTGTGTTGTTAAAAAACCCACAAGGGGTCCCATTAACTAGGACTGAGAACTTGGTTATGGAAATACATGAGAGAATCAACTCCTTAAAGTCCTCTCCAAAGCCGAACCTTGAAAGAATCTTCAGAAGGAAAGACCAAGAGACTCTGTCATAGGATTTTTCCATATCAAGCTTAATAAACATGGCTTCCTTCTTATTTTGTTTCACCGAGTGGAGGGTCTCCTGGATGGTGACAATGCCATCTTGGATCTATCTTCCCATAACAAAGCCTCCCTGCTGATCAGATATAATCGTAGGTAACACAAGCTGAATTCTTAGAGCCAAAATTTTTTAGCACATTTTGTAAACACAGTTGCAAAGACTTATGGGTCTAAATTTTTAACTCCATAGGATCATGATTCTTAGGGACCAAATCTAGAAAGGTGCTATTTAACTCCTGAAGCATCCTTTTATTCTTAAAAAATTCCTGAATAGCATTGCATATATCATCTCTCACAATCTCCCAGAAAGTTTGGAAGAAGAAAGTAGGGAAACCATCAGGTCCTGGGGCTTTATCAGGGTTTAAGGATTTTATCATGAATTCAATTTCTTCCACAGAAGGGATTTTAGTGAGCATGAAGTTGTCTTCTTCATTAATCAGATGGGGAATAACGTCTAGAAACTGCTCTTCCTTAGTGTTGTTAGAATCTCTAGAGGATGTCAAAAGCCTGCTGAAGAAAGAACATGCCTCTTGTTGAATTTCCTTAGGGTCATTGAGCATAACTCCCTCTTCATTTTTTATGCATATAATTCTATTTGAGCTCCTTCTTTTGAGAGTGGAGATATGAAAGAACTTTTGTTCTTGTCACCATCTTTGAGCCATGAAACTCTAGATTTCTATTTCCAAAAAAATCCTCCTTCGAAGGATGTTATGATACTCAACAAGTAAATCCTTCTCATTATTTTGGATGAGCATAGTATTTCCCTCCCCAAGTGATTCCAGATCTCCCTGGAGGAGTGAAATCTCATTAGCCAGAGACTTTTTTTTTCAAAAATGTTACCAAAACTTCTTTTATTCCATTCTTTCATTTTTTTAACATGAGCAAGCTTTTTAACAATTCTGAATAAAGTCGTACCTTTTATTTTTACATTCCACCATCCCTTAACTAAATCAGTAATATCCTCATCTTACAGCCACATCTTTTCAAATCTGAAAGGGATTCTCCTCCTCTCCTTAGCCTTGATCTAGAAGAGGATAGGATTGTGATCAGATCCTATGTGTGGAAGGGAAAACAACCTAGCTTCTTTTTTCAACCATCCCCAAGAGATCAGAGCTCTGTCTAGTTTTACTTGAATCAGTTGGTCACCCTTTCTTCTATTAGACCAAGTAAATCTACTTCCTCTAAGCTCAACATCCATAAGATTATTGAGGGAAATAAAATCTTGAAGGTCTTCCATGCTTTCAAGTGAGATCAATATTTCCCCCTTCTTTTCTCTAGGACACAAAGGGGTGTTAAAATCCCCCAAAATCACCCATTCCATCCCTTTGATCATGTTCTGAAATTTGGAGAGATCGATGAGATTTTTTTCCTTTCACTTTTACTATTTGGGGCATAAATATTTGATAAGATCCAAAACTCCTTGGATTTCTTATCCTAAAAAAGCAAAGCCATATGGTTATTTCTATTAAGAAGCTTTATACCTTTGAGTTTTTCTTCATTCCAAATAACTACCATACCCCCAACGGTGCCTGTCGAACTAACAGAAAAACCCCAAAATTTATTGCAATACCTTCCACAAGTCTCTAAAAAAGGGGCCTCCACCATCTTAGTTTCCTGCAGAGCCAGAATGTCAAAATTGTGAGTCATCTCCAAATATTTTATCAATCTCCACTTGACAGGGTTGTTCAACCCCTAATATTCCAAGATATTATATTCATTTAGTCACTTGGTTCTTTGATCTTCTAAAGCTTCTTAGATCCAGTTTCGATTGGGTTCCATCATCTATTTCCTTTTGACTCTGTTTCTTCCTCGCCACCTGTTTGGAAGGTCTCCCAGATCCAAATTTTTGGGGTCCCTAGAATTTTCCCCTTTGAGAGGAGTAGACAAAGAAGTATCAATTACTGCTTGGTTAAAGTCCCCCTTCCTAGACTTGATCAACTCATAGGCCTCTATAGTTTGAGTAGAAACTACTTCCTTAATAATGTCATGGATGTTGTTAAAAACCAACTGATTTTCAGTTCCAAGGGTCACAACATCCTTTTCCTTAACCTGAATATTTTCAAAGGGATTTGAAATCATTTCAAAAGACTCATTGAAGCTGCTATCACCCAGATCTTTTGACTGAAATTTTTCCTTGGTTACTTAAGCAAATTATCCAATTTTTGTGGAAAGATCCTTTTCAGCTTGAACATGGATCATAGCCTTCTAGAACTATGGTTCTGAATGGAAATTCCGTTAGGACTTCTTATGCCTTACTTCTATAAAACCTTCTTCATCCATAAAGATAGACTTCAAGACATTTTTCTCTCTAGATTCATTTCCATTATTTTTTGTTATTTGGATGCCCTTATTAGTATTTACCTTCTTTGGAGAGACTAGAGGGGCACTTCCTTTTCCTTTGTCCATTTCCTATTGATTATTTTTCCATTGATGCTTTGCATGCCCCCATCCCTGACATTTCTCACATCTTAGAGGGAAGTTTTCAAAATCTATTTTTGTTCCCAACTACCCAGTTTTGACCACAAGGAGATGGATTTAGGAAGGGAAGATCCCATCAGAGAATAGATATAGAATCTCACACAAACCACTCTAGATTTAGTAAGCATCACATTATCGACAGAAACAAAAGTTCCAAGGGTGTTAGCAACTCCTTTTATAATATCCACATCCCATAGTTCCAAAGTGGTAGACCTGGGAGTCTCACCCAAACAGGGAACTGATTAATATTCTCTCTGTCAGGGTTGAATTTGGGGGTCCATTTCCTTAGGAAGAGGCCAAGTTTCCCTAGGAACCATGGGCCATCATTGAGGATCCTCTGTGGATCTTCAGAGTTGTTGAAACTAAACAAGAAAAATCCATTTGGGAGGGTTGTGACATCCATATGCCCCTTAGGTTTCCATTTTGCAACAGACCAAGACCTAATGGAGTCAATATTTGGTCTACCCCCCACCATTTTTCCTATCAAGGCATTCTCCATTTTACTCAGATTCTCGGTCTATAATGATATCTGGGATATCTAAGAATTTTCTTGAAGCATCTTGTTTAAGCTGAGGAATGATTCCAGGACTTTTCTCTTTCTCCAAGTTCAAAATATTCACATAAGTTTTGGGGGACCTAGTCACCATGTGATTCCCATCCACCAAAAGGGTTTCACACATACCTATTTCCCTCAAAGACTGGTCCATAACATCTGTAAGATCTCTAGGAGGAATATATCTATTGTCAGTCTCTCATCCATTGTTGTTCAACCCTTCTTCCTCCTCCTCATCCTGCTTGTCCTTCCGCCCACCTGATCACCCTTCCCATCCACACCCGAACACCCTTCCCACTCACCTCATCACCCTTCCCACTCGTCCTCATCTTGCTCACAAATTTTGGTTAATTAGTTTAATTTTTGTATTCATTTAATATTTGGAATTAAGATATTTTGATCTTAATGCCCGCTAAGTTATGCTACCACATATGTTTTGGATACTACTGGTGGTTTCGAGATACATTGAGCATAGTAGTCGATAGCCTTTGCCATAACATATTATTTTGATATTTAATTTGCTAGGGTTCAATAATTCATAGTTACGATATTTTATAGCGGTTAAAAAATTATAGGAAGACATTTTGAGCAACAAAATATTATATGAAGGTTAGAGTCGATATGATTAAAAAAATTAAATTAACATATTTTGAACTATGTGGAGACTAGGAGCTTCCATTATATATTATTTTGATCATAGTGGTTGCTATAATTTTAATATTTTACTAAATGATAATTTGAGCTTAGCATCCACTAGATTATGACACAATAAAATACTACTTTGCTTAGCACTCACTAGGTTTAACAAAAGAAATAAGATATTATTAGCTTGGTTGCCAAAGTGGGCTATGCCAAAACATAATATTTGGATCTTAATGGTAACTAGGATTTAGCAAATTTGAATCGGCATAGTTTAATATTAGTGATTGTTACGTACTTAAACAATATATTATTTTGATCTTCGGTGCTAGGTTTGCTACAACATGTTATTTGGTGATTTCATCACGAGGGTTTAATAATTCCTAAGTAAGATATTTTATAGCATCTCAAAAATTATAGGAAGATATTCATAACATTTCTGGTGCTAAACCCATAATATAATATTCTAGGTCTTAGTTTTCACTAGCACCGAACTAGTAAGAGAATTATATTTTTATATTAGAAAATGGTACGTTATGCCACACCATAAATTTTTCGATCTTGATGGTTTCCAAGTTTTATCAAAATAAATTAGGATCTTTGTGATTTAAAAACCCACTAGGTTATACCAATACATAAAATTTTGAGCATAACAATCTTAAGGATGTAAGAAACCTCATTAAGATATTAGGAGCTTAGTCGCAACTATAATATGCCAAAACATAAAACTAGTTGAAATTAGAGTAAAAGGGGTTTTCCCAAATGACCTGTATACTTGCACAAAAAATACCTCACGGCCATGTATTACGGTGAAATAAAAAGAAAACAATCTCATATGAAACAAAAAAGCAAAAATGAAAAATTCTCAAACTAGACAAAGCCAAATTACATTTTATGGATATTAATGAGAGTAGTTGATTCATCCTTAGCATCGGCGGTAGGGATTCCTTGAACCAAAGACATCCACTAACTTAATGTGTTCCGGGGAAGTCTTTGTTGGTTTTCATCCAGTCATTTCCATGTGACTTTTGCATTCCTTGATATCGATACGAGTGTAACATAATATTCAATGGCCTTGTGTGGGTCAGGTGAGATCTTCTCTAAATGCTCATGGTGTTCCAAAGCTGCAATGGGGGAGCCCATTTTATTCGATAGAGGAGAAAAAAGGTAAACCAAGGAGAGATCCCACAAAACATCATAAATTTTGGATTCCATGCTAACATCCATGTAAAAGGAAGGGGGTAGATGCATATGCTTTCGTGATTAGGTAAGTTGAGTAGGGTGTAGTCATGAAAATGTCTAGGGAGACAAGAGGAGAAGCTAGAGAAGCATCGAGAAATAGGTGGAGAGGAAGTAGTGTTGGGTTTTAAATTTATTTAGAGACCTTAGAAGAGTGCTTTGAAGGGTGTGAAGGGTTAACATCCACTAGAGAAGACGAGAGATTGAAATATTTAGGACTAATGATCTTGATGTCGAATCGATTCAAAAGGGAGACAAGGGTGGTGGTGATGGCGGACAGAAAGAGGGAGTTAGTTATGGAAGAGGAGGGAGGACACAACGTTGATTTCCATGCTTATAGGGGAAGCATGAGATTTCATTTGGGAAGCTTCAATTTTGAAGAGAAAATACAAAAGGCCTTTACGTAGGAATGGACCTTCATCTTCTCTAGCCAGTTTAAGGGACCTCACAAGTGATTGAAAAAAAAATCTGCAAAGTTTACCTTTCGCTCATGTTAAAGATCCACAAGAAGAAAAAGTTGAGGTCCATATATCACTTTGAGCATCACTAAAACGTGAAGTACCTCCTCAATTTCTCAGAAACCCTATCCCAAGGTTGTGCAAGCGAGTCTTATTTAAATCAAGTGATACATTGTCTAATTTTCACAAGGATATAGGAAATAATCCATCTCCTCCTAAAGAGAGCGTTCAAAATAAATGTCTCCCTTTGTGGGGAGCCCCATCACAGCCACAATGGACTTCGTCAAAATAAAAAAATTCATCTTACCCACTTTGACTCTTCCTTTCTTCCGTGTTTCCATCACCTTCGTTGGTTACTCAGATAGAGTGACCAGATATTCTTTCCATAAATGATGTAACACCACCTACATGCAAAATATTCCAAACTACTAGGTCGGCCTTGACCTATTTGTAGGAAAAATTCTCAATGTGTTTGATGGTGTCACCCATAGTGAACAGGGCTATTCTCACAGTGATTTCCAAAAGCTTGATATAGACGATGCTTAAATAGAGATGTCGAGCACCTTCATTCCAATCTAAAACACATGTCTCCAATATTTATAATCAAAATTTAATGTAACTATTAATAGTCATTAAATGGTCCCCCCATCACACAAACACAATCTATGAATTCCATAAATGCCCAAAAAACCCACAAATATTGTATCCTCTTGTCGCTACAAAACAGGTTATGCCTCAACATAACCTAGCAACTTTTATTGTAATGTTAGTTAATGTTTAGCCAACTACAACATTAATTAGTTAATGTTCATGCAATTAGTGTATTTAGTGGAGGTTGAAGGTTAGAATGTTAGCGATATTAGATGTATTTAGTTAATATATATTATAAAGGAATAATATGCAAACAAAATCAAGCAAGGTGAAATAACTAACATTGTTCAACATGATTTCATTACGTATATATTATCGGATAAAAAATCATAAAAATATCTTATTATAATTTCATTATTGACACATTTATTTGTTACACTTAGGTTCTCCAAAATTGTTCATTACACATGCAAATGAAGTGGTTAAGTACAAAGATGTTACAAGGAGCACAATCAGCACTAGTGATGGGAATTTCTTTATGATATTTGGTGAGGTTATTTTACAAAAATATGTTTGACTATAATGAGATAGGGACGATGTTGTTTCGAAAAAAATACATCCCCATGAGTCCTCTCCATCCTGGGGTCTGATTATTTCAACGAAGAGTAGCTTGTTTAGTTTAGACTAGGATAAATTTAAATGTAGATACAATTACATGTACATGGAAAGAATAATATGCTTATTGGGTTTGTGTTCTCTTATAGGTACAATTACATTCAGAATTACAGGTACATGACAAGAAAAATATGATTTTTTATCTTTTAACTTGCCTCATAGATGTTAAAAGTTACTCTTATATTGAACCTTTACATGAATTTGGATTGGTGTTGGTATATTTATTAACTTGAACCAATATTGTTTTTTTAAGGTAGAGTCGACAATTGGTTTTTATATTACTTCAATCATATTCATCATTTTCATTTAACAAGTTACTGAATGATATTTTGAACGTAGCGTCCACTAGCTTATGACATAACATAATATTTGGATCTTTGCGGTCTCAAGGTTTCGACAAAAGAAATTGAGATATTATTTTGATTTTAGTGGTCACTGGGATTTAACAAATTAAATCAACCTAGTTTGATCTTAGCAGCCAAATGTATTTGAAGAATATAATATTTCGAGCTAAAGAGTCACTATCATTTAACAAGCTAAAGAAAGACATTGAGTTTAGTTTCCGCTAGTATCTCCAGAGTTAATCTCATAATGAACTTCCACCTAATTGGAGGATTGAATTGATATAAAAAAAAAGGTATAGTAGTTTGGGATTGAAGTGAAATTTGTAACTTGTTTTTAAATTTGTTACTACTCGAACAGAAGTGGGACTAGCATCATGGATGTTAAAAACTTTTCTTATTGGAAGGATTGAAAGATTTGTTAATTACTACAAAATGAATTATATGTTGTACTTATAATATGTAATTTTGTTTGAATGAAAAAATATTGAACATGTTTCTAAAATAGTAGTACTACAATTCTTAAGTATAACACCTGACATATCCATTATTGGACCAAATATATTCATTGTCAAAACATATGTTGTCTTACAAAGGATTTTTGGAGGAAAAATTGGACTAAGGATTTACTCCCCAAGGTCAACAACATAAAGATTATCTTCCTTAACTGGAATTGAATTGTAAATATTGGAGGATGAAAATTGTATTTATTTGAAAGATTTGTTACTTACTACAAAATACCTTTTATGTTGTACTTATAATATGTTGTTGTTTGAATGAAAAATATTGAACATGTTTCTAAAATAATTTGATGTCTTTTAAATGTCCTAGATCAATTGTTTTCACATAAATGATTTTCCTACATATGTTTATGGAGATCAATGACTATAATGCTCAAGTATAACACCTAACATATTAGTTCTTGGACCAAACATATTCATTTTCTGAGCATATGTTGTCTTAAAAGGATACAATTAATAATTGGACCATAAGCAATATCCTTAAATATACTAAAGAAAATTTTCTGAAAGAGTTTGATAAATGTAATTATTCATACCCCTAGAAAGGGTAATAAATGTGTGGATTATCTTGCCAAATTGAGGGCTAAAGGTAGTAATTTTAAAGTGTGTGAGAGGGGAGATGATATCACCAATGTTATTAATCTCATTAAGAACATTAAGTACTGATGTGTTAATGGTTGTTTTCCCTCATTGGGATGTCATCCTTGTACTTATGGTTAGCATGACCCTTTGCATGTGTAGGATATATGGTGGGATTTGTATTAATTTTTCTCTTAAAATTCATTTTGGCCATTGTTTCTTCCATTTTAAATCTCAGTTGACTAAAACCATGGGAGGTGGTCATTCGAGAACCGATCCAATGAGCTATGGTTCCTTGAGGAAAACTCCTCCTTGTGGCACATTCTGAAAATTGGGGGGTTTAAGAATTTCATCTCAAAAATTTTGGGGTCTAATATTTATCTTATGTTAGAGTTTGGTAGGGAATGGAACAATGGTAGTATGGCGATCGACGGCATGGAAATTTAGGTTCATAGGATTCAATAGCGTAGATGACCTGGAATGGAGATGGAGGGCTTAAAGATATTCAAAGACCACACAAAACTCAAGCAAGAAATTGAGACTTTCTTCTGTGGTAAAGAAATGGCTTACATGCTTTGGTAGACTATATATATATATATTTTGCATCCCTAATATTTGGAATATGGTATGCCTCTACCTTATGAGGTACATTACTCTTGAGGTGAATTATAGAAAGATATTTACTTGCCATCTTACTATGCTTAATATGTTTAGGCATAAGAATTTTATGAGCCTTCCTTTTTCTTGTTTATGTTTTTTTATTATTGGTAAATATTTTTGGAGGGACTATACCCTATTACAAGGAAGGCTCACCAGCCAGATATAACAATGAGTATACAACAACAAAATATCAAAATCCAGATGTAACATTGTTACCAAAGGTAACCAAAATCGGGAATAACAAGAAGCAAAAGGACATAGCCCACAAGAAGACTGCAAAAAAAGTAGCAACTATACAACAAAAGGAATGCACAAAAACAACCTCAAAACTAAATTCCACCAGCCCGAGACAAATTATTTTTTGGATGCTCTTTCAATTCTGGACTGAATCATCTGTAACAAGGTGAAAAGCACCAAAGTGGTTGTGTGCGTTGAGTCCGAAGCATCCAGCTATGAAATGGTCATATTCCTCTCTTTCTCATTCCCCCATATAGTTGTAGGGATCCCACTTAACATAGCAATGCTCTGAACCTATTGTTCCAAGAAATCACTTATGGCTTTAAAGATAGCCAAATTATGCTCATGTCTATCTTTTGCTCTTCCCAACCTAGTATCAAGAGAGCTCAACTTCTTGTAAATCTCAGAGAACTGTTCCTTATCAGTGTCACTCTCTTCCTCAAATTTTCTCTTCCTTTTTGCTTACCCAACCACTAAAATTCCTTCTTCATTTGTTTCATCTCAATCTCCGGGCATCCAATCTAATAGGAACTTGAGAATCTTCTAGATGCAGGGCCTGTTCAGTACTGCATTGCTGATATGAAGTAGGTTTTGGGCAACCTCCAAATCTTTGGAGCTTCTGAGGATCCTGCCAGTGGTAGGGATGTTAGATTTCATGGGGTTCTTGGATTTAGACTTGGAAGGGGTGGCAGGAGTGGGAATGGGAACAGAGGAGGTGGTAATGAGCAGCTCGCTAGGAGCAAATGGAAAGCCAGGGAACTTGGAAATACAGATCTTGTGAAGTAAAAGGATAAGGCCCTGATGTAAGGGAATAGCTCGGGCATGCTTTTGAAAGTCAAGCACAGAGTGTTGAAGAGAGTTAAGAAGGTAGTGTGGGAAATAGATGGTGAGATCCCTTCTAAAGTGATTTTAAAAAATAAGATGCTTAATGGGGACCGTTTTATACCGCCCTTCCAATGAAATGTATCTGACCATCATGTTAGTCACTTCATCATATGGCATGGGGATGGAACTTACCTTTAAACCCGCAACAACAAAATTCAACTCTTTTCCTCGTCTATAAATTTCTTGGCCTCAGTGGCCCTGTCCACCCTCTTACTGAAGAACCGAAAGCCCTCCAATTCCAGGCCCATAGCCTCAACAATCAGCTCTTCATTGATAATAATGTTATGCCCACCATACTTAACCCTCCTGTCCTTCCACTCCGTAGCAAATTGGACCAAAATATTCAGGTCTTGCCCCTGAATTCATTCGATGAAATTAGAAATGCCTCCTTTGTGCAAGAGGTTCTAGAGTATCTCATTATTCTTCCAGGTGGGTCACAACTCAGCTCTAACTGACATGGAGCCCCTCCCATATTCTCCTTCCTACAAATTTGGCAAAATCCTGCTCGAAACCCTCGTAAGGGACTGCAATTTTCTGTATCTGTCCTATTTTTGAAATACCTCCCATCTGTGCGAGGCTTGATTTCTTTATAGTTTCCATAGAGAGGGGGATAAATCACACAAGTGAGATCTTTCACTTCCATTAAGATCCGCTCCCTGTCATAATTGAAATTACGCCACGTATGAAATTCCATTATTATCCACATTAATACTGATTTGAACCTCCTTGGGGATGTTTTTGCATTATTCCAAATGGTGAGATTAATGTTAATGCCCATATTGGCCAAAGTGTCCACAACCTTATTCCCCTCCCTATAAGTGTGTCTAATAATAATATTCTCAATATTATTACAAATATTTCTAGCTTCCATAATAAAATCCTTGGTGGTCCAGCTAGGAGGAGAAGTTTGGTTTAAATGATTGATAATATTAAGAGAGTCTCCTTCCAAGATTAAATTCGAATATCTAAATCTTTTGCAATCCTAAGCCCCCAAAGAGCAGCTAGGGCTTTAGCATAGTTATTCATCTGAATCCCCATTTTACCAGCATAAGCAGCAACTAAACAACTTTTTGATCCCTTATAATTCCTCCCCTAGTGGCCATGCCAGGTTACCCTTGGATGCACCATCAAAATTGAGTTTATACTAGTTTCTCTCAGGAGGAATCCAGTGGACCAAAGACCTATCAATATTTGAGGTATTCCTGATCAGCCTTCTAGCATCTCCAATCTTCCAATTGGATAAAATGTACTCTTCATCTACAGGATATTTTTATTTTTGGGGGTTTAAATCTCCCAATATCAGCTTTAACAGCATGCCCAATCTTAGTGAAGCTGGTCTTGTAATGTTGCTTGTTATTTCTGAAGATGATATCATTCCTATCTTTCCATATTCTCCAGATAATATGGGGCATGATCAGTTTCCAAAGTCTTCTCACAATGCAGTGTTTAAAAGGGGGGTTCCATTGGGTCCAAAATTGGATGAAGTCCTTAGGGACCATCTAGAGGACATTAAACTTGGAAAGGGCATGGCTCCAAATCATGGTAGCATAATCACAAAGTGGATAAGAAGGTGTTTAATATCTTCTAAATATTTTTGCAAAGATGACATCTATTGGGCATGATGAATCCTTTCTTAATCAGGTTATCATTAGTAAGAATTCTACCTCTGAGAACAAGCCAAAAGAAAAAGTTTATTTTAGGGGTTAGCTCAGTCATCCATATTTTTCTCCAATCAAATTCATTCTAGGTATTCACAAAGTAGGAATTGTACCCAACTTTCACCGAATAGTCCCCATCTTTAGAATTATACCAAAAATTTCATCTTTGACATCCAACTGATTCAAGGGAATGAGATCTAGATGTTCCTGAAGAGATGATAGCACAGAGTTCACATCCATACCATCCATAGAAAGTTGCTTCCATCTCTTAAGATTACCATCAATTTCCATATAGTCTATGACCTTAGTACCATATTTCTACTCCAGTTTCTCCTTAGCTACACCAAATCTTTCATTAAGGCTTCCATTAGACCAATTATCATTCCAGAAACTGATATCCCTAGGTAAGTGCACGAAGTTGGTGGATAATTCCGTGGACATAAAAACCTAAAATTCAGGAACCGCGATCGCGGTTTATATACCGTGATCGTAGTTTTTAAACCACGATCGCGGTTCTTGAATTCTAGGTTCGGAAATTACCGAACCTAAAACTGTGATCGTGGTTTAGAACCACGAGTGCGGTTATAAACTACGATCACGGAACTCTGAGACAAAAATTAGCAGTCCCGTGACTCCTTATTTTCCCCATTTTTCATTTCAAACCGCAATTTTTCCTAGACATTTTTCACTCGAGCTTTGAATACCACCTCAAAATTGCTCATCGGACTTCTGGATAGTGATAGATTCAACCATGCCACCAAGACAAGGAGGTAAGCCCTGATTTTAATCAATTTTTTTGCATTTTAGGTTTTTTTTTTTGCATTTTCATGGGTTTTTTGAAATGTTTGTTTATGTATACAATTTTCTTGTTTTATCAGTTGGTCGGCAAGCTCGAAATCATGTAAACCATCAAAACATTCCTCAAAACCCACCGAACATTCCTCAAAACCCTCCGAACATTCCTCAAAACCCTCCTCCAAACATAGATCCGCCTCCTGTGGCTCCTTCTATCCCCACTGAGCTAGCAAGAACACAAGATAATATCATTGGAAGAATCGAGAAAATAAAATTTTCATTGAGAACCTAATTCAGACTATAAGACAAAATCATGCTACAAATCCATCCCACATGAATTTAGCCAATACATTGCAAACATTGATTGGCGAAGTTGAGTCCGCAACCAACCAAATACATAGATGGAATACCTTTATAGGTGAATGTAGGTGATGGTATGCGGATAAACTATCCCATGCGGTCGTAAAAGACAAAAAAATGGAAAAGACCACCTTTTTACATTATTTACCGACCCTAGAACCAATGCCCCCGGCGATTACTTGCAAACGGTTCACAATCCATTGGTGCCATAATGAGTGAATCGAAAAAAAAAAAAATTAGATCGATGGTGGATGGTTTTTGATTATCCACCATGCAACAACAATGAGTTTCCTCTTTATTTTTTGAAGAAATTATATTGCGAGTTCATGCTCAATGAGGTCCCGAATTATTTTGACTTTTCTGAATTTTTTGGTCGAGGAGGTGGCTCTACACAGTAGACCTAGTGCACACATAGGTCAACCTAGGATCCCCCATGCCCTAAAACACCCACTGCCTTCAGTTATCCCTCATACAGTGAAGGAGGTTGTGGAGATTGATACATTGCATGCATTGAGGGAGCTCACTAACACTCTGACCCAGCATAGTGACCAGATTACATCTGGTGATGTTGGTGGAGGTGTCAATTCTAGCGCACCACACCACTATGGATCATGTGGTGCCGTATGCACTGCGGGCGAGACATCATTTACTGGTTCACAGGATTTATTTTCTATAGATGAGATGGTGGGAATGTTTTTGGAATGGTGCTACGATATTGGTCTTTCACGGGTAAATTTCAAATAAATATAAATTATATATAATTATATATATATACAATAGTTTAATTCACATGTTTGTGATATTAATATATATATATATATATATATGATTGTACATCATGTACATACACGTAAAAAACTATTTTTTATTTTATTTTAAATAGCAAGAGCCGAGTGAAGGAAACATCGGCATCGACATGCTAGCTACGTAGCTGGGCATGTTTCAAACGTAAGTTTCAAGTTATACAAACTTACATTTTTAATTTAATTTGATTGCACTAGATTATTATTATAATGTTTCACGTGTATGTTGTACATGTTAATATGTTTCTCTTTTATACACAAGAGCTTTGACGGGTCATCATCTACTCAGGAACCGAGGCTACTCTGGCATGCCTCACATGATTTTACACGAGTTAGTAAATCTCTTTACACTTTGTTGCTAATTATTGGAAGTTCACTTGGATTACATGCTTTGGACCTTTATTATGTGGTGCACAGTCATGTAGATTTTAATATTGATTTGTACATGTTTTTTATATAGCTTATGATTCTAGAGAGACTCCTCCATATATACGAGACTATGGAGGTTCTTGTGAATCTTGCCATAGCATCTACAAATCCATTAACTGAGGTACAATTTTTCAAATTTGTTAAATTTTGGAGGTTCATTATTTCTTATTACTTAAATCTACAATATCAAATTTTTTATGTATATGTGAAATATTTAATTTGAAAATTAATTATTTGTATGTAGCTTACCCCTCATGAGTCTATTGTTGTCCTTGCGATGCGTCAACAACAAATTGATAGGGATCATGACATTGCGGTAAGATTTCACATGCATTTTAACTAAATTGTACAAGTTTCTAAATTTTGAATGTATTTTAAAATTTTGGGTGTTAAAAACTTGTTGTTTATGAATGTGCAGGTTAGGTTATAGGCATGCTTAGAGACACCTAGGACCACATGGATGAAATCCGTAGTGGCATCTCCCTCCACTACATCCCCAGTGTCGTGGACATGCTACTTCTAGCAGGGCGAAGAGAGGGAAGATGTTTCATGAGTAGATTCATAGTCCACTTGGATGTACATAGATATATATGGGCCATCGGTCTTAGTAAACATGTTTCTTCATATAGTCCATTGTATATATATAGCCTTTTATGACCGCATGTGGTCCCATATGTACATTATGACACACTTAGTTTGAGATGTACACATACATTATGAACTTATGTATATATTTTCAGAGACGTGCGTCTGGAGCACACTTTTTTTATTCTTATATATCCATGTGTGTTGGTTTTTATAATGATAAATCTAAACTATATATGTTTGATTTGATTTCATTGCATGTATGATATCCTTCTATGTATGTTTTCATAACCATTTAAATTAGTTCTATGATATGTACATGTTTGATTTAAATATTTAATCATGTCTTCTTGTATTTGGATTGAGATGAATTTTTTTATTAGATTAGGTATTTTCATATGGTTTCCTGCTTCAAATTTCAAGTGTTTTCGATCTCTAGAATTGCAAGGATCTAAAAAGGCAAGTTTTTTCTCTAAAATTTTAAATGGGATGCTATAAAAATTAGGGTACCAATGGAAAATATTTTTATATCATCTTCAAGGAGTTCATGAGTAGAAGTTACGGGAAAAATTTCAAGGGAAATGGAGCAAAAATGAAGGAGATATGAGCAAAAATGTGATTTTTGCAATAGGGTTTCTTGAAAATTTAGTAGCATAACTAAATACTAGTAGAAAGAATGAAGGAAAAGGAAATATTAAAAGGGATTAAAAACATCTTCATCATGAGTATTTAATTCAACTTCAACATTGACAGTAGAAACATTACTTCGTTCTTCATTGCTTACAATAGTTGGGGTTGAAGATGAACCTCTTCTTGATTCACGAAGTTTCCGCATTGGCTCAACATTTTGAATTTTGCTGGCCTCTAATTCGTTTGGTGTTTTTTACTTAATGACTTCCTTTTTTAATTTGTTTTTGTCTCCCATGATATTTTACTTCGGTGATAAGAAAAACATGCGAGAAAAAGATAGAATTTGTGATAATTTATACAAAGTAAGGTCGGAGAGTAAAAATCACATGGTAATTCAAACATTGGGATGTGTGTAAATATGATTTATGAATCGCGAGTGCGCTTTATAAACCGCGATCGTGGTTTATAAAGCACGCTTGCGGTTTGTGTTAAAAACCATGATCGCACTTTATAAACCATGATCACGGATCTATCTGCCAAACCTAAGCCTCGGAAAATCTTTGTTTTTCCCCAACCAAAGCTATGGAAGGTCATTATGAAGTGTAAAAGGTCAAAAAACCTCAAATCTGCTCTTCCAAAGACTTGAACCATGCTAAAAAACTAAAAACATTTCACAAAAATGGTGCCATCGTGTAGGGGAGACTCTTAGCTTCGTAGAAATATTGATTTTAAAGTGAATAGAATAAGATAAATATCATTTTATAATTTTTTACTAACAATAGGTCTTTAAGACATTTTTTCTCGTGAATGTTCATGTCTATGTTTAAGACTGTAACTTTTGTTTCACTTATCAAAATATGATAAAACTTATACCATCCCAAGCATGGAAAAATTCTATACATGTTAAAAATATATATTTGGTTTCGATATTTTTTGATATAGTTATAGTGAGCAAATGGAAAGCGCTCTGTTTTCTAAATATTTTCATATCACTTTCACGAAAAAATCATTAAAAAAAATATTGCTAAAAAATACAAAATAAAATCCATCCCAAGATAGACAACTACATATAATGTTTCAACAAAGGAAAATAAAAATAACAAGATTTGGTCATCCAAAATGTGGGCAAACAAACTACAATCTTATAAGTTTTTTCACAAAAAAAAACTAAGTCATATAATTTTAAGTGTTTAATATAGCTAAACTTGTCCATTTTTAAAAACATTAGTATTTTAGAAACTAGATTCAATGCTACAATTCATATTTATATATTTTTTTTTAATTTAGAGTGCGCATATAGCTAATAATCCCTACAAGTTGAGATTTTGCTGTTTTTTGCAATATGACATCCACGGATGACCCTATATTTGTCCATCAACTTCCTGCACTTACCCCCTACCATTTCCCACTTTCCATCTACTTCCTTGCTTGATAAAATTCCTAGTAAGAATCAAATTGTTCCAGAATATAGAGCCATGAGGAAGAAGTTCAGAATGTAGAAAGGAGGAAGCAGTTTGCTGGCCCAAATATTTATTCTTAATGAGATCAACCCAAGGTTGATCTTCCGAGATCAATCTCCACCCCATTTTTGCAATTAAGGCCATATTCATTTTGCTAATGTCTTTTATACCCAAGCCCCCAATCCTTTTAGGAGTACACACTTGATCCCAGGAAACCAGGTGATATTTGAATTTTTCCTCCATTCCCTGCCATAAAAAATATTTCTGAATCCTGTCAATTTTTTCTCTGAATGCAGATGGGATGTTATACATAGACATAATGTATATAGGTAAATTCTGAAGGGTGCTTTTGATTAGCAAACATTTCCCAGTGCTGGAGAGAATGGCTCCTTTCCATCCTACCAATTTCTTTTGGAATATTTCTAGTAAGTCATTCCAGACTTTATTGGAAACTTTTTTAGTACCCAGAGGTGAGACCCAAATAAGTAGTGGAAAGCACATTAATTTTACATCCCAATAATTTAGCAATTTTATTCTTCCTCTCCAAAGGAGTATTAAAAAAGTAAATGGAGCTTTTTTCAAAGTTAATCTCTTGTCCAGAGGCTGCCTCATAGAATTTTAAAATAGACTTGATCGCCTTAGCTTCCAGAAGAGAAGCCATTAAGAGCAGGATAGTGTCATCCAAAATTGCTGATGAGAAGCTACTTGATTCGTGGAGGTAGGTTTGATGCCTTTTATCAAACCATCTTTAATAGCTTTGGAGATTGTTCTGCTAAGGCTATCAGCCATTAGAATAAAGAGAAGAGGGGATATAGGATCCCCTACTTTAGCCCCCTACTACTAGTGAAGTATCCCATAGGTTCCCCATTAACCACTACAGAGAATCTAGCTGATGAGATGCAAGCTTTAATAATTCTTTTGAATTTATCCAGAAATCCAAATTTGGCCAAAACTTTGTCAAGAAAAGCCCAGGAGACTTTGTCAAAGGCTTTATTCATGTCAAGTTTAAGAACCATGCCAGCCTTTTTGTTATTATCCATAGAATGAATAACCTCATGAACCATGATCACCCCATCTTGAATAATCCTCCCTCTGATGAATCCACTTTGTTTTTTGAGATTAAATCATTCAAAATGGCCTACAGTCTGGTGGCAATAATCTTAGTGAAAATTCTATAGACAACATTAACCAAACTAATGGGTCTAAAGTCTTTGAAATCTTTAGCATCCATATTTTTGGGGCCAGAACTATATGGGTATTGTTAAGCTCTTTCAAAAGATCTCCGGTTCTGAGAAATTCATTAGCTTCCCTAAGGAGATCATTTGAACAGATTTCCAAAAAAATTGAATTTTTTTACAAAGAGAAGCCATCAGGTCCTGGTGCCTTGTCACCCTCCGAGAAAAGAAAAATTTCTGAAGCTCCTCCAAAGTAATAGTTTTGGTAATGTCTTTAAATCTAAGCTCCTCAATTTTCCCATACGGAATGGCTTCAAGCATAAAAGAATCAGCCACCTCACTTACAACACTCTGCTCATTCAGCAATTTAACATAGAATCTGAGAGCCTCTTCCTTGATAATTCATGGATCTTTTATAATGTTATCTTTTCCTTTAGAAACTTCCGTAATCCTATTGCAAGCATGATGCTTCAAAGTGGTCATATGAAAAAAATTGTGTTTGTCTCCCTCTTTCAGCCATATAGCTCTAGATTTGAGTCTCCATAGGGATTCTTCTCTACTACAAACCATGTGCAATTCAGAGAGGAGTTTTTTCTCCACCTCATGATCCTCCCTAGACCTCCCTATAATTTTATTTTGTTTTCCAGATCTTGAAGCCTTTCTTTAGCTCCTTTTTTTACAAAAACGTTCCCAAAGACTTCTTTATTCCAAACTTTAACTTGTTTTTTAACATTTTTAAGCTTTTGAACAAGCCTAAACTGGGAAATTCCCTCACCACCCCAGATCCACCAATCCTTAATCCTATCAAAGATGTCATCATGCTCCATCCACATTTTTTCAAATTTGAAGGAGCTCCTGATCGCTTAATCCAGTTAACAAAATTTAAAACAATTGGATTGTGATCGGACCCGATTCTGGGCAAGGAAGTGAGATGAAAATCTTGATGAAGAATCCAACTAGCTGAGATAAGGGCACGATCCAATCTGACTTGGATCATATCCTTTCCCAACCTCCTATTTGTCCAGGTGTACTAATTTCCATGGAGATCAACATCTATGAGATTCAGCTCAGCCACAAAGTCTGCAAAATCATCCATACCCCTAGAGAAAGAAGAGTTTCCCCCTTGTTTTCTCCAGGATTTAAAGGGGAATTGAAGTCCCCCATTATGAGCCAGTTGTCAATACTATGCTGAGATCTAAAAACCCTTAAATCTCTCCAAAGCTTCCTTCTTTCACTAACCGTATTTGGTGCATAGATATTGGAAAGGATCCAAGTATTGTTTTTATCAATAGAAAGGAATTTAATAGCAAGATGATTATTAGTTTCAGAGAGAATCATACCAGTGAAATGTTTCTTGTCCCAAAAGGTAGCCAAGCTCCTGATGCTCCCTGAGAGTCCACCGCAGCCATGTCTAAATTTTCCCAAAAAAAAATTACAATGCCCAAGAATTTTAGAATTCATCTTCGTTTCCTGCAGAAGTAGAATGCTCGAGTCTACTAGAAACTCTTAAATCTTTGATTATTCTTTGTTTAGAATTTCCATTCAGACCTCGGATGTTCCAAGAGATGACCTTCATCAAAAATATATTGGTAGTGTGATTGCCTGATGACTCAGTTGGCTTTGAGTGCCATCAGCAATATCTTCTTCTGTTCTTTTGGTTCTTAGAGCCTTTTTAGAAGGTCTACCTCTTTTAGAGTTGCTTCCAAAATCCACTACTCTCCTAGTAGAGGATCTTGTAGTTCTGGATGTTGAAGTTTCCCAGTTGTCAATTTTCTTTTTCTTCTCATTATATAAAGAATCTGGGATCCTCTCAAACCCCTTCATTCTTTTATTTTTTTGGATTTAACTTCTAAAAAACTAGTGGGATCGGGATCTTCATCCCCCATCTTTTCTTCTTTAAATGGCGTAACTTCTCCTTCCTCTTTCTCACCCTCCTCATTGTCTTGGGAAAGGGGGCTTCCATTTTTTGGAGAGTCACTCTTTACCAATAAAGGGTCTTGCATAAGTGAAGATTCATAAGTATCCATTTCTTTTTCCTCATTTAGAACTTCCTCAATGGACCTTAGTGGATCAGGAAAATCACTATCCGAGGCTAAAACCCCCAGCATAGTTGTAATGTCTTTAGACCAAGTCACCTTTTGCTCCTTGGAGAGAAGGTTAACTGTCACAGTTTCAATAAGTTCATCCACCTCCAGAGACACCTTAACAGGATCTTTAGTGGAGGTTGGAAGACTTCATTGTTGCACCCATTGCTAGATTTTGGAATGCCAGAGCTTTCTACAGATCAGCGGTTTCCTAATAGGAGTTCTAAAACTCTTTTTCCTTTCTTATATTTCAGCTCTGGAAGGTGGAGGGGTATCCCTTCCCCCCATCCTTGATCTTCTTTCTTTTCCACCTCCTTGTTATCCAACCAAGTTTCCTTTTTCTTTTGAGTTTCTCCACAGGGGTTATCAAGTTTATCCTCTTGCGAGATTTCTTTATTAGGACATCTATTGGTAAAATGTCCTAATTTAAGCATTTTCAGCATCTCATATGAAAGGTTTCATATTTGATCTATTGAGACCAACTACCAAATTTGGAATGAAGAATAATAAGATTCGGTAGCTCCTGCTCCAATTCAGAAGAGATACAAAATCTAGCAAAAGCTAGTCTAGATCTATTCCTTGTAGGCCCATCCAGCCCAATCAGAGAACCGAGAGATTTGGTGATATTTAGCAGAATCTCATCATCCCAAAATTATAGGGGTAGCCCTGGAAGCCTACACCATATTGGAATGGTATGTATATTCTCAGTGCTAGGATCAAATCCAAGATACCATCTTTTCAAAAATAAACCCATATTCCCAACCACCATGGTCCTCCCAGAAGCACCGATTCCAAATCAGTCTGCTGGTTGAATTTGGCCAAGAAAAATCCCCTTGACATAATGGTGATATTTAGATCCCCTTTTGGTTGCCACTTTCTACACGCCCATTTTCTAATGACATCAATATTAGGTCTAGGGACAAGAAACTTACCTGCAAGGGAAATATTCACTTTGTCCAAATCTTGATGTAGACAACCATCTGGTACCTTCAGATAGGTCACACCTTCCTTTTCCTTCTCCCATGTGAACTTCCCCTTAGCTAGAGATTACGGACCCACATTCTTGATCGGAGGGTTTTACTATAGCCGTATCGTTTTCCAAGCTAAAGGTGTAGTTTCCTGCATAGGATGTTCTTGTAGCTTATCAACCGTCTGATCCAAGTCATTATTCGGTCCCTTTGAAGTCATATCGAGTGAAAAAGTAGACATTCTACAACCAAAATAGTAGAAATAACGCTTAATGTTCCTCCATTGCTCTCTTCCTTCATCACTCTCTTTTCTTGTTAATGTTGCTCTCTGCGCCATTGCATAATTTTCAACAAGGAAATATTGACACCCCGATACACCATCAACAAATTATTTTACTTTTGAAGAATGGAAAACCGGTGGTGGAAAAGGAATTAGAGCCCAAATTTGTGAATTCAAATGAAAATTGTAGTCTTGAAGATCATATAAACAAACCGAGGAAAAATAAGAGTAAGGTACCTTAGGGTAATTGAAATTTTGGTATTGGGGCTGTAGTTTCTCTAATTGATATGAAATGGGAGTCATCTATTGCAAAGAGAGAGAGAGAATCTTAGATGGAATGTGGCTTTTGATAAAATTTCTCTCAGGGTGAGTCAAGTGGAAATAGATATAGAGGCCTTAGGAGAAGTTGGAACGGATATGGGAAATAGTGTCATGCATTGCATTGATGCCTCTAAGAAAATTTACATCACCCAAAACTCTATCAGGGTGGATATGGTAGAGATCAAAAGTTTGGTTTTGAGTTTCAGGGGCATGTGGTCAAGCTGGAGCAAAGACATAAAGTTTAAAGGTATAATCTCCACCTCAGTAGTTCTGATGAGGAATAACAAGGTTGAAGATGACATCCCTATCACGAGTGAGTAGGATGATGATATGAAACATTTGAAGAATAACTAATCTGTTGGCTCTTGGAGATTTTGTTTGACTATTTGTGGATTTTATCATTTTCAATGTTTCCCCTCCATTTTTTATGATTTATCCTTGTATTGATCTATTGAACTGTAGTTTGGGATAAGTTGTTTTATCCCTTTTTGTCTTGTTTCTTTTTGTTCAATCTTGGTGATACTCATGATGCATTCTATTGTAAGGTTTTGGGTTCCTTAATCCCTGTATAAAGTAGCCAATCATTATGTTCACGTATATTTAATAAACCTTGTTAATAGTAATTTTTTAATGACATTTTAAATTAAATAAGATAGAGAAACAATTTCATGCCTCATAGATGAGAGATGTGCTAGTTGTGTGATTGTGCTAGATGTGCTAGTTGTGTGATTATTTTCATAGAATTATGATTTTTATTAAATAAAATAAATCAATGTTGCAACAAGGCCTCATATTTTTCAAATAAATACTAAGTAGCAATTGAATAAAAATATAAATAAGTTTTGTAGTTTGAAAATTATTTAAATAAATTACAAACATTAGAAAGTTGAAAAGTTATAGAATTTTGTTATTTTGATTGGTAGATTGAGGATGAATTTTAAGTAAGATGTTTTGAGCTTAGCATCCCATAAGGTAACCTTATACTTCCATAATGTAAAATTTTGAGCTTATGGATCTTTAGCATTTAACAAGTCAAAGAATATAATTTTTATCTCAACGTCTGCTAGCTTATGCGACACCATAGTAACTAGATATTATCGATCGATAGGAGTTAACAAAATAAATTAAGATATTATCATCATATAGTCTGCTAAGTTATGCCACAAGAACATATTCTGATGTAAAAAAACTATGTCCATTTTTGTATAAGGGTTAACATGGGGGTTTTTAAAGGACCCGCATCCTTTTACAAAAAGGTCCTTAAGGCATAATATACCATTGAAGCATAGAAGAGAGAAATCTCGTAGGAAACAAAAGACAAAAAGTCACATAGCCATGATGCAAACAAAAAAATACAATTTTTGAAACTTTTTAGCATAGTTGTTGCTTCCATAGTAGTAACATCTTAGAGTTTCCTTGTTACTCGAATTCTCCTTTCACAAATTTGTATTCGTTCTTTTTTTTCCAAAATTTGTTTGGTTCTCCTACTCTTGCATTACCATATATTTTCAAAAATAGGTCATTGTAATCCAACACCAACACATTCAATGGAAACTCATTATTAACGTGAATATCTTCTAAAATATTTTCATGTACAATTTCAATGATGTCGAGTAGCCATTGAATTTTTTTGAGTATGTGCAACGGAGGACTATTTGCAGACAACAATAAGGCCAACAAAATAATATCAATTTTATAAAATACATATGCTTTTCTATTCCTATGTACCACGATGTCCATAAATCAATTCTTATATTCACTTTTTTATTGTGAAAATTGAGCCACCATCCATACCACCAGGCTTCTTTTTCAAGACTCAACAAAACAAGTTCTTGGCAGGTGTTTTTGGTTTTTTAAAAATTCTACAAATCTTCCTCTCATGTTATTACATATTAAGCTACATCATTTCTCTATCAAGATGTGCTCCATTCTGTCCTCTTTCATTGCTCTAACAAATGTTTACTATATTATGAAATTATTTATTTGATAAATAAAACTACCTTCTACAAAATATTGAATAACAAACTTGCTTCCATTTAATTATCTACAAAATCCCTACATGGATATAAGCCCTAATCAGCTATGGAAAATTTTACATGGATATAATCCCTAATCAGCTATGGAAAATTTTACATTAACAAAAAAATTAATTTTGGAGGGACTTAAGGTGAGAATGTATAAAAAAATTTGGTAGAGAGAGTAAATAAAAATGTTTCAGAACTTGAGAACAATTTTTTTGACACTTTTTTAGTGATATTTTTCTATTGATGAATAAGCTTATGTAGTGACGAAGAGAATAGAAAGGTAAATGTTAAAAATATAAACTCAATAATTGTCTACTTATAGTGATATGTAAACTAATCCAACCACCAATTTCATTGGCGCACAAATTTAAGAGGGCATGCATATGATTTTACATTGTTTTTCATTAAATGGCTAATTAATGGCTGACAACAATTACATGCTTCAAAAGGCACACATATTTCAAATGGCGCATGTACTTTTAAATGGTGAATTTTACATAGCTTGAATTAATGGCTAATTAATGTTGAGGCAAACACAACATTAATTAGCATTTTTCCTTACAAAATGGTTATCATTAATACTGCAAATACTTACAAATATTTGTAATAAACATCACATGTGAATTACATATTTAATATCTAACAAATCAATTATTAATATAGATTTAAATTTAAATTATAAAAATTATAAAAATTTAGATCAATATATATTAAAAATAATAAAATTTATATAGAATAATTGGTATAAATAAACATTGTTTTGTACTTTTAAAGGGAAATGTTAACAAATTACCATTACCCTTGGGGGTGCGAATCAAGACTCACACCTAGAAGTGCAAGTCAATACCGGCACATAGAAGTGTAATTCGATCATCGACACTTAGAAGTGTCGGTTGATACTCGCACTTAGAATTTCTATTTGATACTCGCACTTAAAGTGCAAGTCAAGAGACGTGTGACTCGAGGCTCGCACTTATACACTACTTACAAAATTTATAAATGACATTTCAAGATTTTTAACTATGCTTAATATATACAAATAAATTATTCATATAAATGTACATAAATATTTATGGACACATTTGAAACATACGATCCACATGTGCCAATTTTATAAATTATTTGAAAGTATGTTACGTCGAAATCATGAAAAACATATAAACAACCCTCAAATTTAACACCATTCAAGGAAGTTCGGGGAAGGTATTTTCAACATCAATGTTTATTGGTTTGAATAAGGTATACATGAATAGTCGTATATGTATGATGATATTAAGATTGATTTGTGGCATAAATGACAACAATCACCGATGCACTATCTTGAAGTTAGTGGCCACTTGAAGTGCTTGGGTTTTGTAAGTTAGCAACCGCTTGGGTTATATAGGATAACAATAGCTAGGCTTATGTAATTGGGTGGTCGTTAGGCTTATGTGGTGAAATTAGAATCCAATAATAGAGAAATTGGAACTTGAATAAGTCTGATAATGACAATATTGGAATCTGATATTGCTACTAATGGAATCTATTATAGCCAAAAATGGAATCCAATATACGCAAAAACGGAGATGGATTTCTTCCAATAATTGAAATAATTGAGTCTCAATTCACTGGAATATGTCCCAATTTAGTGAAATAATAATTATATGTATGTGTATGAGTGATATTATGCTCATTTATAAATGACCTCTCAACAATCAAGAATGAATCATATAACATAGGGAAATGGTTTGAATTGTGTGCTAGAAAGATAGATCAATGATGTATAGAGCATGAAGAGTGTGTAAAGTGAGGTTCATTTCATATTTAGACCCTTAGCAGTTGAAAACAAACCATGTAACTAGAGTGCATCATTGGGAAGTTTGTTACGTGAGAACGTGATGCTAGAAATTCATGTCGTTAATCACTAAGTGAAGAAATGTGTAGTGTGTGATGTTCAAGTATATAGTATGCCCTCAATAGTCTAGTGTGAACCATAGAAAAGATTGCATCATTGGGTAGTGATGATAAAATATGTGTATCAAATGATATAAGATAAATGATAAAGACTAGAAGTGAAGTGTTGAGCATGAGAATATAAATGCGAGATATAGAAGAATATTATATGAAGGGGGAAATAAGCATGATGCCTCCCGAGCGTATGGGTATGAGAAATCTATCTCGATAAAATTAAAGGTCACTTTGCTCCTCCACCCGATGTATGAGGAGATAAATATGTGTGACCATGATCTAAAGGTGGTGGTGAATGAGACTGATGATGTACATGCAATTGAAGCTAAGGTGGAAAACACCTACATGAAGGATATTGCAAAGGCTGGTGTGCATCTAGGAAAAGGAGACCAAGGCGGTGTACACCAAGATGAAGGATACCTATGAGGTGATGAACACCTAGATGGATAAGACCTATGAGGTGATGAACACCTAGATGAAGGAGACATTGAGGTAGTGTACCTAGAATGAGGATATGGACTAGCATACCTATGAGAACGGGTGTGTCATGCACTAGTAGAAGAGATAGAATTCATAGATCCAGGGGTCTCAAATCCTTTAGCTAGTGTGATGGCCACCTCAAGAGGAGGAGGATGCCATGATTTAAATGGAGGGACACCTTGAAGGATGAAAACTAGGTTTTTATGAATGAATTTGAGACACAAGTGAGGCATCATCCTAAGAGCAAGGAGCTGTGGGAGGTCTAAGAGCATGTCACAATTTTTTATGTTAGGTACCACAAGGAAAGGAAAAATCATGGTGAGAGGACCAATTTTGACTAGAATCTTTACATAACTATAAGATCCAAGAATTGGATATGAAATATGTTATAGTGGATAGCCAATAGCGACAAGAAGTGTAATAAAGCATGCACTTATGTGAAACAATGGATCAACTACAGTGTTATTAATAGAAGTAGATCCAATAAAATTACTAATGTGTAAATGATCAGAGGAAAATGGAGCATGATAATTATGATTATAAAATGTAATGAGAGGTGGATACGAATCAACATGAGAAATAACAAAATCAATAGGCCTCGACGATGGAGGCAACTGCATGATATGCATGATTATCTCAAGATGTTGTAGCTTTCTTCTTATGATTTGGTAGAGTATTATTAAATATTTGAAGAATTTGTATTTTTTTCCTAGTATAGATGTCAAAGGTTCAGGATGCTCAATTCAATTTTTGTTGATGATATCTAGAATAAGATGTCTCAATTTAATAAAATGATTAATAGAATGCCCAACACATTGGTGATAGTCACATATGAAACTTTTGTTATAGTTGCGGCCCTTCGGGAGAGATGGATCCAAAGTAAGTGGAAGAGGAAGCATTATAACATTTATCTTAATGATTTTGGAAATATAATATATGGAGCATAATTCAATTTAGTGAATGTACACTTAGGTGTTGTCATTGAAGTTTCTTAAGAGTAGACACAACATTAACATTAAATTTTTCTTCATTTTATTTTTGGATGGATTGAAAGGATCTTTTCTTGGATACTTATTATAATATGAGATAGAATGATCTTAATACTTAAGTTTTCCCATAGTAAGAAGATTTCTTTCATGTAATTTAAGAGTGTGGAAAATATGATCAAATGAAGGAGATGTCTCAAAGATGATACTCTCCTATAGTGGAGATAAGAGAATATGAACAAATAGATCTTGTAATTTTGAGTCAGCAATCACATTAGTCATCCTAACTAGGTTATTCCTATAACATAATAGATAATCCTATCGGTGCTCTTTAGATCATTGTTTCATTTTGCGCGAGTTGAGCATATGATATTTTGAGCTGATATTGATTGATAAGTGAGAAATAAAAGTATTGGCTAAATGGGTAGAATATGTTACCAAATGAACAGGTAGATCATAGAACCAACACATAGCATATTCTTATAGACTTTGAGGAAAGAGATTTACAAGTAAGGTACGATAATTTTCATGATCTAGACATACCACATGAAATACATGAATATTATCGTGAGGGTCACCATGACCATTTAAAATTAGCAGCTTAGGAACTAAAAAGTTTATAGGGAGGGCATATGTGGAAATGGTGGGTGTGAAAGGAGTATGAAGAAGTAAATTGGATTCAAGTGATGGAGAGGCATGAGAAATAGCTTGCTAAATTTGGCAGATTTGAACTTGAAGATCTTGATAAAGAGAAACTAGATCTTGAGTGCCAAAATAAGAAAATTTCTATGTATGTGAAATGATTTTTAGGAGTAGGAATAGAGAAAGTTATAATGGAGGTAAGTGGATTATTAAGAGGAGGTTGTGTAGTAATAGGAAGAGAGGCGAGTAGCACGGTTCCATTATACTCGGAGAAATTGGTGGCCTCCTCGTAAGAAGTGAATAAAATAATATCTAGATCCTATGGATGCTCAAAAATATTATCATGAAGATCATGAAGATGGGATTCATGAAGGGACCATAATATTTATCCATGATAAAAATATCGTAAGGTCAGGTTGGAACGAGCAGTCGGGTTCACCAAATGATTTAACAAAAATAACTTTTTATAAAATCCTAACAGTATATTTCAGATTCACATAAAATAATATAGAAATGAATTATAGAATGTGACAAAATAAATAATCAAGATAATTTAAAATCCTAAGTGTAAGAAAGAGAAGAGAAGAATTACCTGATTCACAATAAATATGGAGGTGTGAGAAGCTAAAAAGCTGCTAGAATGGGAACATAGAGTGTCACAACCAAACCTATAAAATTAAAGGAGAGTTAGATCAGGTCAAACTAGGGTTCTTATAATGGTATTGGGGTGCCTAAGATCCAAATAACCTAACTGGGTGTCATGGTTTGTGCAAATCTATAGAAACTAATTTTCATAAGGTCATTAGAAGTTTGCTAACCTTCACCTTTGTGTCACACTAAGTTCGTAAATGTTTCTGTAACCTACAATGAAAGATATATCTTATAAAACCCAAAAACAAATTAAATACTAAAAATGATGAAAATGGGGAGTCGACTGGCCCTAGAGGTCATGTGATTGAGTGAACTTACGATGTGGGTGTTGCACTATATTTCAAGCTCCATGTAATTCTAGTGAGACTGTTTGGAAATCATTCCCTAGGAATATATTCTACATAATGCACTTGATAGAAAGTGATAAATAGATGTACCAGTGTAAGTAGATGTGTGGATGGAACCAAATAAACTTCTCATCCTATGTGTGTATGCATAATTAGAAGTCCCTTGTCCCTTGATTTAAGTTGGATGAATGCTTTGATGCTCTTAGAATTCCTTTGAATATAACCTTAGGTGATGGTAGTATATCCTTAAAGTTTGGTCCCTTAATTTGATCACATAACATAGTATTTATATGATTCCATTATTTTAATTTCGTAACCAACCACTAAGAAAATAAAATACGCAACAGCCTAGAAGACGCCTAAAAGTGGCAAGTATTATACAAAGAGATCGGGGGCAGCTAAAGGGGATGAGGGAACACTGGGCACATGTATCTTGGATGGACGTTGGTGTCTCTGACCAAGAAAGGTGGAGCAGAAAAAGTAAGACTAGGCAACTTTCGAGGTATGTAAGGCCTAGAAGGAAATGAGAAAAAAATCAAAATGGCCAAAGATAGTGGTCTATTAATTATTTTTCACTTAGGAATTATATAAATGGAAGTATGTGATTAGGACCTATAAATGTACCCAAGTGTGTGATTTAGTGTCTATAATTATATCGAGAGAAGCACCACGATATATCTTTGGTTCAAAGAATACCGAGGTGAATGATGTGAGACGTGAATTGTTCCAAGAGAAAACAATGCAAGCATACAAGATTGTAAATTATGAAAATACAAGAGAGATAATTATAATAACACATAAATAGATCCAACTCAATATGATCCCTCTAGAGGTAAGATTGATGCAAGTGATGTACATATAGGAGGTGAATGTGTAACCTCCTCCTAAATCGTGGGAATAACTCTCACTAACGATACTAGAATTAGAGTTGAATCCACATAGCTATTAAGCTAACTCAACACAAGTGGTAAGCTAACTCAACATAACTGGTATACCTAAGAAAGCATATCCCATGAGTGCAAGAAATATCCAAATAAATAAACATGTAAAAGGAAAATAAATATCCTATAATAATGCCCCCATAAGAACAAATTAGGTGGGTAGTGAAAAGGAAAATGGGTCCTAGTAATAAGGCTCGATGAGGTACCCACGTATATCACAAATCTATCATAAAGTGGAGAAAAGGAGAAAACCTAGTGGGAAAAAACTCCACCCACAAAAAGAAAAATGAAGATGTTAAGAATGATAGAATCCCCTACTAATGTTGATATAAAAATTGGGTCCCAATAATAAGGCCATGTTAGGTACCCACGTATATAAAAAATAAAATGGGAAGAAATAAGACAATATGACAAGAATCCAAAATTGGATGAGACACTGATAAAGAATCTCCAACAAGCATGGTGAGAGGACCAATTGTGACTGGAATCTCGACATAGCCATAAGATCCAAGAACTATATATGAAATATGTGAGAGTGGATAGCCAATAGTGATTATAATTCCAACAGAGCATGCACTTACATGAAATAATGGATCAACTACGATGTTATTAATAGAAGTAGATCCAATAAAAGTATTAATGAGCAAACAATCGAGGAAAATCAAGCATGATAATTATGATTAGAAAATTTAATGAGAGGTGGACATGATTCAACATGAGAAATAAGAAAATCAACAGCCCCGACGATGGAGGAGGCACTACATGATATGCATGATTATCGGATATTTTGTAGCTTGTTTCTCATGATTTGGTAGAGGATTATTGAATATTTTAAGATTTTTTTTTTGTTAGCTGACATAGATTCAGAAGGTTTAGGAAGCTTAATTTGATTGTTGTCGATGAGATCTTGAATAATATATCTCAATTTGATACAATGATCGGTAGAATTACCAATACACTGGTGATAGTCACATCTATATTTTTGTTATAGTTGTGTCCCTTATGGCTAGATGGATCCAAAGTAAGTGGAGGAGGAAGCATTATAAGATTTATCTTAATGGATTTTTGTAATAGAATATGCAGAGCATAAGTAAATTTAGTAAATGTATGCTTAATCATTTTTATTGAAGCTTCTCGGGAGCATACACGACATTAACACTAAATTTTTCTGCATTTTCCTTAGTTGATAGCTTAAAATGATATTTTCTTGAAACTTATTAGAAGATGAGGTAGAATGATCTTAATACTTATGTTTTCCCATAGTAAGAAGCTTTCTTTCATGTAATTTAAGAGTGTGGAAAATATGATCAAATGAAGGAGAGGTCTCAAAGATGACGCTCTCCTGTAGTGGAGATAAGAGACTCTAAAAAAATAGATCTTGTAATTCCAAGTCAGCAAGCACATTAGTCATCCTAACTAGGTTATTCATGTAACATAATAGATAATCCTATAGGTTCTCCTTAGATCATTGTTTCATTTACGTGAGTTAAGCATATGATATTTTTGAGCTGATATTGATTGATAAGTGAGAAAGAAAAGCATTGGCTAAATGTGTAAAAGATGTTACCAAATGAATAGGTAGATCATAAAACCAACACATAGCATAGTCTTGGAGACTGTGAGGAAAGATATTTACAAGTAAGGTATGATAATTTTCATAATCTAGACATACCACATGAAATACATGAAGATTCTCTTGAGGGTCACCATGACAATTTAAAATTAGGAGCTTAGGAACCAAAAATTTTAGAGGGAGGGAATATGTGTAAATGACATGTGTGAAAGGAGTATGAAGAAGTAAATTGGATTAAATTGATGGAGAGGCACAAGAAATAGCTTGCTAAATTTGGTGGATTTGAACTTAAAGATCTTGATAAAGAGAAACTATATCTTGAGTGCCAAAAGAATAAAATTTCCATGTATGTGAAATGAGAGGCATAGTGAAATGATTTTTAAGAGTAGGAATAGAGAAATGCATAGTGGAGGTAGGTGGATTATTAAGAGGAGGTTGAGTAGTATTAGGAAGATAGGCGGTAGTAGCACTAGTTCCACTAGTTCCACTATACTCGAGAGAAATTGGTGGCCTCCTCATTAGAAGTGAATAAAATAATATCTAGATCATATGGATGCTCATAAATTTTATCATGAAGATCATGAAGATGGGATTCAGTGAAGGGACCATAATATTCATCTATGATAAAAATATCACAAGGTTGGTTATGACGCAGTCGAGTTTACCAATTGATTTAACAAAAATTATTTTTTTATAAAATCCTAATAGGATATTTTAGAGTAATATACAATAATATAGAAATGAAGTATAGAATATGACAAAAGTAATAATCAAGATTAATTACCAAAGTGTAAGAAAGAGGAGAAAAGAATTAGTTGATTCACAATAAATCTGGAGGTGTGAGAAGCTGGAAAAATATTGGAAGGCTGGAACATAGAATTTCACAACTGAACCTATAAAATTAAAGGAGAACTCGATTAGGCTAGACCAGCTTAGAATGGTACTAAGATTTCTAGGAGTGAGAGACCCCGATCGGGTATCATGGTTTGTACAAAACCACATAAACTAATTTTTGTAGGGTTGATAGATGTTTCCTGACCTTTGCCTTTGTGTCATAGTAAGTTTGCATATGTTTCAAATAACCTCGCAATGAAATATATCTCATGTAAAACCCAAAAACACATTAAATCCTATAAATTGATGCAAATGGGGAGTCATACTAACCCCAGAGGTCACCTGATTGAGTGAACGTATGATCCAAGAGTTGCACTATATTTCAGACTCCATGTAGTTCTAGTGAGACTATGTGAAAATCGTTCCCTAGGAAGCTCTTCTGAATAATGCACTTGATAGAAATAGATAGATAGATTTACTAATGTAACAAGATGTGTGGATTGAACCAAATAAAATTCATGTCCTATGCGTGTATGCACAATTAGCAATCCCTTATCCCTTGATTGAAGGTAGATGAATGTGTTTATGTTCTTAGAATTACTTTGTATACAACCTTAGGTGATGATAGTAGATCCTTAGATATTGGTCCCTTAACTTGATCACATAACATAGTACTTATATGATTCCCTTACTTTAATTTCGTAATTAACCACTAAAAGACCGATCACTAAGAAAATAAGATGTGCAATAGCTAGAAGAGGCCCAAAAGTCGCAAGTAAGATACAAAGAGGTCGGGGGGGCTCCCATAGGGGACAAGGGAACCTGGGCATTGGTGTCTTGGATGGGCGTTGGTGTCAGAGCAAAGAAATTTGGAGGAGAAAAATTCAGACTAGGTAGTGAGGTCTCAGCAAGACCAAGAAGGAAATGAGAAAGAAGGAAAAATGGCCAAAGACAAGTGGTCTATTGGTAGTTTTTTCACTTACCAATTATATGAATGCAAGTATGTGATTAGGACTTATAAATTTAACCAAGTGTGTGATTTAATGTCTATGATTATATCAAAGAAGCACCACGTATATACTAGTTCGAAGAATATACATGTGAATGACGTGTGACATGAATTCTTTCAAGACAAAACAATGCAAGCATACAATAATGTAAATTATGAAAATATAAGAGAGATAATTGTAATAACATATAAATAGATCCAACTCAATATGATCCCTCCAAATGATAGATTGATGCAATTGATTTAGATATAGGAGGTGAATGTGTAACCTCCTCCTAGATAAGTGGGAATAACTCTCACTAACTGATACTAGAAGTAGAGTTGACTCCACATAACTAGTAAGCTAACTCAAAGTACCTGGTAAGCTAACTCAACATAACTAGTACACATAAGAGAGCATATCCCATGAGTGTAGGAAATGGGTAAGTGAAGCAAGTTGGGGTTAATTAAGTGGACATCAAATCCTGAATTTTACATCAAAAACAACAAAACAACAAATTTAGTGGTGAAATTATATACATGTTCAAAAAAATAATCATTTAATTTCAATATTTTTTGATGAAGTTATGGTGAGCAAACGAAAAGTTCTTTGTTTTCTTTATGTTTTCAGAGACCACTTTCACGGAAAAAATCATAAAAAAATAAAATATTGCTAAAAAAATACAAAATAAAATCCATCCCAAGGTAGATAGTAGAATATAACTTCACACCAAAGCAAAAATATATTTCAATTTTTGGTCATTCAAATCCCGGGAAAACGGGCTACAATCTTATAAGTGTTTTAAAAATAAACCAAGTTATTGAATTTTGAGTGTTTAATATATCTAAACTTGTCCATTTTTTAAAAAAATAGTAGTTTAGAAACTAGATTCTGGATGCTACAATTCAAATTGATATTAGTTTTTCTAATTCCGTAGAAGTTGATATTATGTTGTTATTTGCAATATGACGTCCACTTATGACGCATTTTTGTCCCCCAACTTGCTGCAATTACTCAAATCTCCAAGTAAATAAAAAGTAAAAGGAAAATAAATATCCTACAATAATACCCCTCATAAACACAACTTAGGTGGGTAGTGAAAAAGGAAAATGGTTCCCTACAACAAGGCATGATAAGGTACCCACGTATAATGCAACTCTATTATAAAGTGGAGAAAAGGAGATAACCTAGTTGGAAAAAAATCTCCCCAAAAAGAAAAAAAGAAGTGAAGAAGACTAGAAGCCCCCCTGCTCATGTGGATAGAAAAATTGGGTCCCAACAACAAGGCCATGCTTAGGTACCCACGTTTATAAAAATGAATTGGTAAGAAATAAGACAACTTGACCAAAATAAAAAATTGGATGAGACACAGAGATAAATAATCTCCATCAAGTAGAAATTTCTCCAAAGATAACCCTCTAATTAAAAGTATTTGCACAAACAAATTTGTCCAATATTGTTTTAAAACCATTGGTTTGCCAACTAGGCACAAAACAATAGACGAAAAAGTGGGCACTATAGAGAAATGGATAAGTTGTGTGAACATTCCATGCTCAAAGAGTACTATGGGAATTCACAACTACTATAAGGAAGACATAGTGATCCTCAATATAGGTTTAGGAAACCTGTTTAGATACCCATTTACAATGCATGTACCAAATTATTCTCAAGAGAAACACATGCACTAAATGTGCTTATTACATAAAGAAGAAATTTAAAAACAAGTAATTATGGTGGGTTTTGGTCTCCTACCAAACCAGTCCTCAACCTCCAGTATTAATTATAGATTTATGGAAAATGAACCAAGTGATCATTGTAACGCCCGCTAAAAACAACCCACTTGAGACCCAAGAAATAACCTAGGATTAGTTAGGAAAAATTATGGAATAATTTTTTTTATTTAAAAGAGTCTACAACCAAAGTTATGGGAAACAACTCGACATTAACAAGTTCCAAAACAATTATAATCCACTAGAACATACTTTTCTTTTATTAACAATTATTAAAGGTCATAAGGTCCAAAAATTTAGGGTTAGAAGGTTCAATTAGGTTCAGAGGGTAAATCTTCACCATACCCACTCTCTAACAGGCTTAAATTTTCAACTTGATTTCTCTCACACTTAACATATTCAAAAATCCCCTAAATCATTCCCATTGGATTGGAAATTTTCTCACCTTTCCATTGATATAAGTAAGTCCTCCTAACTCATATTTCTCAAGTTATGGGCCGGCGGGCCTTGGGGTGAAAATTTTCCCCAAGAGTGGGCTTGTGGGCCCAAGGGTGAAAATTTGTCCAAAGGGTGGGTTGGTAGGCTATGGGGAGACTTTTGGATCATTTCCCACATGGGGTGAAAAACTGACTTTGCACCTGCATACCTGTGGGTCTGCAAGTCCACAAGGGACCTGCGGTGCTTCTCAAACCAACGCAGGGAAAAATAGGGTGGCAAGAGATATTTTGAAAAATTTCCCACGTGGGGCAAAAAGCCGACATTGCACCGGCAAGTCTGCAAGCCATAAGGGACATGTGGAATCACCTAAGAAAATGTGGGGAAAGCAGAGCAACGGGGAGAAAATTCTCTTAATGCCCCAAAGGGCTAACAGAGGACCCTGCCTCCGCCGACACATTGCAATGCCATGTGGCAGCTCCGGATTGGCTGCGAGGCCAGCAGGATGGTGGGGAAAATGTGGAAAATTTTCCCAAAATTTTATGAAGCAAAAAGAGGAAAAAGGGACCCGCTCCACCACCGATGCCTCGTGACACCACGTGGCATCACTTGATTGGTCGCGGGCAGCGAGGAAAATTTGGAAATTTTTCCCAAAATTTTCTCGGGAGCGCTAAGTTAAAAGGAGATCCGTCCCACCACTGACACCTCATGGTGCCACGTGGCAGCCTCTAATTGGCTGTGGGCTGGTGGGGTGGTAGGGAAAATTTGGAAAATTTTCCCAAAATTTTCCTAAGCTCTAAGGGAAAAATTCGGGCCCATGAATTTTTTTCCAACTTTTGACGCCAAGGAAGAAAAACTTTAGAGGGCCATAACTTTTGATAGAGATCTTGGTTTTGGGAAAATGAGGAATTTCTAGAGAGATATCGACGTAATCTTTGCACATAAATAATTAATTTTTGACTTTTATAAAATTGAAGGGGCCAATTTTAATAAAATGTCCTTAGGACTTTTTTAAAGGCGAACTCGGTAAATTTTAACTTGTGAGATTTTTTCAATTTGATCATCTTCCACTCTCTACATGTCAAATAGACATGGATAATTGTTCTTAGATGTATTTAGGATAATTTTTTGAGGTATATCTATTTGATTGAATTCCAATTCAAAAATTTACCATTTTGACAGCAAAACGACTGTAAAACGGTTGAGCCCGATTTGGCTAAGTTTTCACACATTTCCTTTAAGTGTTTTTGTCCATTTGAATTCGTTTAGGGCCATTGCTTCAATTTAATCATTTAATTTGTTATTTTATTGTTACAGGTTTGAACTGTGCTTTTTTTCTTTTTGTTTTGATAATTGCCAGTTTGAAAGTACAAAAAAAAAGGGATCAAATTTCAAAGGATCTATTTACCATTTTCATATTCTAAGTATTAAAATTAATTCCAATTATAATCTAACACATTTATTTGATTCAAATCAAACTATTCTAAACCAAAATGCAATTCTGATTTCCAATTTTACACATTTCAAAAGACAGAGTTTTGTATTTTCCTCACATGCATTTCTTCCTTTCAAACAGATATTTCAAATACATTTCAGAGCAGATTTTAAACAATAGTAATATATTTTGTAAAGGAAAAACAACATATATTTAGTTGGAATGATTTCTTTTACAACTTCTTCATTTACAATGATCAAATACAACTTACAAAGATATAATATTTCTTTTCTTTCATTCAAAAACAGAGAACAGAGTGCATCACTTTCACATTTCAAATTACAACTTTCATAACCAAATACAAGCATCTTTCCATCACCAAATGTATTACATTATCATCCACTTCAAGTGGGAACAAGGGCTTTACAAAAATAACTCTCACAAGGGACTATCACAACTGTCTTTTCCTTTGCTCCAGAACAGCAACATGCCAACCATCATACTCTGATTTTGATCACAACAAAGGCAGGGGAAAGGCAACACGCTCCACCAAACCAAGACATCCAATGAAAGGAGAATCCATCCTTCTTCATTAGCCCCCAAGCCCCAACCACAATGCAATAAGAAATGTGTTTCAACTCATGGCAATAATAAGATTCCACATCACAATGTAATCTTTCAACATGTACATTTCAAATTAAAAATGCAGTCCAAAACAAAACAAGAGTTTTACAACCTGCATGAAGGACATCACACAAAATACAAAGCTTCATCATGCAAGCCAAAGGAGCAAGAAGCTATGGGGAATGTTGCTTATGCCTCCCAATAGGGAAAATGGGTATAATCACCGAGAACAACCCACCAAATATATATATATATATGAATATTATTCAAAACCTGTCATGCCCTTGTGTCTCCCCCAAGTATCCCTTATTCCTCACATTTTCTTATGTCTTTCCAACCTCTTATGGCACCCCATAATGAGTAAAGAAATGCAAGTTGTTTCTTTGTAAGGTGGAACCCAAATCCCAACTCCCTCCACCCTTATACCTCCCTAAAACCACTTGTGCCTCCCAAAAAATAGCCCCATAGTCTTCTCTTACACCATTCCTTGGCCATCTACCCAACAGCCCACAATATATACCAAAACATTCACACAATAACATTTACATATATACAAGAAGAGCATTTCAAGATCCAAGCTTCTACCTCTCCATGATGGAGTTGTTTCAATTTCCAAAACAACAAGCTTTATCCCAATGTAAGCAATCCAAACTAGCCAAGCACAAGCATGCAACAATCTTCCAAAACTTCTCCAAGCAAGAGCTCCCAAAACAACAAGAAAAATTTTCCCAAAATGAAGTCTCCAAAAGTGAAGCAACCCAAAACAAGGCAAGCAATTTGAATTTTATAGAAGAGGGAAGAGAAGAGGATGAGGTGGATCCATGTAGGATGCCACATCACACATCCTCAACCCCAACCCCAAAATTCAACTTCATTCTCCAATGCATAATAAATAAGTGGGTGAATAATATGACAGATTTACTTACACACTCAAACAAGCCCATACCCCATAAGGACTGAAATTAAATTATGTAAGAAAAGTGTAATTACAACATTCAACTCAACTTGTAAAAAAATTGATAAAAAAGGTCTAAATTTAACAATCCATCCATAGGCAAGGTTGGTATGTTAATTAAAGGGGTATGGGACAAGTTTAACTTGTCCCACAAGCCTCCAAAATCAGTTTCAAGAAAAATTCAAATTTCCAAGAAGGTGGATTGTTTCACACTCGAGAAGTTAACTTACACGTCACTTACAAGGTCACTTACACATTGCTTACACACTTTAAAACATGGCCAAAAACTCTATTAATTACATTCTTATGATATCTTTTAATTAATTAACTAAACAATATGATTACTCACAATATTTACACACCATTAAATAAATAATGAAAGGGTAAATGCACCACAAAATAAACACATGCAAAATTTAAACAAAAGGGACAAAATAAAAGAAAAACATAGAATCCCTTGGTCACATTTAAAGGTGGTCCCCCATGAGAATCCCTAGCACAAAAAAACACACACAAATAACTACAATTGCCATGGTGGCCTTGTTGAATTCACCTAGAACTCTAAAGTGGTTGGTCTCCAATCCCCCAATGTTTGTTGTGATATTTTTAACTGTAAAAATAGAAATACCTCATTCAACCTTGTGGCCATATCGTAACGTGCAAAATAATATAAATATAATTAAAATTCCAAAATCATCTAGATATATGAATCACAACAACATCAAAGCAATCTAACTATATCATTTATAGTTTTATCAACAACTATATCCTCATCTAATAAGTTTCAATTTCTAGGGCTACTCACAATATCCAAATATCACAAGTCCGAACAACATCCATTATATAACCATGTCCAATAGTATAACATCGTCAACATCTAAAATGTCTCTAATAATCATCATGCACGATATAAGAATCAAATTCAACAATAATCCATGACCAAATATCTAACATCATACTGAATCAAAACTATAATAATGTCCATAATATTGTCTACAGTGTCATGATTAGTATCAAAATGGTGTCAAATGGAAGTGGACACTACATCCCCCCCCTTAGACTCAACTTCCTCCCGGAAGTCTTTGGGAAAATTTTAACCGAACTCATAATAAAGTAGCATCCTCCCATGTAGTTGCAGTCTCATCATATCTATCCCGGTGCACCCGAACCTAATCAACCTTTTCGCCTCAAAGGCCCGGGGTCTGTGATCTAGGATGTGAATGGGCTTCACCATCACCTACCCCTTATCCTACACCTATAATGATGTCTAATCTAACACATGAGAAGGATATGCAGCATATCTCATAAGAACTAAAACATGAAATACATCATGTACATGAGACAAACTAGGTGGCAATGCTAGATGGTAGGCCAAAGGGCCGATACGCTCCAAATCTCAAAAGGACTATGAATCTAGGAGCTAACTTAGAACCTTTTACATAATAGATAGAACTCCTATGTGGCCTAACATGAAGGAACACCTTCATGCCCACATCAAAACTATAGTCGGTCCTATGCTGATCTGCATACTTCTTCTTCTGTCCTGTGCCTACTACAGTTTTGTCTAATTAAAATCACTTGTTGCTCCATATCCTACAACAAATCTGGTCCAAAAGAAACCCTGTCCTATATCTGTCCTAGCTAAGAGGTGTCCTACACTCTCTACCATATAAAGCCTGAAAAGGAGCCATTCCTATAGAACTCTAAAAATTATTATTGTAGGAAAACTTTACTAAGTACATGTACTCCTCCCGTCTAGACTATTGATCCATCACATATATTCATGAGCATGTCCTCTAAAATCTGATTCACTGCTCGTCTCATCCATCCATCTGTCTCGGGGTGATATGTTATGCTGAAATTTATCTTCATCCCAAGGGCATGTTGCATGGTAGTCCAAAAATCAGAAGTGTACAAAGGGTCGTGGTCACTAATGATCTTCCACGAGAATCCGTGTAGTTTGATAATCTCATCCAAATATACCCATGCCATTGCTCTAGCTATATAAGTGGTCTTCACCAGAGAAAATTGAGCCACTTTTGTCAATTTATCAACCGTGACCATGATGGCGTTGTGATGATATCTCAACATCGGTAGCCCAACAATGAAGTCCATGGAAATGGTGTCCCATTTTCACTCTAGTATAGCATGAGGAAAGAGAATTCCAACTAGATGTTGATGCTCAGCCTTCACTTTCTAGCACTCCAAACATTGTGACATGAACTAGGCCACATATCTTCAAATTCCTCTCCAACGACATAATTGTCTCAAGGTGGTGTGCATCTTCTTCACCCCAGGATGGGCTGAATAGGGTGCACGATGTGCCTCTACCAAGATGTCTTGCCTCAAGCCTCCATCTTTGGGAATATAAATCTAACCTCTATGCTTGAAAAGACCATCTGCCTCTAAATAAAAACCATTAAAATTCCCCTCAAGGTGTTTCTAAGACTCGATATCTGCTCGAACTGCAATGTAGAAGTTGTCAAGAGGAAGCTATCGAAGGATCCTAGTCTATAAATATGTGCTCTTTGAGGTGGCCATAGCCACATGTCTCCATCTATTGAGAGCATCTCGCCACCACATTCTCCTTCCCCTTTACATGTCGATCTCCATATCATACTCATAAAGCAACTCCATCCAACACCGCTAATGAGCATTGAGACTGGGCTGCGTGAAGAGATGGCAAAGACTCAAGTGATATGTCCTAAGTGTGAATCTCTAACCAAGAAGAAAGTGTCTCCATCAAACCAAGGTGTTCACAACTACGAAAGCTCAAGATCATGAGTCGGATAATTGATCTCATAATCCTTGAGTTTACGAGACTCAAAAGCCACTACTCTGCCCTCCTACATCAACACACCTCCAAGCCCCTGCTAAAGAAGCATCTCGTGCAAATGAAAACTCACCCTATGGATCTAACACTACAAGAATAGGTGTTGTAGTGAGGCATTCCTTTAGTGTAATGAAGGCCTTCTCACACTTATCTCGACCAAACAAACTTCTTCCCTTTCCTCTGTAGGGAAGTGATGGGGTGTGCAATCTGAGAGAAGTCCTGAACAAATCTCTGGTAGTAACCTACTAATCCCATGAAGCTGCGCACCTCAGTCATAGTAGTGGGTGCTGGCCAATCCATAATAACTCTAATCTTGGAAGGATCAATGGTGATACCTTCCCCATAAATGATATGACCCAAATAATGCACCTCCATTTGAAAGAATGCACACTTCTCCAAGTTCTGAAAAGTTGCATACGTGAGTAAATCAAAAATTCATCAAGGAAGATGAGCATGAAGTGATCTAAGAAGGTTCTGAATACCCCATTCATTAAACTCATAAATACTACGGGGGCATTAGTCAAACCAAAAGATACCACTGTGAATTCATAGTGGTCATATCTCATACGGAAGGTGGTCTTATGAATGTCTACCTCTGAAATCCTCAGCTAATGGTATCTTGACTTAAGATCAATCTTAGAGAAAATCATGGCTCCTTTCATCTAATCAAATAAATCATCAATGTGTGGAAGGGGATAACGATTCTTGATCGTTACCTTATTTAGCTGGTGGTAATCAATACACAACCATAAGGATCCATCCTTCTTCTTCACAAACCCCCCAAGGGGATACACTAGGATGGATAAGGCATTTCTCCAAAAGGCCCTCAAACTTGAACTTGAGTTCACAGAGCTCTAGTGTGGTCATTCGTAAGATTCTCGTGAGATAGGATTTTCTCCCAGAAATAGGTCTATATGAAAATCAATATCATGTGGGGGTGGTAACCCCAATAGCTCCGCTGGAAAGACATCTGAAAACTCTCTCAAAATGGGGTGATCATCTAGCGATGATCCACTAGACCCATCCTCTGATCTGTCACTGACTATAACAGCATACATATGGCAACCCCATCGTACACACCACTTAAGTTGCATAACAGAGATGGTACAAATAGAAAGGGGTCTTCCGACCCCTAAAATTACTGACTCAACCCCCAAATCATCTACACAAGATATAATCTTGTGTTAACAATCCACTCTGGTCTTGTGTGCTGACAACCAATCCATACACAAGATGACTCCATAAGAGCCCAAAGGAAGGATACAGAGATCCGAGGTAGTGGTGAAAGGTCCCAAATCTACCACACAGTCCTTAACTAAGAAGTCTACACAAATCTTGGCTCCAAAATCCATCTCAACATCCCAACTATGACCATACCTAACTGCCACCTGCCTGCATCACTCTACTAAATATGGTGCAATGAAAGAATCAGAAGAACCAGAATCAAACAAGATGGAGATAGGAATACCACCAATGTTACCTATGGTCTCAATAATTGTACTCTGATGCTCTTCCTGGTGGTTCTTGACCACTACATACATCCTATGACTGTGCCCCATATCACCAACAATAGGCTCTGAGATCTGTGTCTTACCCTTGTTATTAGGGTTTTGTGGGTAGTCTCTCCAAAAATGTCTAGTAACACCACAACCAAAACAACCGCCTGATCATCTCCCCTATGTAGTAGATCCAGTCGCTACTCTAGAGATATGTGGTGTGGATCCTGATGATCTAACTGTAGTCTGCGGAGGTCTCTGCTGGTGAGTTCCTAATAAGTGAGCTCTCTAGGCATCTTGTGTCCTGACGGGTCCCCTATGAGGAAGCCCCATACTCTAACTTCTCTGTGCATCAAATCTCTATGGATGTCTATAAGGTGGGAGGGACTGCTACTCATCTGTTGCATTTTGGGGTCTAAAGGATGATTTTGTTGAACCCTGTCCACCACGAGGAAGAGGTATTGAACCCTCGATCTCGTTGTCATGCATCTGCTATATGCGGATCTGGACTCGGTCTCTACCCTGTTACATCTTTCCCCAAGTATCCTCTACTATATAGGCCTTCTTGACGGCCTCAGCTAATGTCTGTGGATAATGGATCCGCATTGCACCTCCAATGTCTAGATTCAAGCCCTGGATGAACCTGTGGATCTGCACCTGCTCATCCTACATGTAACCAACATACTGGAGTAGATCCAGAAATCTACTCTCATACTCAACCACTGTAAGAGATGTCTATCGAGAGGTCATGAAACTCATCTATCCACTCTGTATGAACCTCCATGATAAGTATCTATTCCTAAAATGCTCCTCAAAGATATCCTAGGTAACTATCTCAGAATCAACATGGAGCTTCTGCTCCTCTATCCTCCACCAGACACCAGCTCCATCCCTCAGTAGATGGATCACAACATGAGCTTTCATGTTGGTATAACAAGGACAGAGCTTGAAACATCCGCTCAAGCTCACCAACCAAGCCTCTGCCTAAAATCCACCTATGTCACTAGAATAATGTGATGGCTGAAGCTTTAGGATCTCCCTAATGTGATATACAACTGTGGTCTGACGGCCTCTAGGTCTCTTTGCATGCTCATCCCTAAGTTTAGGGCTCCAAGACCTCTCTCTATGTCTTGAAACTCGGTCACCATGTCCCCTCTGTGGTGACTCTTCCCTGGCTGACTCTATATGGGAGTTCTCTCCTCCATGCTCCTTGCTAGGTCGAGGAGATAAATGACCCTCAATGGAAGGGACTCTATCATGTCTAGCTACATGTCCTCCTACTAATCCTCCGCGTAGAGTGGCATTAACATCTTGAAGAGTCTACAAAATCTAGGGTAGGATGGCTACTATAGCATGATCTAGTGGTGGTAAGTCTGGGTCTATGTGAAAATACCCCTCATCCCATCTGTGCCTCCTACATAGACCAAGGCGAGAGTTAGTTCATTTTTCTAAGTTTTATTCAATTTCCATGTTTACTAAAATATGTAATTTCTAACTAAGTTGCTTTCTAGATTTAAAAGTGTGATAGGTTTAAGGTTAATGTCTCAAGTTTTCTAGTGTGCCCAATGGCCCAAGCTTTTGAACCACTTCTTTGATACCAAGTGTAACACCCACTAAAAATAACCCACTTGAGACCCAAGAAACAACCTAGGATTAGTTAGGAAAAATTATGGAATAATTTTTTTGTTTAAAAGAGTCTACAACTAGGTTATAAGGAAACAATTGTCACTAACAAGTTCTAGAACAATTCTAATCCACTAGAACATACTTTTCTTTTATTAACAATTATTAGAGGTCATAAGGTCCAAAATTTAGGGTTAGAAGGTTCAATTAGGTTCAAAGGGTAAATCTTCACCATACCCACTCTCTAACAAGCTTAAAGTTTTAACTTGATTTTTCTCACACTTAACACATTCAAAAATTCCCTAAATCATTCCCATTGGATAGGAAATTTCCTCACCTTTCCATTGATATAAAGAAGTCCTCCTAACTCCTCATATTTCTCAAGTTATGGGCCAACGGGCCTTGGGGTGAAAATTTTCCCCAAGAGTGGGCTTACAGGCCCAGGGGTGAAAATTTGTCCAAAGGGCCGGTTGGTGGGGTGGGGAGACTTTGGGATCATTTCCCACATGGGGAGAAAGTTTGACTTTACACCCACATGCCAGTGGGTCCACAAGTCCACAAGGGACACGTGGCGCTTCTCAAACCAGCGCGGGGAAAAATGGGGTGGTGGGAGATATTTTAAAAAATTTACCACGCAGGGTGAAACATCTGAAATTGCACCCACAAGTCCCAAGCCATAAGGGACATGTTGCATCACATAATCCAACATGGGGAAAGTGGAGCGGTGGGGAGAAAATTCTCTTAACGCCCCAAAGGGCTAAGAGGATAACAAGGACCCGTGCCTCCGCCGACACCTCACGATGCCATGTGGTGCTCTCCAGATTGGCTGCGGGCTAGTGGGATTATGGGGAAAACATGGAAAATTTTCCCAAAATTTTCTAAAGAAAAAAGAGGAAAAAGGGACCCACTCCATCGCTGATGCCTCGTGACACCACGTGGCATCACGTGATTGGTCGCGGGCAGTGGGGAAAATTTGGAAATTTTTCCCAAAATTCTTTGAAAGCGCTAAGTTAAAAGGAAATCCATCCCACCGCTGACACCTCATGGTGCCATGTGGCAGCCTCTGATTGGTTATGGGCCAGCAAAGAGGTAGGGTAAATTTGGAAAAATTTCCCAAAAATTTTCCGAAGCTCTAAGGGAAAAATTTGGGCCACGAGCCTGCCAAGAAAATTTTTCCAAACTTTTGATGCCAAGGAAGAAAAACTTTAAAGGGCCATAAATTTTTATAGAGAGCTCAGTTTTGGGAAAACAAGGACTTTTTGGAAATCTCTCAACATCCTCTTTACACAAAAATCATTAATTTTTTATTTTGATAAATTTTAAGGGGTCAATTTTAAGAAAACATCCTACAGGATTTTACAGTGCAAACTGGTAAATTTTAACTTGTGAGATTTATTCAATTTGATTGTCTTCACTCTTTACATGTCAAATAGACATGGAGAATTTTTCTTATATGGATTTAGGATAATTTTTTAAGGTAGATCTGTTTGATTGAATTCCAATTCGAAAATTTACCATTTTGACAAAGAAACGATCAGAAACGGTTGAGCCCAATTTGGCTAAGTTTTCAAATATTTCCTTTAAGTGTTTTTATCTATTTGAATTCATTTAGGGCCTACTACTTCAATTTAATCATTTAATTTGTTATTTTATTGTTGCAGGTTTGAACTGTGCTTTTTTTTCTTTTTGTTTTGATAATTGTCAGTTTGAAATTACAAAAAAAAAGGATCAAATTTTAAAGGATCTATTTTCCATTTTCATCTTCTAAGTATTAAAATTCATTCCAATTCTAATCTAACACATTTAGTTGATTCAAATCAAACTATTCTAAACCAAAATGCAATTCTGATTTCCAATTTTACACATTTCAAAAGACAGAGTTTTGTATTTTCCTCACACGCATTTCTTCCTTTCAAACAGAGATTTCAAATACATTTCAAAGCAGATTTTAAACAATAGTAACATCTTTTGTAAAGGTAGAACAACATATATTCAGTTGGAATGATTTCTTTTACAACTTCTTCATTTACAATGATCAAATACAACTTACAAAGATATAATATTTCTTTTCTTTCATTCAAAAACAGAGAACAAAGTGCATCACTTTCACATTTCGAATTACAACTTTCATAACCAAATACAAGAATCTTTCCATCACCAAATGTATTACATTATCATCCACTTCAAGTGGGAACAAGGGCTTTACCAAAATAACTCTCACAAGGGACTACCACAACTATCTTTTCCTTTTCTCTAGAATAGCAACATGCCAACCATCATACTCTAATTTTGATCACAACAAAGGTAGGGGAAATCCAATGCTCTCCACCCAACCAAGACATCCAATGAAAGGAGAAGCCATCCTTCTTCATTGGACGCCGAGCCCCAACCACAATGCAATAAGAAATTTGTTTCAACTCATGGCAACAATAGGCTTCCACATCACAATGCAATCTTTCAACATACACATTTCAAATTAAAAACAGGTACCAAAACAAAATAGTACTTTTACAACCGCTTGAAATACATCACACAAAAATTAGGCTTCATCATACAATCTAAAGGCACAAGAAGCTATGGGGAATGCTGCTTATGCCTCCCAAAAGGAAAAATGGGTATCACCACCTTAGAACAATCCACCGAAATATATATATATATATCTAAATATTATTCAAAACCCTGTCATGCCCTTATGTCTCCCTCGAGTATCATTTATTTCTCACATTTTCTTATGTCTCCCCAACCTCTTATGGCACCCCATAACAAGTAAATAAATGCAAGCTCTTTCTTTGTAAGGTGGAACCCAGATCCTAACTCCCTCCACCCTTATACCTCCCTAAAACCACTTGTTCCTCCCAAAAAATAGCCTCATAGTCTTCTCCTACACCATTCGTAGGTCATCTACCCAACAACCCACAATATATACCAAAACATTCACACAAGAACATTTACATATATAAAAGAAGAGCATTTCAAGAGCCAAGCTCCTACCTCTCCATGATGGAGTTGTTCCAAGTTCCAAAACAACAAGTTTTATCCTAATGCAAGTAATCCAAACTAGCCAAGCACAATCATGCAACAATCTTCCAAAACTTCTCCAAGCAAGAGCTCCCAAAACAGCAAGAAATATTTGCCCAAAAAGAAGTCTCCAAAAGTGAAGCAACCCAAAACAAGGCAAGCAATTCAAATTTTATAGAAGAGGGAAGAGAAGAGGATGAGGTGGATCGATGTAGGATGCCACATCACACATCCCAAACCCCAACCCCAAATGTCAACTTCATTCTCCAATGCATAATAAATAAGTGGGTGAATAATAAAACAAATTTACTTACACACTCAAACAAGCCCATACCCCATAAGGAATTAAATTAAGATTATGTAAGAAAAGTTCAATTACAACATTCAACTTGACTTGTAAAAAAATTCATAAAAGGTCTAAATTTAACCCTCCAACCATACGAAAGGTTGGTATGTAAATTTAAGAGGTATGAGACAAGTTTAACTTATCACAAAAGCCTCCAAAATCAGCCTCCAAGGACAAATTCGAATTTCAAGAAGCTAGAGTGTTTCACACTCAAAAGTTAACTTACACGTCACTTGCAAGGTCACTTACACATTACTTACACACTTTAAAACATGGCCAATAACTCTATTAATTACATTCTTATGACATCCTTTGATTAATTAACTAAACAATATGATTACTCACAATATTTACACATCATTAAATAAATAATGAAAGGGTAAGTGCACCACAAAATAAACACATGAAAAATTTAAACAAAAGGGACCAAATAAAAGAAAAAAATAGAATCCCTTTGTCACATTTAAAGGTGATCCCCCATGGGAATCCCTAGCATAAAAAAACATAGACAAACAGCTACAGAGTTGCCATGGTGACCTTGTTGAATTCATATAGAATTCCAAAGTGGTTGGTCTCAATACCCCAATGTTTGTTGTGATATTTTTAACCTGTAAAAATAAAAATACCTCCTTCGGCCTTGTGGCCATATCAGAATGTCCAAAATAATATAAATATAATTAAAATTCCAAAATCATCTAGATATATGAATCACAACAACATCAAAGAAATCTAACAATATCATTTATAGTTTTATTAATAGCTATATCCTCATCCAATAATTTTCCATTTCTAGGTCTACTCACAATATCCAAATATCACAAGTCCAAACAACATCCATCATATAACCATGTCCAACAGTATAACATCATCAACATATAAAAGTGTCTCTAATAATCATCATGCATCATATAAGAATCAAAGTCAACAATAATCCATGACCAAATATCTAACATTATACTTTGAATCAAAACTATAGTAATGTCCATAATATAGTCTGATGTATTATGATTAGTATCAAAAGGGTGTCAAAGGGAAGTGGGAACTATAATCATCATCTTCTTCATCATCCATTACAAGAACCCCCCAAAAAATGAGCACTTTATAAAGTAGTATGTTTACAAAAATAAATATAATCATCATGAAGAGTGTAAGAAAACATGCACTTTTGACCAAAACAGTTCTCAAATCCAAGCTACTAGTCAAAAGTTATAGCAAAAACTATTTCCCACAATTAATGTCTTATTTAATTAAAATTTGCAAACTAATTTAAAAAGTGGCAAAAATGAGGGGAGAAGGGGTCATGCATATACTCGTTGGAATTAGGATAGAATTTAGAATATATTGGTTTAGTTTATGAGGGGGAATTGGCCTCCTTCCAACTCAAGCCTCACCCTTTGTCTTTGATAGGTGAAAATACAAGGACCAAATGAGTATTCCTCCCTTAATAAAAAATTACCCCTAAATCGACTTGTATTAAAAAGGGCATAAAATGATTTTTAATGCAAAGTTCAAATTGGGGTATAAAAATGCACTTTTACCTTGGATGTGGTAGGATCCACACTTGGCTTGAATAGGTTGGAGAAGACTGATTTTAGCTTTGGAAACCCTAAAAATCTTTTATCTCTTTACTATTCTTTGTGTTTGTTTTTATTGGCGCCACAAATACCATGAAGCAAAGAAAAGGAAAAGTGCAGTCTTCAATCAAAAAGTATAAGTCTGTAAGAGGCCGAATGAGGGCACAACATAGACATTGCACACTTGTAGAGTGATTGCAAGATCATGATGACGAGTTTGAGAAATACACAACATGAAACAAACATCGGCAAGCTTTGAGGGACATTTTTTTCTATGCATGAGTTGTAAAAGTCTATGAAAATTCCCATAAGATTTGAATAAACCATAAAAACCTTCATATGCCTCTAAAATCAAATATTGACTATGGAGAACATTTGGGGCATCCAAACCGTGAAAAATGTCCGATTCAAGGCATTAAAGTTGTGCAAAGGCATCCGAGGAGTATGGTCTTACTTTTTGGTGCCAACCATATGAATAAAATGAGGAAATGAACACTTTTATAGATCGATATAGGTTGTATAATCCCAAAAAAATTAATATAATTATATTGAATAAATACAGTCAAGTGGGCCTAAAAATGTCTATTACAATTAGATCCGAGGCATATCCAAGGTCGTTTCGGGCTGTGTAGGAATGTGAGCAAGCTTGGGAAATATTGAAGAGAAGAATACCTAATGATGGGATATGGTCACCTTGGACATGGCTATAGGACCACATTTCTAGAGTTTATAGATCTTACCACCCATATCCAAGTCTAAGTTTGTTGAGACCAAGGATTAGATCAAGTATGCAATGCAAAACCTATGGAGATAGAGCCTCCAACACAAGTCTCGCATATAAAACAATCTCACACACTATCAATCAAGTTCTAGGAGCCTACGAATGGGATGTATGAGCTGTAATGTGGTAAACCAAGGAACAACACAAATTTCTCAATAATCCCATAAAAACTTATTTGGAATATTTTGTAAACCCTGAAATATTTAACAACTTTCAACTTGTTAAATGAATTCAAATCTATTTTCACATGAATTTTTAGTTTCGTAAACAAAGTATTCAAAAACTAAAAATAACTTAGTAATGGAAAATGTATCACCAAAACTGCTCTGATACCATATTAGAGAAGTTTTATGGATCTACTTATTCAAATAATGCATGGTGAATGATGCGAGACGTGAATGTTTCAAGCCAAAACAATGCAAGCATAGAAGACAAAACATTACAAAAATACAAGAGAGATAATTACAATAAAAAAAAATAGCTCCTACTCAATATGACCCCTCCATAGGATAGATTGATGTAAGTTATGTACATATAGGAGGTGAATGTGTAACCTCCTCTTAGATCAATGGGAATAACTGTCACTAACTGATACTAGAAGTAGAGTTGACTCCACACAACTATTACGCTAACTCAACAAAACTGATAAGCTAACTCAACATAAATGGTACACCTAAACAAGCATATCCCATGAGTGTAGGAAAGCTCCAAGTAAATTAAAAATACAAGGAAAATAAACATCCTACACTAATAGGTTCACATGCTTGTCTTAGCCTTCACTTTAGTAGACCTACCAACTAAGCGCTTGTAGCTGAAAATGTTGACAATTTTTTTAGTAATGATGGATGCCCCTTCCTTGTTTTGAATTTTCCATTTGGAAGCAGATTTGGGGTATGTTGTCGGAGGATGGATTTAGGCTTTATACCTGTTAATCTATATTTTTAAAAGTTTCTAATTCCTTTTCCTCACATAAGCTCATTCGTTAGCCTCTAATTTTTATTTTTATTTTCATTCAGAACCATGAATAATTGGTGTTTGACCAGGGGCAACGACATATCCCTCCCCTTATAGGAGCATCGTCCTTGATGGAACTCAAATCTAAGTAAACTAGAAGAATACATGAGTGTAGAGGCCTTCACATGCACGTATAATGAAATTAACGGAAAGAACCCTTCATTAAAGCACATCCCTAACGGAACAAACAATTTCTGAAATTTAATCAATTTATTTAATGTTCTGTGAAGATTGGTAGTTCTTATTTTACTTTATTACTCTATTAGTATTCTCCTTTATACACATTTTTAATTCAATACGTTCATAGTATTTTAATTATTTAACAATTTAATTTAATTTTTTCCACAAGGTACCAACAAACATAATATCATACTAGGCCCCAATACATAACATCACCAACTTCACATTACACCCTTACACATTTTCATTAATGTAACTCAACATAGGACCCCTAACACAAGCGTGAGAAGGAAATAATATTATGATATCATAACACCCAATACCCATGCCCTTGGATTATAAAATAAATGCACCAACATGATTAACATAACATCAAGGCACTACAACAATACATATGCTATGTGTTTTCACATGACTCAAATCATGAATATATCCACACAATTCCATGATAAGATTAAGGCATTACATAGTATCAATGCAGAGCATCAAACATCAAACCTAATGATACATAAAAACATGACTCACATGAGTGACTCATCATTCAACCTATGCACCACAATATGGCATATCAAAATCAATTAACCTCAAATAAGATCAATGATCCAAGTAATATCAAGTACTAATATCTCCCAAATTACCAATAAGGAACGTCACCTCCCAACATCATGATCAAAAATCCACCATCATCCAAAGAAGTAATAAAAATACCATAAGTCCACAAGTTCTCATTGTTTAAGGACATCACTTTATAGAATATCAAGGATAATAAGGGGAATTTTAATGATTTTTTCGTAACATAAAGGCTATCAATGTGATTTTTAGATAAAAATTTTGGTTTCAGGTTCATTCATATTCTATTTTTAATGTTTTCAACTAGTCAAAGAGTTAGAGGTGATAGTTTTATTTATACATATGGTAATACATAAAGGAGTGAAATGACACATACAAGAGCTGAGATGAAAATAGTATGATATATGATTATGTTCATTTATTTTATATTGATAAGAATATATTCAACATAAGGGTTGATAATTGGTTTTCAATTATAGGAGGTTATTTTCATCTTACAAGACATGGTAAGAATGATTGGCAACACGCATTTCCTTAAGCATTATTTTTCAGATGATCATTTGCACACCTTTTCTCATGGTCGTATGGTTCAATATGAATTTTTACAAGATATGTAATTTTTTTACATTACATAACATGACTCACAAGAGTAACTCATGAATCATACATACCATCTCCATATGCCTCACAAATCTCTATAAGCCTCCCAAAACAACTTTATATGCCTACTAATAGAGAAAAGAATCATAGCACCCAAACCAAGCTGGGTCACTCACCATAGAGCCCCGTCACTTGAATATAAGAATAATAGTTCCAAAACTAGGCCAGGTCGCTCACCAAGAGCCCCATCTCCTTATATCTCCATTTAATGATGTTGAGTCACCCTATGGCCCTAAGAACATAGAGCCGCATCACCTCCACCTAAGTTTCATAGTAACTTGTAGCTCTAAAGATGCACAACCTCATGACCTCCTTGGGGCACACACCCATATAATGAAGTGGGTCCATAGGTCCAACCACTCTATGGTGAATCCCATTACCCTAATCCATCACATCACAACAATAGATCCAACATAACAATTAATTTCAATCACCAAGTGGCATCAAATCCCAAACCTTGGGCTAGGAAAGAAATATTTTAAACTCCAAAAATAAAATTTTGAACTAAGTAAAATAAATGGCTAACTAGTTGTTGTAATGCAAAGGCCTCTTGTAGGAAAAAAATCAAATTAAATGACCAAAAATTAAGAATACATCAATCAAGAAAATTGATGGTTCTTACCAGAAAATAGAAAATGATCAATTTACGAATAAATACAAACATATAAAAATCACATTATGATCACTATGTGGCTATTCAGTGGACACCAAAGGGGTACTCATCAAGTTTCTAGCACTCGGATATCGAGCCTCATCTCATAAAAATACATATAACCAAAATAAGCATATCTCCATATATCTCCAAATCACACATATGAGGATCCACATGGTTGGTATCACATAAGATTTCCCAATGGAAAACCCACATAAGAGATATCGGGGTTCAAGTTTTCATAATTTGAGCCTAAGTTTGTGCACATCCACAATCTACTAATCAAGCTCAAAGTATACCAAACATATAGAGGTAGGTTTTCAGTCTACATGAAACTCTACTTCAAAAATTTTACTCAGCTCAAGATTATGGAAATATGTTTCATGCCTTCTCTCTCTACACATACACTCTTACTAATTACTTCCCTTAGGGTCGGTTAGTGTAAGGTACAAAACATAGCACATAACTACATTACTAACACAATGATGTATATGAACAATAACCATAGTGTCTTACACATAGTGAAATTACGTGGTATAACATAACAATGTTCCACAAATTTCCACACATCACATTCCCAAATAAGAAATTGAGTGCAAGTACAATACATTAGGGGTCATAAAATATCCATATGCCCCCAATTCATGATATGAATTTATTACATAATGTATGAATACATATATACAATGAACATAATGATTTAACATCATGACATACATACAAATATGACACAACATGGTGACATAGCACCATAATACAACACAACACAATGGAAGTTAATAAGATAACACACAATTCGCTATGAAGCTCTGATACTATTTGTAATGCCCACAAATTTACACACCCAAAAACAATAGTAAAATTACTAGAATATTTTTTTCTTTCATTGCTTATTACATGACCCCACAAGGTCCCAAATAGAGTAAATCAATGTCACAAAGGACACTAACAAAATCTTGGAAACACATAGATAACAAGAAAACACCAAAGCACATGATTGTCAAATTTACTCAAAAGGGATGTACATGTTCCAATGACTGAACCCCACATGAGAATCCTAATTCTAGCCATATTTTACAACACATAATTCATGGTTACATCTTTTTTATAATTCAATTTCATTTTTTAACCTTATATATTGAAGAACATTTAACATATAAGTTAATATTGTCATTCCTCAAGCTACATCTTCATTATTTGATTTTACATCATTATTTAAACCACATTATGTTTATGAAATATGTGCTCATACCTCAAGGTTATATATTTCCCATTTTAATAAAACGTTTTGGATCTCAATGATGCCCTCCTTAACTTTCATTTGTTTTAATATCATCTTAGGAATTTTAGTTGGTTGGTCATCATTCAAGGTGCATATGATTTTTGTAACAATCATTTCATAGTTTCATCTCAATTACCCATGTTCTAATTATATTTACATTGTTACATAGATCTCATATTAGCATCATTTATATAATAATTACGATCCATAAAACACTTTATTTTTACTTAGGGATTCAAGACCTCAAAAGATTCAAGTTAGTTCTCTTTTTTTAAATGGTTGAAACATCGTACAAGGATAAAATACCTAATGAGGAAAAAGAAGAAACGAGATGTGTCAAACTATTCATAGTTTCCATGGTTTACATATTTATTTCATAGATATGCCTCCTACAAATAAACAACAAGTTACACACACAAGACATATGTCATTGTCTCAAAATTTACACCTCTACTCCTATGAGTTGTGCTTTATTCATCTATATTCCCTAGCATAGTAAAATTCCAAATCATAATTACCAATTACATACATGTTTGGAACACATGTGATCCTTTAAGGCTCGTCTTTGAGAAGAGAGTGATTTAACAAAAATTAAATCTCCCACACAAAACAATTATCCCTTTTATCAATAGAAAAGGGTTTAACATTAAGTTAAAGGAGTGGTTCTAGTTACTCTATACATTCCCAATATCATATTAATAGACATTATTTCTATGATTGCTTTGTGAATACATTATTCACCCGAAATTACATCTTAAGAGGCATTATACATATCTTAACCATATATACACTCCAAGGATAAACAATCTACAAGAAATTCTACTATGTGGTAGTTAAGACATCCCCAAGTTTTCATATAGCCAAAACACCAAGTATACCTTCGACAATATTACCAATGATGTGTACCATTATCATGCTCATTAACATGATGAAATATCTATGAGTTTCAAGTAGGTACTTGTATGCCCTAGGAAGCGACAAGCGAGCGTGGGAATCTACAAGTGACTCTTCCGCGTACCCGAACTCCCGAGGTCGTGCCGAGACAGCTGGTGGGGATGGAATATAGGTGGTATACGGACAGACTAGTTAGGAAATCTAATGTCTTCGACACGCACTAATGAAATTTGTGAATCTAAGGCAAAGAAGGCCCTTCTTACCTGGACCGGTGTGATAGATCGATCAGCAAGGATGACTGCTCGAAGGCTCCAATCAATATCGAGCTCTGGCGTGATTTGATCTATGGGTTGTGGAATGCGTGGAAAATGACCCGGTATGGTTTCGTATATTTCTCCAGATAGGGTCATATGGTGGATGGTAAAATAGTCACTCTATGGACGGTTCTCTGGCCTAGTCCAGAATTCTCTAGCTTTGTTAGCCGTTGTGTCCAGTAAGGATAATTGTTGGATGATGATAGGTGGAAGTGGAGTAGACTGAAATACTAGTGTGCGTAGACCAGTGTTTATGTCTAATTCTCTTATGGATTCGTTGGGCTGCGGGATTTGTGGGTCACAACCGTAGGTTCGTGTTTGTTGTGGACCAGCTATAGTCATTCATGGAATCAAGCCCTGATCCCTAGTATCCAATAATCATACGCTTTTTCAGCCTCTATGTTTAGAATCAACAACTGTGCGATCTTCTCGGAATACCTCACAGGTGTTCTTGCAACTGGATTCTTAGGCCGGTATCTATGTCTGTGAGGGTGTCTCCTGCATCTGGTTGTGGAACTAAGGGATCACACCCGAAATTTTGTTCTCTTTCAAACCTTTCTACAGTCATGTGGATGTTTTCCTAAGGTAATCTGTAGTTTGGCTGATTTGACCAAAACATATGTGCTTGGTCGTCTTCTATGTTTAATCCTCTTAACTGAGATCTGACCTACTGGAAATCTACTGTTGTTTGGAAGACTCGGATCCTAAGATTCTGGTCAATGTCAGTTATTGCTTTGTTATGAGATTGGGTTGAGGCACGATTGGTTCGAAAATATATTCCTAGGCTCCTAGGTCCCGTAATTGTCATGCAAAAGTGAGTAATAAAACAAACTATAATAAAGTGAAATCTAAGTATACTTCTAGCATATATGACTTCTTTTTGTATTTTCTGACGTTTTATAAGAAAGCAGCTATTTAAAATATTTAGAATTGACAACTAAACTAATAACTTAAAAAAACAAAATAGCCGAGTGTAGCTATTTATGCGTGTAATTTGTATATCTATTCTAAAAAATGAAATAACTAATCTATTTGCAAGATTCTTGACCCTACCTCAGAAGTGAGGAGTGAATCATAGTTTCTCAGAAACTATCAATCCCCACAACTTCCCTGGTAATGTCAAGAATAGAATTTACTGAAATAAAATAGTTAACTACTTTGTTTGATATGATTTTAACTAGAACTTTGAAAGTTAGAACTGGATTCCGCTGAACAGTGAGCGAATCCGATGGTGTGTGTGATCTTGTCCCCTCAGTATGATCTCTTCATTCTTTGTGCTCACGTAGATCCAAAAAAGTGTGTAATGCTTGCATCAAAAGGAATAGGTGTTGGAACAAGGGACAACCTTCAGAATGTAGAAAGAATAGAACGCGGATAGGAGAGGGATAGTGCAAGAGTACAGAGCTTGGCTTATGTAATTCCTAGCGGGATCTACTGCGAATCATGCGACATGATGTGTCCAGAACCTGAAACTTTCCTGTATGAAGAGTAAAACCTGTAACTTTAATGGCTTCCTAAGCTATTCTACTCCAATGGTTTGGATAAAACAACAACACTGTTTGCACAAGTTGGATATGTGGCTTACCAACAGCTGGTCAATGCAAACTAAGCATGTAATGAACTAAACTACAGAATCTAAGCAAACTAGTAGACTAAAGTGAGGAAAAATGAGAGATGAATTCAGGGGTAGACTTCTAACTGGATTTGGATGAGATAAAACCTTCTGCTGCACAAGATGGATCTGTGGCTTACCAACAGCTGAGCAATTTAACTAGAGATGCAAGTGAATTCAAGCTATGGCTTCTAAACAAGCTAACTAACTAAAACACTAAAATGAGGGAATGAGAGCAAAGATCAAACTTCAAAATCCAGCCAAGCTTCAGACCAAAAACTCCAGACCATTTGCATGTGCACAAACCATGCATTTATAGGAATTCAAACACCCAAGAACCAAAACCAAATTGAACTCCTAAACAATAAACAAAGGAAAAACACTATTCCAGGGGACCAAAAACATAAATGCATGCTCAAGTCAGCAAGGAAAGCTGGTGAAACGTTGATTTTGTGTGCGTTCCGTCAAAAGAATGTTCTAGAAAATGCGTAAAGGACCGCCGCCCTGTCTAGGGTGGCGGTTACAAGACCGCCGCCCAGGCAGGGTGGCGGTTTTGTTACTTAAGAGAAAAGGGGCAAGAAAAGAGGGGAAAAGGGGAAAACAAAACACGCAGGGGCTAGAAGGGGCATGCGGGATGTTAACGCACTTTTGAGGAGCTTTTCCTGGATCTCGAACACCTTGCGAAGAGACCTGTATCATCATTGGGGCATTTATTACACCGTTCCACAGTACAGTACCTTACAATTTTGGGTACGTACATATTGCCCCCTCGGAGAAGCGTTTTAACCATGAAGAGGCATAAAACGGTGGGGTGCGAGTATGGCAGTCCCGAAATAGGGAGTTAGAAGCTATACCTTACTCGTAGTGTGTTGAGATGACGCCATCCGAAATTCCCGCTCTCTGCAAAATGAAAAGAGAGCTCAAGTGCAGATAGATACAATAACTTGGAAAATAAACGCTAAAGCAATAGGGAATGAGGACGTACCATTCATGCGGGGATAGAAACTTACCTCCATCGGCGCTCCAAACCTGTGAAAAAGGTATTTAAAATGAATCAAGGTGCTATATATATGAAAGTGGGCCCATTTTCCTATTCATTTGCGTGAGTCGATTTGATTGATTTTGAGCTCTGGGACCCACGGTGACGGTTTCTCACGTGAATAGAGTCAAAACATCCGCAGTGAGATCGTGAGCATGCCTCCACGCGAAAACCGCCTGCCCGCCGGATCACAGGTTGGTTTTCTTCAATTTTGTGTTTTTCCCTCTTTAAATTTGAAATGGAAAATTCTTTGTAATGGGGGGTATTTTTGAAAATGTTAGGTTCAAAAGGTCACTAGGGGGGGCGCCTACTGGGTAGGCTCCATTTTTAGGTTAAATGGTCTTTATTTGCTTGTTTTGGGCTTTTTGGCATTAGAGACCCGCGGGTTTTGGACGCGACCACCGCCTAGCCTGGGGCGGTGATTACATGACACATCGCCCCTGTTTAGGGCGGCGGTTCACGACGCCACCTTTAAGGTGGAGGTTACAAAACCACCTCCTGCTCGGGGTGGTGGTTTTGCCAATAATGCAAAAGAACTTATTTTGGAGACTATGCTTGTACATTTTGCACTTCTATGCGTTTTTATGACTCTCTCGGTATTATTCGGATACTAACTTGCTCTGTTTTGTGTGTTTTTGGGTGTATGCAGTAGGGAGGAGTATATCAGATGGAGCCGAGAGAGAGAGTGTGATTGGCTTCCGGGGGTACTGGATGCCCTCTCACCGGGATGAGGAGGACACGCTGAGAGAGGGTGTATATCTGCGCATATCGCGCGTACCACATGTCGCACCATCTAGTCATATTCTTTGTGACTTGTTCTCATATTGGGATGTAGATCGAACACTTTCGATTGCCGCTGGGGTCCGTGGTGAGTGGACCATTACTTTGGAGGGCGTCACCGTATCACGGGGGTCTCGATCATCGGGAGGAGACTCACACTAGAGGCAGCGGGTCCCGAGCAGCATACAGATTACACGGTGGGCGAGGCTACATGGGGGATGCAGCCATCTCCATGGGGTCGAAGAAGGGAGTGAGAGTTCAATCCATTCCTTCTTTTCCCATCCCCATATTTCGACAGGCTATCATGGGGATCCTTGCCTCGAGGCCGATCGGGGACAAGGGAGGGGATACCTTACTATCTTCTTTGGGCCCCCATCATTACACGAGATAAAGGGGCATGGCCGGATATACACACAGGGCACATATATTCTAGGGACCACCTACCATGATTTATACAGGGTGGTCCGTCTACGGGACAGTCTTTGACCCACCCTACTCTAGTCATGAGTTGGGTGAATGAGCGTTTTATCCCTTATGGTAGAGGTGTGGAGGTGGCGAGATCTTGGGGCATGTGACGGCAGCCAGATGGACAGATATGTTGGTGCTTAGAGCACCTCACCAGCCAATTGCCTCCCTTACTACTACAGCAGACATGGAGGCGACACCGTATCGGCTTATGGCTGGTATATGGGGAGAGGAGACTCTTACATTGATCTCTTGCTCCACCACAGGGCAGCTCATCGACCGTGTGGGATGGGTGGAGGTACATCCTTTCGGCAGAGTTCCTCAGTAGTTTGGCCTTCCATATACGGGCATGCTTCCCCCAGTGGCACCAGTTTATAGATCAGTTCGCGAGGCCAGAGGGGGGCCTAGAGGCCGAGGCTGGACAGTGGTTACTCCTGGCATTCCTATTGCAGCTAGGGGGATAGTTCGGGCCAGAGGGAGAGCTGGTGCACCTCGGGCACCTTTACTTCGGATTGCTGCGGGTCCTGCTCATAGCAGTGATGACCCCATAGACATTGACTCCGATTCTGAGGAGTTTACAGAGGGAGGATCGGAGGAGCAGACGGATGATAGTGATCCTAAGTGGCATGACACTCAGGACATCATGCAGGCAGAGAGGGCCGAGCAGAGTGCAGAGAGAGAGACTCTAGTTTCAGAGGAGCCACTCTCTCAGGGCCATGGTGGAGAGGATGAGTCCATTGTGGGGCGTCATGTTGCTCCCACTACAGGAGCAGCCCCTCAGTCGGCAGCGGCATCCGTGGCGGTGCTGGCCCTAGCGACCCATCTTGGAGGCCCGGTGATCCGAGTAAGTTATCCTTTCTTCCTTTCAATGCTTGTTTAATTTAGGATTTGTTTTAATTGCTATCTCTCCTTGTGTTTTGATCTTGTATCTTTTAGTCTCTTGCCTAGTTTCTAATTCATTTTTTCTTCTTTGTTTGCAGAGACTGTTGACGAGTGGCGGGATCTAATCCGTAGGGTATGCACTGATTCCCTGATGATCCCTATGGATAGGACCCATGCGGAGCTGTCCGTAGATGCCGGGGAGCCCTCAGTAGCTGGTAGGCATACCGACGTCTTCGCTCCCATTTGGCACGTGGCCAGGATGGTGTCGACTCTCCGTACAGAGTTGGCAGGCTATAGGATAGCCGAGCGTCTTATGAGGAGCCATTCTCATGGCGAGACCGCGGCTGCCCCTCGGGACCCTGAGCCCTCTATGCATTCAGAGCGCCGGCATAGCCGGAGTCCTAGGTGAGGGCGCGCACCTTCGGCGGGATCGCGTAGGGGTTGAGAGGCCACTTGGCCCTTGTATATTTTGTACCATAGATTCTTTTGTATATCACGGGCTCTTTGAGCGTTTTGACCATGCCTAGTGCATGATGGCATTGTATACAAACATTGATTATTTTTATATATATGCATTGATTTTTGGATCAAAAGCTTGTCACTCATGTTTCCCTTTCTATTTCCAACTGCTTTGTGTATACTACGATGTATGTTTATATGCTTCCTAGAATGTATGCAATGGTGAACAAATGATGTAATTGCTTAATTTTATTTTTGTATTTCATGATGCTGATACATGATAATGTAGACATATTGTGATTTTGAATCTTAGCTTCTGTGAGCAATTTGGATACCTCATGTTTGTTTTGGCCAAGTGATGAAAATAACCAATATGATGAACAGATTAACTTGCCCCACTCCTAACTCCACGCAACTAGTAAGATGCGAGGGCTCATCACCAAGAGCCAAGAAGGGCGCAAGTTATGAAATATGGTGAAATGATAGTGATGAAAGACAGACAAAGCTTTGGTGGAACCAAATTGAAAACTACAAGCTTACTCTACCTGAATGACTTCATAGTTTTGGATGCAACTTGCTTTGTTGTTTATCCAGACTTAGACCCGTAGATGGCCACATAGTAGACAAAATCTAGATTTTTAGGATTTTTAACTCTCTTGGAATTTTGAACACCTGATTCATTCATTTTTGACTCAAAGTTTGAATAGTTTGTTTATGACCTTTTAACGTTTGCTTTGTCAAGAGGACCCCCTACACTTTGCCCCATGCTACTAGTAAGAAGCGTGGGTTTATCACCGTGGGCAAGGCATAGGCGAGTAAGGGCATTTCCATCCTTTCCCAACCCTACGTCACTAGTAAGAGACGCAAGCTCATCACCGAAGGTTGGTGGGGCAAGGAAATGTGTAAAAATAAAATTTTCTGTTTAATCACTTTTTGACTTGTCTTTTTGAGTAAAATGTCAGTATATGCTTATTTCCAAAGAGATGTGTATATGGGATAGATGTGACACCATGAAGCTTCTAGAACAGACCATAGGCAAGACACCTATCCTAAGAAGAAATCAAAGTGAGAACAAACTTGCAGATCTTGGTATGGTTACCATTAGGGCTTTGTCATGTCTATTTTATTTGATAAAAGATTCTGAGGTGATTGATGATATTGTGAAAATGGAGAGATATGATTAGAAAGTTTTATGCCAACAACATCATGAGTTTGTAATGAATTGCCTTGAGAATAGATTCTTTGATCACAATTTGTGTAAGAAACGAATGGACAAAATGATCTTAATCTATATGAAAATGCAATGTAGATAGTTATATAAGTAGCGTTAGTTGCTTATGCGTAGAAACGTTTGAGGTGAAGGGAATTGACTGTTTCACCGAATTCCTCACCTTCTAGCGTGCATAAGAGGTATGCACCATTTCCGTAGTCTTTTGTGACTCGGTATGGGCCCAACCATTTGGGCCGGAATTTTCTTCCTTCGCCGGTCTTCTTGTCGATCCGGCTGTCCAGCCTTAGAACTAGATCACCTTCGTATATGTCACGTTCATAGACCTTCTTGTTGTACTGCCGGCACATCCGGTCAGCGTAGACTCTATGTCGTTGTTCAGCATCTAACCTGGTTTCATCTAGGATTTCTAGTTGGGAAAGACGCGCTTCTCTATAAGCGTCTTCATCCGAACTCCTTGTAATGAAATGTGGAGACTGGGTATTTCGACCTCAAGTGGGAGAACTACTTCTGCCCCAAATACTAGCGAGAAAGGAGTTGCTCCCGTTGGTGTTCTTATTGAGGTTTGGTGGGCCCACAAGGCTGGATATAACTTCAAATGCCAATCTCGCTTGTTTTTTTTCACCATTTTAAGGAGAATGGCTTTCAGTGTTTTGTTTGTTGCTTCAGCCTGTCCATTGGCTTGAGGGTAATACAAGGAGGCCGTATGATGGCTTATCTTAGACTTATTGCATAGTTCGCAAACTTCTTCATTCTTAAAAGAAGTTCCATTATCGGAGATAATGATTTGCGGGATACCGTACCTGTAAATAATTTGGTTTAAAATGAACTTAGCGATTATAGAACCAGGTACAGTTGTAAGAGGCATAGCTTCTACCCATTTGGTGAAATATTCAGTGGCCGTGATTATAAAATTATGGCCATCTGTGGACGAGGGAGAGAACTTCCCTATTAAGTCTAAGCCCCATGTAGAAAAGGGCCATGGAGTAGCGATTGGTTGCAAAGCTTGTGCCGGCATGTGGATCTCATGAGAGAACTCTTGACATTTATGACACCTGCGTACGAACTCTATTGCGTCATGTTCTAGAGTGGGCCAAAAATAGCCCATTCGATGTATTTTTCGAGCAGTGGCGTGGCCACCGAAATGGCCTCCACATACTCCGCTGTGAGATTCATAGAGAATCTTCTTGGATTCTTCTGTGTCGACACACCTTAAGAGCATTCCATCGAACGCCTTTCGATAGAGAACTTGCTCTATAATAACGTACTTAGCTACGATAATGCGTAACCGCCTTCTTTGTTGTGGTGTAGCTCCTTCTGGATACGTATGGTCCATGATATAGCTAATGATATCAACGTACCAAGGGCACTCAGAGATAGTGGGTCGGGTTTCAATGTAGTATACGCACTCATCTGGAAAATCCAAATCTACTAGATCGCCTCCATCTAATGGGTTATCAGCTAACCAATCCGCAATGATTTGTCCCTTAACTGACTTTTGGTTTACAAAAGTTAATTCGAACTCTCCCATTAAGGTTATAAAACGTCCAGCCTTTTTAGACAAAGACCCTTGTGTGAGGAAAGTTCGTAAGTGGTCAGTTTTTACTACGACCCTTGTCTCTTGATTTAGCATATAGTGTCTTAGGCGTTTGGTTGCGAAGACTATGGCGAGACATTCTCGTTCTGCTTGTGTATAGCGTGTTTCATAGTCGAGTAGTGTTTGGCTAATGAAATAAATGGCACGTTCTCTTGTTATTGTCTTCTTGGGCCAACATGCAAGCTAAAGAGACATCGGTAGCCCGTGAGTATAGAATTAACGAGCGATCTAGATTAGGTGGCATTAGCGTAGGTGGTGATAATAGAAAACACTTAACTACTTCAAAAGCTTCATTGCAATCTTTGGTCCAAGTAATGCTATAGTCCTTTTTGAGTAGATTGTTAATTGGATGAATAGCAAAGCTCAAGTCCGGGATGAATCTTCGGATTGCACGCTTTCTCGAGAAATGACCTGATTCCAGATTCATCCGAAGGTGGAACCATTTCGAGGACAGCCCAAATTTTGGTTGGGTCAACATCTATTCCTCATGATGATATGATATAACCTAGGAGCTTTCCTCCCATTACACCGAAGACACACTTCTCTAGATTTAGCGTGACTCTGTATTCTATTAGACGTGAAAGAATGACGCGGAGTACTTCGGGATGGTCACAGCACTTCTTGGCTTTAGTGATAAGTCATCTACGTATGATTCCATGATTTTATGAATTAGGTCGTGAAATATGTATGTCATGGCTCGTTGTATGTACGTAGCACCGGCGTTTTTGAGACCGAATGGCATAACAGCGTAGCAATAGGTTCCCCAAGGAGTTATGAATGTGGTTTTAGCTTGATCTTGCTCGGATATTCTGATTTGGTTGTATCCGAGAATCCATCCATGAGAGACAAGAGTTCAAAACCAGCTGTTGCATCAATGATAACGTCTATGGATGGTAATGGGAAATCATCTTTAGGACACGCTTTGTTGATATCTCGAAAATCTATGCAAATGCGTATCTTTCCATTCTTCTTGAGAATGGGAACGATGTTAGATACCCATTGGGAGTAGTCAACTGGCTTGATGAATCCTACCTGAAGGAGTTTTATTACCTCCTCTTTTACCATGAGAGCTACTTTGGGCTTCATGGGTCTTGATTTTTGTTTAATTGGCTTTGCATCTGATCTAGTGACGAGGTTGTGCACCGCAATGTGGGGTGTGACTCCTGTCATCTCCTTGTAATTAAATGCAAACGCCTTTTGATGCTCTTTGAGGATCCTCGTATGTATTTCCACTTCTTCTGGTGTTAACGAAGATCCTAATTTTAAAATTCTCGTCTCATCTTCTGTCCCGATGTTGACATCGATTGTTTCTTCGATCAAAGAGGTGTTACCCTCTTCAAACTCAGGTGGTGCTGGAGGTAAATCTAGATCATCCCTGTTTCCTATTGCGTATATGCTAGGTTCCATTTGTGAGGGAAGATCCATTACGGGATTTCCGAAGTAGGAAGATGAATGTGGAATCAAGGATAAATCTAGCATGTGATAGGAGAGATGTAGTGCTGCATAGGCATTTAAGTAATCCAAAGTAGCCACATCATTTCCAACATGGTCTAGGATGGTAGATTCACTTCCGCTTGAAAGAGGATTTGTCATTGTTTTTATCAATGGTTCATCACGAATGGATACTGTGAAGTGAGTATCTTCTAGCTCATTGCTTGGAGTAAAACGTGATCTTTGAGGTTCTATTGAATCGGCGAGAAGATTTTTCTCTCACGGGATTGCTTGATGGATATGAAGTTAAATGCCTTGCTTAAATCTAATACAACGTTTTTGTAGAGTTGTAAATGTTCGGCTTTAGTTTCATATACTTGAAACTTGGTTTGCCACTAATTGTGAGTCTCCTAAAACTCTGATATTATCAACACCAATTCTTTTGGCTAAGGTGAGACCAAGGAGGAGGGCTTCGTACTCAGCACTGTTGTTTGTGCATTCGAAATTTAGTTTAAAGGAAAATGGCAGGACTTTTTCCTCGGGTGAAGTAAGAATTATACCTGCCCCCGCTCCATAATGGCACCTAGCCCCATCAAAATGGAGAGTCCAATACTTAGCTGGGAATATAGAGGTTGGGGGGTTCATTGCGTTTGCGCATTCTACTTCGACCATGCAGAGATCTTCTGCTGGAAGAGAGCCAACCCCTAGGGAATACCCTATGCCTGCCGAATCAAAAGGTAAGAACATTGGTAAATCTTGTTCTATTAATTCAACGATTTTTGCAGTAGTCCCTAATGATACAGTTTCTTTAGCTTTACCGTCAGGGGTTGGGGTTGTTTTGGCTATGCTGATGGTTTCAAGATCTGTTGTAGGTACCAACTTTTCCTTTGGCTTTGAGTCAGTGGGTTTGTTGAGTTGGTTTGTTGGAAGTTCAAATTCCGAGTGTACACCTGGTCTTTTCTTTAAATTAGCTAGGTGTAAATCGAAGGTTTTGGATCACCTTTGGCTACAAATACCTTTCCTAGATGCAAGAATCTTACTTCTTGAAATAACGTAGAAGGGATTGCCTTCATGCGGTGTATCCATGGTCGGCCGAGGATCATATTATAATTAGTTTCCCGATCTATAATATAAAACTCAGTCAGGATTGTTTTGGGTCCTAGGGTGACCGGTAGTATTATGGTTCCTATCGAAGTGGCTTTAAGGCTATCATAGCCTCTTAATGTATTTCGAGTGGTGGAACAGTTTGTTTCACCATATCCTAATTTTTGGAGGAAAGAGAAGGGGACTATGTTAACCGCAGCCCCATCGTCAACCATTGCCCGTTTTACGTAATTATTATAAACCCATACTTGCAAGTGTAAGGCTGGATCACCTCGGCGTGTGATCTCAGCATCCGTAGGCATTTTACTTATTTCGAATATGAATTCGACATCTCTATCTGCCTGTCCCGGAGGATGAACATCAAAGTCTATATGATTTACCTGTGTTTCAGGTGGTGGAGTGATATTAATTAAATGACCTAAACCTAACGCTTCTAAAAGAGCAGCCCTGTGGGCAGGGGAGTTCTTTAGCAAGTCAAGGAACGAAATATGCGAGAAGGTTTTTGTTAGATCATTAATTAAATCGTAAGCACCCACAGGTTTTGCTATGATTTGTTGGATGTTATCTGTTTCGGAAGGTGATTTGGACTTGTTTGAGAGAAATACTCTCGTGTTCTTGTAACCGCTTCGATGGGTAATTCCGAGTCTAACTCTACTAATCCAACTACTTTAGGACGTGGTTGACTTCCTAGTTGCGGCGCAACTAATGGATTTAGCGAAGTCGAGGCCTCATGATCGTTGTTTCCTGTCATTGCACCCTTGTTTGTTCCAGTTGGTTTCAACCTATTGCTATCATGATTTGGAAGTGGATCGTTAAAGATCTTGAGAGGAGCATTCTGAGGGGAAACTGCCCCTGCGAACGTATTGGGTGGTGATGATACAGGATCTGCCAAAAACAAATCTGTGAAGAACTGTCTTTGTTCTTCCGGTAAACGTTGCATGAACTTGTTGTAGTCACGACACGTTCTAGTGTCATGACCCCAATTTTGTGGAAACCACAATAAGAATTGGGATTGTAATTCTGTTTTGTTGGTTTGGTATGTATTGTGGCCTAAAATTTGATCAAACTGTTGCCTATTAGGATTAAAATTCTGCATTTGTTGTTTCTGGTTTGAATTTTGGTCTTGATACCTAGTTGAATTTTGGCTTAGCCCCTGTATGGGATTTCACCGTTGTTGTTGTTGTTGTGGATGGTTAAAATCCACTGTATTGATTGTCGGGGTAAAGTTGTTGTTTCGTTGGTTGTTTGTTTGTGATGGGGTATTGGCTATATTCACCTTCTTCGGTTGGTCGGTTACTCCATCGGTTGTTACACCCCGATTTTTATTAAGGATTTTAGGTCCTTGATTAGCGTTTGTGGTAGTGGGATAATTTGTAGTGTTTTGATTGGGAGCAATTAACTTCCCGTTTGCTCCATATATTTTGCGACCACTATCAATTGCTGCTTGATCTATTCGAAGGGCACTTTCCAATACCTCATCGTAAGTTCGTAATGGGAACTTCTGAACTTCTTCCTTCACTTCTCTACTAAGCGAATGAAGGAACAAGTCACATAGTTCCATTTGATCCATATTTGGAGCGCTTGCCGAGGAATAAAGGACTGTACGCCACCTTTGGATGAAATGGGTGACAGATTCGTTATGTTCTTGCTTGATGTGTAAGAACTCCCTGATTCCTGTCCTTAACAGTTTGTTCATGTCGAAGGCTTTGATGAACTCAGACACAAGTTGTTTGAATGAATGTATGGAAGCCTCAGGTATTCTGTAATACCAATCGAGAGCAATGCCTTCCAGCGTTTTGGGGAATATTTTAGCAACAACCCCATCCCATGGGAGTAATTCCCGAATGGCTGTAGCATAGGCTTTGATATGCGCGTTCGGATCTCCCTCACCTTTGTATTTGGGCAAATCGGGAAGAGGCCTTGGAAGCATGACACTTCGTATGGTGAAATCTAAGGGCTCTTTTAAATATTCTGAATAAGTCCCTATCGCATATGTTTCAACCATTGACGGTGTCTGTTGAGGGGGCGGTGGCGGAATGGGTTGTTGATATGGCAGAGCGTATGCGTTGGCAGGGGCATAAGGCAACCCCTGTATTTGAGTAAACATGCCGGGGATGAGTACATATCCCCTTGCGGTGATTTTGAATACATGTTTAAGTACGAAGGGGTACTATCCAGAAATGGATTGTTTTGCACTAGACCAGGAGGAACGGTGCTAGAGTTGGTGGGTCTAGTTGGTGTTTGTTGCGAATACTAAGGAGTCATGCCCAACGTGCCTACTCCTGTGAGGAGATCTAATTGACTGGGATGGTGTGGAGGATTGGAACTCCCTGTTTGTACAATTTCAAATTTTGACTCGCTTGAGCAAGCTCTAACCCTCTAACCTTTTCTATTAAAGTTGAAATGACTTCATTTGGTGAAGTCACGATATTCTGCCTTGGTGGCGTTTGTTGTATATTATGGTTTTGCAGAGGTATGTGATATCCTGCTATGAACTGATCGTTATCCTGCCAAGCATCTCTGAGAGTATTTTCTATATGTGATGGCATAGAGGTATTTTCTTGAGGAGAGAACTCGGGTTGTAATTGTAAACCTCCTACAGGTGGGTACATGCCTTGAGAGCGTCGTTCATTTCGGGAATAACGCGTTGAGTACTCGTCATCTAGAACCAAGTATGGGTCTGATTGTCTACTAATATGTGGTCTAAGTAGCACCTGAGGAGATGAAACAGATTCTCCAGTGAACGTCATATTATTTGAGCCTGAAGGCTCTGTTTGTGTTTGAGTGAGTTGTTCCAACCCCTCTGCTTGGAAGGACGAGCTATATCTAGTCCTTGGAGTTTGCGTTGACAACTGACTAGTTGAATAGTTGTCACCCCACATTGAGAGTGAGGGTGATGATTGTCTATTCTGTTGGGCATAGTATGCCTCAAGACCCAGGAGGGGTCTGCCGTATGCATCGAATCCCGACATATTCGGGGGGTATATGAATACCCACAGAATAATGGGAAGAAGCGAAGGTGATTTATGAAAGCTTAATGAGGTGGTTTTAAGAAGGCGTGCTAAACTTAAATGAAAGTGTAATACTATGACTCCAGACAAGAAAGTAGGCGTTTTATGTCAGTTTTACTAATCTTGTTTGTTTCACGTTGGGTTCACCAATTTTGTACGCCGGAAAAGTGACAAGCGAGCGTGGGAATCTACAAGTGACTCTTCCATGTACCCGACCTCCCGAGGTCATGCCGAGACAGCCGGTGGGGATGGAATATAGGTGGTATACGGACAGACTAGTTAGGCAATCTAATGTCTTCGACATGCACTAATGAAATTTACGAATCTAAGGAAAAGAAGGCCCTTCTTACCTGGACCGATGTGATAGATCAATCAGCAAGGATGACTGCTCGAAGGCTCCAATCAATATCGAGCTCTAGCGTGATTTGATCTATGGGTTGTGGAATGCGTGGAAAATGACCCGGTATGGTTTCGTATATTTCTCCAGATAGGGTCATATGGTGGATGGTAAAACAGTCATTCTATGGACGGTTCTCTGGCCTAGTCCAGAATTCTCTAGCTTTGTTAGCCGTTGTGTCCAACAAGGATAACTGTTGGATGATGATAGGTGGAAGTGGAGTAGACTGAAATACTAGTGTGCGTAGACCAGTGTTTATGTCTAATTCTCTTATGGATTCGTTGCTGGGTGTGAGATTTTGGGTCACAACCGTAGGTTTGTGTTTGTTGTGGACCAGCTATAGTCATTCATGGAATCAAGCCCTGATCCCTAGTATCCAATAATCATATGCTTTTTCAGCCTATACGTTTAGAATCACTTGTGTGCGATCTTCTCGAGAATACCTCACGGGTGTTCTTGCAACCTGGATTCTTAGGCGGTATCTATGTGCGTGAGGGTGTCTCCGCATCGGTTATGGAACTAAGGGATCACACCTGAAATTTTGTTCTCTTTCAAACCTTTCTACAATCATGTGGATGTTTTCCTAAGGTAATCTGTAGTTTGGTTGATTTGACCAAAACGTATGTGCTTGGTCGTCTTCTATGTTTAATCCTCTTAACTGAGATCTGACCTGCTGGAAATCTACTATTGTTTGGAAGACTTGGATCCTAAGATTCTGGTCAATGTCAGTTATTGCTGTTATGAGATTGGGTTGAGGCACGATTGGTTCGAAAATGTATTCCCTGGGCTCCCTAGGTCCCGTAATTGTCATGCAAAAACAGTAATAAAACAAATTATAATAAAGTGAAATCTAAGTATACTTCTAGCATATATGACTTCTTTTTTATTTTTTCGACGTTTTATAAGAAAGCATCTATTTAAAATATTTAGAATTGACAACTAAACTAATAACTTAAAACAAACAAAATAGCGAGTGTAGCTATTTGTCTGTGCAATTTGTATATCTATTCTAAACAATGAAATAACTAATCTATTTGCAAGATTCTCGACCCTACCTCAGAAGTGAGGAGTGAATCATAGTTTCTCAGAAACTATCAATCCCCACAGCTTCCCTGGTAATGTCAAGAATAGAATTTACTGAAATAAAACAGTTAACTACTTTGTTTGATATGATTTTAACTAGAACTTTGAAAGTTAGAACCTGGATTCCGCTGAACAGTGGCGAATCCGATGGTGTGTGTGATCTTGTCCCCTCAGTATGATCTCTTCGTTCTTTGTGCTCACGTAGATCCAGAAAAGCGTGTAATGCTTGCATCAACAGGAATAGGTGTTGGAACAAGGGACAACCTTCAGAATGCAGACAGAATAGAACGTGGATAGGAGAGGGATAGCGCAAGAGTACAGAGCTTGGCTTATGCAATTCCTAGCGGGATCTACTGCGAATCATGCGACATGATGTGTCCAGAACCTGAAACTTTCCTGTATGAAGAGTAAAACCTGCAACTTTAATGGCTTCCTAAGCTATTCTACTCCAATGGTTTGGATAAAACAACAACACTGTTTGCACAAGTTGGATATGTGGCTTACCAACAGCTGGTCAATGCAAACTAAGCATGTAATGAACTAAACTACAGAATCTAAGCAAACTAGTAGACTGAAGTGAGGAAAAATGAGAGATGAATTCGGGAGACTTCTAAGCTGGATTTGGATGAGATAAACCTTTGCCTACACAAGATGGGTCTGTGGCTTACCAACAGCTGAGCAATTTAACTAGAGATGCAAGTGAATTCAAGCTATGGCTTCTAAACAAGCTAACTAACTAAAACACTAAAATGAGGGAATGAGAGCAAAGATCAAACTTCAAAATCCAGCCAAGCTTCAGACAAAAACTCCAGACCATTTGCATGTGCACAAACCATGCATTTATAGGAATTCAAACACCCAAGAACCAAAACCAAATTGAACTCCTAAACAATAAACAAAGGAAAAACACTATTCCAGGGGACCAAAAACATAAATGCATGCTCAAGTCGGCAAGGAAAGCTGGTGAAACGTTGATTTTTGTGTGCGTTCCATCAAAAGAACGTTCTGGAAAATGCGTAAAGGACCGCCGCCCGCTCGGGCGCGGTTCTGAGACGCCCGCCTGTCTAGGGCGGGCGGTTCCTAAGACCGCCGCCTGTGCAAGGCGGTGGTTTTGTTACTTAAGAGAAAAGGGGCAAGAAAAGAGGGGAAAAGGGGAAAACAAAACACGCAGGGGCTAGAAGGGGCATGCGGGATGTTAACGCACTTTTGAGGAGATTTTTCTGGATCCCGAACACCTTGCGAAGAGACCTGTATCATCATTGGGGCATTTATTACACCGTTCATGATACAAGACTTTACAATTTTGGGTACGTCACAGTACTAAGCTCAAGGAAATTTTACATAACTGTAACATTTCAATAGAAATTAAGGATATACACAAGGTATCTATGTAGGAGGATTTCTAAAGTACAAGTTGAGTATCACGGCACACAATAAACTCAAACCTTGAATAAAATTGTGTATATGGACATGATGTGTAAAGACAAAAGGATTTATTAGCTTAAACATACAAATATACATAAGGAACTCGTGTCTAATGTGTGGTGAAATATATATGAAGGCACAAATGAAGGTCTTTCTTGTTGGACCATTGTAGTGCTTTATCTAATGGATCATAATGCAATCAAGGTGAGACTATCATAGGGAGATATCTAGGAGGAAATTTATTTTGATATATTTATAAATGACCTTTCTATCATACATGACATAAATTCATATTGGGAAATAAACTAATCAAGATCATTTCCTTTTGTGAGTGTGACTAAACCATAGTAATTCAATAACTAATTACATTTTTCTTATAACAAATTTCAACCATAATTTAGTTAATTTCTTCCGAAAGGAAGAAGGAAATGAATATTCATATTATAAAAGTAACTAATAAATTCATATCCTAGGAGTAGTATTACATGCCAAAATTGAGTTTTTTCAGCATTGAATGATTTACATGAAATTAGAACCATTTAAACATGTGATATATTTTTACAATTCGGGATCAATATTTCCTTCTCCATTATTTAAATTGAAATAATATATCATAATGTAACTACACATTCTTGTTAAACAATGTTATTTAAATTATCTTCCCAAATACAAGTATACATATAATGTTAGGAGCTACATAAATAAAATAATCGTCACAAGAATAGAAAAACATCTATTTTCCATGTCATGCCACCTACATTCACATGGTGTCAACACTAATCTAGCATGGAATCACTCCACCCATCTAGCTAGTTATGAAATCATGCATTTGATAGTTCTTATCAACTAAACATACTTAGCCATTTATGTTCCATTCAAATGAAGAGGCTTTAGAGAGAGAAATAATTAATTCATAAAATGTTACATAGACATTATTTCTCATATTTTAGAGAGAGAGACATATAGGAAGAGAGAGAATCCATAAATTTCCATTTCATACCTCATTTCAATTATAATTTAGTTTTAGTGAGAGAAATGAGAGAGAGATACCATAGTATTTTTTTCATCACGTTTACCTACATATTAATACCATTAACATGTAGAGGTCAATTATATGAAAATAAGAATCGGTATAAAAAAGGAAACTTTATATTTTGAATGGATTAAGTGGATGGTAAAAAGGGGTGACCCAAGATCAAAACTAAAATACAATTCAATTAGCCAAAAAAGGTTGCGAGACAACCTCTAAAAAGGGTGAATGCTAAATAAAATAGGAAAAGGTATCTCCCAGCCTTTAGTGCTATGAACTAAGAATACTCAAGAATTAAGGATAATAAGAATATATGTACAATGCAAATTTTGGAGGTGTAACTCTAGCGGAAAATGGCATATTTTAAAATCTGCATTGTAGTGTAATGTAGTTCAACTAACCACAAAGTTGCCTCATAAAAATCCATACGGGTAATAAAAACAAAAATCCAAATACTTCCAACATGTTCCCATATATACTAACATATTAGGTGACCTAGAAAAATTACGATCTAACTCACATAACTCATTTCGGAAGCGGCATCCAAGAGAAAAAAATTTGTGTTTTAGAAATTTATGCCTACACCTAGTAGGCTAAGTAGGACGCAAAATAGGCATGTAAATCATGTTATCCAATCGTCATAGTGAATACCAACCATGTCTCACCATTCTCTTTATAACAAGGAAGGGATATGAGGTGATAGAAAATGCTTTCATTATCGTGGTTTAGTTTTATGGGGCAATTCCAAATCGAGTTCACAAGCGCGAAAAGATGTCCCCTTTATTTAACTCTTTCTTAATGTGAGATAATTCATAATGAAATGACTCCAAATCATGGATTGGATAGTGTTTTATATTTACAATTTTCTCCATGATTCAGGTAATTTTATCGAGGTTGAAAATTCTACACTCGAGGGGTAAAGGTTTATGTATACCAACGTAAAAACAATAAACGTTTTATTCCTTTAATTAAAACACTTATAATCTAGTACAACATTACATGAAAAAAAAATTGAGAGGGAGAGAAATAATTCCATGCCCGTTTCTAATGAGGTAGAGAGGGAGAGGTGTTTAACTATTCCTTAAATTATTTGTGTACATTTTAAGGCCTTCACATTTGGCACTGATGGTTGTCGAATCTGACTATATACCCTCCAATATAATTTTCTTAGAATCTCCAAATCCTTTTTAGTACACTCATTTTGTGCATACCCTATAATCCATTATTTTCCACATCTCTCTCTCTCTCTCTCTCTCTCTCTCTCTCTCTTCGTTTCTTCAACCATTACAAACCTATTAGACCAAGAAGATCACATTATTTCAAGGAATTTTTTCAAACACTTCATTTGCATTGTGTATATATCCATATTTTACATACATTCTAACCGGGGTATTTACAACTACAACATTCGACTAACTCCCTTGATCATTTATTATTTTGATGAAGAAGGTGGACCATATACATAGACATGGAAGACTTATCCCAAGGTTAGAGATAATATTTTTGGAAAATGGAAGATAATAGGGTAAAAAATAGTTATACAATCTCCTAGCACCAAGCATACACTTTGATCAAGCAACCAATATTTCCTCCAAACACCACAACAAAATATCACATAACCATACCCATTTTATTGACATGTCAATGAAAATAAAATAGAGCTTCTTTATAACATATATCACTACCACACAAGTCATAAATATCATAAATTCCACACAACCATAATATATTTAAAAGGCATGAAAAAGTTAGTATTCTTAGGGAAGATGGGCGCTAAATGATTCCCATGCAGCACACACTTACCACACCCCTCAAATATTAAAATAGAAAAGGATTCTTACATGATCTAGATATTTCCTTAGGGAAAAATTTTTTTCAAACATTTTACCAAACAGCTCACATGTCTCATGTTTTATTCCACATTTTACACACCCTTCAACCAGTGCATGTTAGAGTTGGTATTTACCTTATCTCATGTTCACCTAGGTACTTTATTTACCTTTATTGTATTTATCCTCACCCACTTATGTGTGTGGATATTTATTTTATCTTATTTAGATATTAGGAGATATTATCTAGTTGTTAGGTATAGTTCTTTCCTTGATCTATGGTATTGACTAGTTATTTTCTTGATCTATGGTATTGACTAGATCCTTGATGTCTAGTTCTCTCCTAAATATATGGTCTTGACTAGTTCTTTGATGACTAGTTATTTCCTTGATTTATGGCTTGATCTATGACCTTGACTGGTTCTTAGATTGTTATTCCTTGCCTATTTAAGCAAGGCACATTCTCAATGTATTGTATTGAGTTCCATAATAATATATGATATTGTCACCCATTAAAATCCTTATCCTTTGGTCATATGGTATGGTCATATGAGGGCTTAAAACTTGTGATTCCTACTAGTAGGTGCTTAACTTGAGCCCCCTCTAATTTTATTTGTGTGGTGAAGGAAACAATAATTTATTTTGTTTTAGTGGCAACTAAAATAAATAACAGAGCAAAATATTAAAAAGCTTGTAACTTTTGATCGGTAACTCGGTTTTGAGTTTCATTTTTGTAAAAGTGCTTGTTTTTTTGTGCTCTTTCCATTAGAGTTATTTATTTTTAGACTTGCACTATAATTATAAAGTGCCAAATATGGAGGAGTGTTGTAATCAATTGTGGATGCAATTTCGGCTGAGCCCGATGTCCTAAATTTTTGGGAGTTGCAGTTTGTACCTATCATGGATTCTGAGAATGATATGCTTTTCTCTGAAGTATGTGGACTTCAAGAGGATATTGTAAAATTTGTGGAAGAAAATAGATCACTCAAGAAGTGAAATTCTCTTCTACAATCACTCATTCACGATAAGGATACAATAATACACTCCCTGCAGAACAAACTTGCTAGCCTACAACATCACCATCATATTGTGGACAACCATATCCATGCTCCTAGTCCACTTGCAGTTGTTGCTCTTGTACCCACTAACATTGATATGTCAGTATTTGAGCTTGAACCTGATTTTGATGCTTCTAAACCTGTGAGGCTTGTTACTGCATGCTCTTCCACATTTGTGCCTATTACAGTACCACATGTTGTGTATCCTACTTCTACTCAGTTGCATGGATTTTTAAGAAGCATACCACTACATTCAGTTCTCGTATGCTCCATTCTATGGGTCTCACTAATGAGTCATTGGTAGACATTCATAGGGTATTATTTCCTCTATTCCACATGTTAAGTGGAATTCTCATCATGACATTGGTTTTCGAGTAGATAGTTCATTGGGATCACACATTGACAGAGCTCCTTTTTTTGTTCGCTCGAATATTTCTGAGGATCATGAGCAACACATAAGTTCTACACCTTCACTCAAGCTTGAGAAACTTGAGATTTCAGTTGTCAGACATGATCAACCTGACACACATTCTGATGTTCTTTTGCATGCACCCATTGTGCATTTTGCACCAAGTCATATGCAGGCATCTTCTTCATCCATCTGTGTTGATTTGGGGTGGATATCGATCACTAATGGCGGTGATATAAACATTAATTGAGAGGAATCTATAGGCATGGCTCCTCCACCATTCAGCCTCTTGCTCCACTTTCTATACCTTATGCATTGTGATGTTTCTTGTTTTGAGCATTTTTCTTTAGCAGGTGTAGTGTATCTCTCTTGTTTGTTGAGAGATTTTGTATCTGTATTTTTGACACTTTTGGCATGTTGATAGTATCTCTTGTGGGGGATCTATTCTAGTGAAGTCCAGTGTTATTTTGTCAGTGTTTGAGTAGTTGATTTTGGGCAACTCATACAAATTTTTAGTGTCACTCCACCCATTCAGTAGTATGGGAGGGTGTGGTGTTGATCCTGCTTCTTTGGGTTTCGTGTCCTTGCCTTGTTACCTTGGATTTTCTTGGATCGTGACACTGGATTTTGTGTCCTTGCCTTGTTGCTTTGGTTATTATTCTTGGATCGTGGCACACCTATTTGTAGCACTTGATTGAATTATGTTTGGTGTTTTTTTGCACTTTTGACATCACTTCGTTGACAGTCTCCTTGTATGGAGCTATTTTGGTGGAGCCCAGTGTCAATTGTTTTTGAGTTTTGTGATCGAGCAGTGGATTCAGACCATAGTGCACACCAAACTTCTTTAGCATTGTACAAGTTTTTGAGTCGAGCTTCTTGGGATGCCTTGGAGCGGGTCTTTACTCTCTTTACTTTGTTGTTACTGGTTTTGGGTACCTTGTGGTGTCCTTTTTTCCCAGTTATTATACATGAGTACCTCATTAGGCCTAGTTGTCGGGACTCATATTGTGGACATGCCACATCTATTTTGGCCCCTAGCTTCACTTAAGGGGGTGTTAGAGTAGGTATTTACCTTATCTCATGTTCACCTAGGTACTTTATTTACCTTTATTGTATTTATCCTGACCCACTTATGTGTGTGGATATTTCTTTTATCTTATTTAGATATTAGGAGATATTATCTAGTTGTTAGGTATAGTTCTTTCCTTGATCTATGGTATTGACTAGTTCTTTCCTTGATCTATGGTATTGACTAGATCCTTGATGTCTAGTTCTCTCCTAAATCTATGGTCTTGACTAGTTCTTTGATGACTAGTTATTTCCTTGATTTATGGCTTGATCTATGACTTTGACTAGTTCTTAGATTGTTATTCCTTACCTATTTAAGCAAGGCCCATTCTTAATGTATTGCATTGAGTTCTATAATAATATATGATATTGTTTTTCATTTGTTTGCAAAGTTTTTATGTAAAGTTATTCTGGCGAATTGATTTCATCTTATTGATCATGATGTTTGATTAGCATCTGTGTTCTTGGCTTGGTATGATCTAGTTATTGTTCCTTTCAGTGCACTTGCAACTATTAAAACTTTTATAACTGTCATATATATAATATATGATTCCATGGACGTATATTCCCTATAAAAAATCTCATATTTTAACATAGGATAAGTGTATTACAGCAAGGTTGCACCGATCATTTGTTGGTTGAATTTATTGAAATTACTTCCATGCTTCATGAATATTCCCATGCCCTGATTCAAAACCTCACACACATACTAGGATGACGTTGGTTAACGTTGTGGATTTATTTTTTATGTATATTTATTCCATTGGCATGAAATATTCTAATTCCCTTCAAATAAACTATCATGCGCATGTTTGCGACCATGGAATTCTATAAACCTACATTTTTTCTTTTTAGACATTTGGAGGATTGTTTGTGTGTTTTCTTATCCTTCATTCTAGAAAACAAATGCAAAATATGACCCCAAAAAAATTCAAGAATGGATCCCCCTTCCCTTTTTCGAAGTTTCCATTTCACATGGCTTGTGGGTAAAGCGTCAAAGGTTGGAATTAGGCTTTACACCTTTCAATCTACAATTTTTTTGAAAGATTCCAATGCCTTTTCCTCACATAATTCATTTGATAGCTTAGAATTTTTATTTCATTTGGGGAATAGGAATAGTTGGTGGTCGATGGGGATGCATTACAAGTGGTGATTTCAATGGTGTACAGGGGTTTGCACAACCCACCTAATGTTTATTTTGAAAAACTTTTTGGCTATCTAGTATTTTGAAGATCAAATCAGTTACACAATGAGCAAAACAAGAAGTAGTAATCAAACATAAGAAGTTGTAGGCTTAAAAACCATAGAGGGATAAGTGAATATAGGGAGGTCCATAACATACGTATGCTTTGGCCCATGCCATCCACTTTATTACATTCAAAAATTTAGCATGATTTTAATATTAAGGCTCTATCAAGTCTTTCCCAAACTGTTTGAGTCATCATACCGACCCATATCATCACCCAAAGTAGGATATCATATAATTAATCTTCTTTCCCTCATTTCAAGTGCTTTATATATTTTATGTTCACGATTTTTTTATCATTTCTTAAATGGTTATTGCTGGTATTTATGTAATTATCATTAGAAACTAATTTATTAGCATAGCCTACCATTGGCTGATTACTCCCTATAGATATTAACCAATTTAGGTTAAATCATTTGGTGAACCTGAGTATTGTATATTATGTATTGGATCTATCTTCTTAAGGTTTTTAGCAACCCCTCATCATCGCTAAAGCTCCCCTGTGAGGTTTTTACTAATGGGCATTTAAATGATCTCGAATCAATACCTTCTTTCCAAACCTCAAAATATGGATCTCTTTTTATATGCCATTCATGAGGAATCACAACAGCTCCAAGCCATTTTTTCTCCTATTATACTCATTTCATCTCCATGGTACCTACATCTTCCATTCTTGTTTATTCTCCCCACACCTCCATGGGGGCATCTAGTCTCGATTTTTCTATTCCTATTTCTAAAACTCCTTTTTCTTATCCTCTCATCTTTCATATTCAACCTAGTTTATCTTCTATAACCATGCCTTAGAATCCTTGGTGCATGACCTAAAATCCCAAGTTATTTAATTACAATAAGGTACCATCAATTATTCTTCCGGGATTCTTCACTTCTTCTATACGGTCCTCTTACACCTAAGGTTTCTTCTTATCCTCTTCCTCCCAACTTTGTTTCACCTAAGCTTCCTCTTTTCACTACTAAAGAAGATCCACAATAGCATCTTATATAATTTCATGTTGCTTGCTTAGATTATGCTTTTGATGATGCTTTGTTAACTAAATTGTTTTGTCGAAGCTTAAAAGATTATGAATTGTAATGATTTTATGATTTTCCCATTCATTTTGTATTATCTTTAACTCCATTATCAAATAAATTTTTAGCAGATTTTTATACTAATATTAGAACTAAAAATTTCTTATGCACAAATTGATAAAATGAAATAAGGACTTAATGAACACTTTAGTGACTATGTTCAATGTTATAAGACTAATATTACTAAAGTGAAAACTTTCCTAGTTGATTATGAATTGTAAGATTTATTCCTTCAAATTATTTTACCTCTTATCCAAGATCCAGTCATCTTTGATACTTTTATTTCATTTGATCACTTCTGTCATATCCTCAAAGATCATGAGGGAAAGCTAATTTCCAAAGGAAAACTCAAAGATGGTAATAAATCCTATAGTGAATCTCATGCTAAATTCTGAGGTAAAAATAATTTCAATAGTAAATGTACTATCCTTGAGTTGATGCTAAAGCCACTATTAATGCAATGCACTAACCAAAAATCTCTAAAACCAACCTTCTCAATGAAATTTCACTAAATAGTCAACCCCACATTGAGTAGTGTTGCAAAAAATTGTTTACAATAATATTATCTCTCTTCATCCACCTCTTGAGTTGGATTTTAGTCATCCTTAATGAAAACAAATTGATGAAAAATCATATTGTGATTATCAACCTTACAATGGACACTCCATTAAGTGATGATTTAATCTTAAATATGTCATCCAAAACTTAATTGACTTTGATAAAATTGAATGGGATGATCCTCATGTATCCACACTTTCCAATGAAAATTATAAACTTGAGATATTGAATGACCAACTTCCTTATCATGAAAAGGCTACATTTGAAGAAATTGCTAATCATGCTTATTGTGTACTTTCACCCTAGTAGTCTACTAATAAGCCTCTAAAATTTCTTGTTCCTATTATTACTACTCTACCATCAGACATTACATTGACTAATGAGGATTTTCATTCCTTCTTAAAATATTCTAGGCTTCAAATTATTGCATCCATCCTACCTTAAAATATATTGCATGTTCACTTCCTCTCTTATGTGTTATCAGTTTCCCATAATCTCAAATCAAGAACAAGTATCCTACTTCCTATAGGTACATAACTCTTCCCATAATATTTGGGCCTCTTACTATTTTATTTCCATTAGTTGTAGTATCCAAAAATAAGTATTGTGAGATGGTCTTAGGTATTCCTTGGCTTAAAGCTACTAGGGCTATCCCATCTATTATACACCAATGCCTCGAATGCATACATTAACATCAATTTATCAATATTCAAGGTATTACAACTTGAACCCCATTACCTACTATCTCTCAAGATTCATAGGCTCCTTACACTAGTGAACCTATTGTTACAATTATCTCTAATCCTTTTCCACCTACTATCACATCCACTCCTACAATCAACAATGTTATTCTTAAAGTTTTGTCACTTAGTCCTAGTAACACTCCCACATTTTCACTAATAGATCCTATCCCACATAGGTCTCCTCAACCTTCAGATCCTATCACCCACCCTCAATGAATCTTTAGATCTCATAGTCTACCACATAGGACTAATCCATCACATAAGATTCATTATACACACTACACATCTCATGCTTCGATAGGTTGCTTTAACCTCATACACATCACATTTCCCTAGGACATAGCTTTCATCTACACACACTCATGCAAACATCTTAAAATGACACTCATCTCTTGGTTCATGATCATATGCTTCCTTCAGTCCTAATGGATGATAGTGGGCCCTCACCCAATATATTCTTTGGCTATTTTCAATGTTATTCACTCCATGGGGCATCCACTTCCCCCTCATTTCTCAATTACACACTTCATTTATATTTTTAAATTGATTGTTGAGGGATTTCTTGAACATCTGAACCTCAATTTTTACACACATATGGGGGAAACCTTTCTTTCCTCTCTCATTACATAGTCTATATTCACAAAATACCCAAAAAAATCTATATATTCCCTCCCTGTGGGAAGTCTTGATAACCCTTATTTATCTTTGGAGAATAGGTTTTTATTTATGCCCTCTAGTGGCCTAAAAATAAAAAACATTCAAATATCCTAAAAATTAAAACAAAAATCAAATATAGTTGTATAGATCTTGCTTGGTTGTTTCTTTTACATGATTATATTTTTCTTGTTGCACTTTGCTTATCATTTTATCTTGATACATAGTATGATATATACTTTTTCTATAAAAATGTGCATTTACATGGTACATTGAGTTGAATGTAGGCACATATTGTAATGTGATGAAGGATTCTTTGCACTACTCTTTACCAGTTGTTTTACACCAATTATGGGAATCCACTTTACACTTTCTTACACATAGGTTTATCATTCAAAATTTTACTATTTTACTTTGTCTTATCTCATTTACACAATAAATACATCGTGTTATACTCTTTATTACTCTAACATGCTAATGGGTGCTTCATGTGTAGTATCTCTTTTGCAGGTCGCTTCCAAACAAAGAATAATTTTCATCTATGGCTTATTGTTTGGCTTACATGTGTGATCTATTCTTTCACTTATTTGTGGTAAATTTCCTATGTTTCATTCATGTATGTTTTGGTCTTGAGGGCCTTAATTTTATTGCTACATATTTATTGACTTCCTTTACATGGAGCATATTGTTTTCAATGACTATTATACTTGTGTGTCTTTGTGTATGCGTTTTCTTACATCTACTTCATTATTTTTCTATTATATGTCACTAACACTTTACTATATTTTCTATTATATTACTATGTATATGCCATGGTACACTCCATATGCACTCCCATATTTCCCCTACATGAATCAGTAAACACATGTGCACATCATCTACAAGTCCTCTTATTTGGGACACATTAAAATTATTCTATCTCATGAAACCTAAATAAGGGGGAAACCATTAGATGATATTTCATCCTTACAACATCTCATAACCACGAAACAAAATAATAGGTACATAATCATATATTATAACAGTTCAAAAAAATGGCTAAAATAGACATGGTTTAGGAAATGCACAGGGACCAAGCCATATAACAAGGACCATAGCATACATAAATTATGGCCCATTCCATACACTTCCATATTAGGATAATATTCAATAAAACTCTCAATTTGTATGGTTTCTTGGTAACATCTATATGTTTTTACTCACGTTCAATTATAGAATTCATGGTACATGTCGGATTATGGGGACTCCAAGTATACATGTAAGCTAACATTTCCCTGGTACATTGTGTCATCATTTACAAATCAATTAGGTTCATGTTCATCTATAGTGGCACTTATTTGTGGGTCTTGGGAAGTATCAAGGTGACTGATATCCTTGTAGGCTAGAATTCTCATTGCTCATTTTTTTGTGGAGGGATGCAAAGATACTAGAATCATCCCAATACTATTATCTTCACCATGTGAGGTGCATTTATACTTCTTTCTATTCTCCTTGGCACATTCCACTTAGGGATTGATCACCCCAAAGTAATTCCAATTATCTTCAACAAAAATTTCACCAAATCTCTATGGAAATATTAGTGGGAGTACTCTCCCCCCTCTCTCACAAAAACAATTAGTGCACCCTTTCCTTTTCTTTTCTTTTTTAGTTTTTACATATTGTTATTTTTACATCAAGTTCAAAGTTTTCAAGTTAAATTTTTATTCCTATACTATGTAAATTGCCTACACTCTTCTCTCTGCATGTACACATCCTTGAGAAATAAACACAACCATAATGAAGAAAAAAAATCCTAGCACAAGCACAAGGTGCTCGAGTGAGAAACATTGTGTATACAGACTCAGTTACTTTTCCTTTAACCATGTAATTTTTAATTCTATACTTAAAGGGGTAAAATGTAGACACTCATTATGGTAATTAATGTCTTGCAATAAATTTGTTTTTACAACTCCTTTGCACTAGTCCACACTTGTTCAACTTTGGTCAATCATGTTATCCATAGCTATATCTCATTCATTTGTGCTTTCACACACAACCTATATGTTCACACAATGGTCACATTTCTTCACAAAATCAGAATATACCCTCGTACATTGTAATATTAACTTCAATATCACCCACACAAGCATTTGAGACCATAAGAGATAGGGAGGTCTATAACACCTATATGTTATTGGCCAACCCTGGACACTTTGGTCCCTCCTCTAATAGAACCTTTTCTAATTAAATATCCTTTGGATCATTCCTAGTCATCTTTATTTGAGGTTTCCAAATTTGGAATCCATATATGATCTATTCATTTCATCCATTATCCAAGATGATATCATAAATTATTGACACCTAAATATCCTCATGATCATACACTAAGAGAAATCACATGTAAAATCATTTTAAAATTCCCTTGAACTCCATATACTCTACATTTCTAGGGAAATCATCCACTCCGATCTATAAATATAAAGAATATGTCTGATGCAACCTCAAATTTACCAAAAATAACCCAAGCGCGTTGACACATCACTCAGCCTAGATTGATTATAGACACCTAAAATATGCTTACACTTAGCATTTCATCCAATCTAACCAATTAATGACACTTCGTTAATTCTCCATACTTTGCTCCATTATAGAATGCCCATTCATGAAACTCTTTTGGTCGTATTCCTCTATAATCAGCTTATTTTGCTAATATCTCTCTTATTAGCTAAACATTCCTCCTTTCGACCATTCAAAACCTCTGTAGTTTTCTCTAGACCACTTCTATTGGCTTCATATGCTATCTATCAATCACAATTGGTTATCCAAACCCCTCTTAACTCTTAATGAGTCTCTAATCACTTGCTATTCAAATTTAAATAGCCTAATCCTAGCTTAACTAAGCCTAAAGCATGTTTATCCTAATCTAATCCTAAAGTTATTTTTAGACTTTAGTCCCACATGCACCCAAAGTTCAAACTCTTCCATTTGGAAAACTATAAATACAAGGCTAAGCCTACCCATTCAACTTACACCTTCACACCTAGGATATCTTATTAACACTAAGAACACCTAGTTTTGGGATTCCATTTGTATTAGCTTTAAGCTATAAGAACATTTGGATCTTGGCCATACTCCATTGTTGAGAGCTCCTCCATCTTGCATCCATCCATTCCAAATATAGTTAGTAAGGGAAGATCTAAAGCTTGGCCATGTAGCCAACTTAGAGAGATCTCTTCACTATTTTTGGGAGTAAACAACACACAATTTGATTTCTTAGAATATAACTAGGTTCACTTTCATTAAGCTTTCATAGAGTAGAGAGTAGTATACATGTTAGTTTTTGATGTTTTTGTCAAATTTATAATGTTAGTTTCTCTTTTTAGCTCTAATCTCATGGTGCATGGATGAGTTAGCAAAGCTTTGAGGTTCTTTAGCCTCATTCCATAGCTTTTGCAACTTTCTGTAAGAGACATCACTTCAAAGAAAGTAGACAAGCATAAACAAGTAGAAAATTTTGAAGGGATAGAAGAAAAATGAGTAGAATGGAGGATGCCCCCTTGATTGTCGATGGGGTGATAGAAGAACTTGATTGATGATCGAAAAGATGACAAAAAGAGAACAAAAGAAAGAATAGTGTGAAGAAGAAAGGGGATATAGAAGAAAAAAGGAATATGAGGAAGAGGGAATGAGCTAACATCCATCCAATGCCTTTTAAACAACTTTATTTGTCATCATATTGCTAAATATCTTCATCATCAGTCCTTATTAAAAAGAATGAACAAAAGTGTAGTATGACATGAAAAGCCATATATGAATAAATGTTCATTGCTAAAAACACCGACTCCATGCAACATACAAAATGTAATGCAATACAAGAAAGTAAAAGATGCCTAACTCCATGCAACATAAAATATGCAATGCAATATGAGAAAGTAAACAAGCTAACCTAAGAGAGAAACATAATGCAATTTTTTTTTATCAAGCTTCGATTCAACCTATTCAAATTAATGACAAGGTTTAATGACGGTGCCCCAAGCAAGGATACATGCAAAGGGAATAATGGAGGACACTTGGGTCCAATGAAAAAGTAATGTACACTATGAAACATTACTAGACAACTCGTTGTGCCCCAGAGTACATAGTAAGAAGCTTAGCTTTTGTTGATGGAGGTAGATCAAGATGATCCATGAGTCGTTTATGATGAGAATAAGCAAGAACCAAAGAACAACATTTTGTAGGATGATTTATATTGATTTTTAGAAGTTTTTGAAACATATTTGAATGTTTTTGTGATTTTTCTAACATATTTGAATTTTTTTGTGATTTTTCTAACATATTTGAATGTTTTGATTTTTCTAACATATTTGAATGTTTTTGATGATTTTTCTAACATATTTGAATGTTTTTGTGATTTTTCTAACATATTTGAATTTTTTTATTGATTTTGAAATTGAAACTATGTACAGGAAGACAAAGAAGTGTGGATGCCCCTAGTGATAGATGGGAAGTATAAGGGCATAAGGCCACGTGCGTACGAGAAAGTGAAGATGCAAAAATGCCCCAGAAATTAGGTGGGAGTATTCAAAGGCAAACTCTTCATAGGTAGAAGTGGGGACGCAAGGCCATTATGGAGAGGTTCAACATAATGATAAATGTAAACCAATGAAGTGCTGGGAAGGAGCAAGGATGACCCCTATATAATTTGGCCTAAAAACATGATAAAAAGGAAGTGAGAAGATTGTTTTTGTGAAAGGGGACAAAGGTGTCTGAAAACATGGCAAATAAGTAATCTTATACACATGGATGTTCTGAATGAAGTAGTAGAATGATGAGAATGATATGAATGTATCCTAGAAGCCTCGTGATGAAGAAGTGATTTTCCAAAGGCATAAATTGTGAGATGAGATAAGGACTAAAGTAAGAGTCTGAATAAGGTCCAAAAAAGACACTTGGTAACATACTAATCATGTTTACTCATAGAGATCTAGTGTGTGCACGTGGAATTTAATTACCTCTTGAAGGGAAGATTTAAAAGACAACAAGTGAAGACACACTAGCCAATGTGTAGGAATGATTTATTTTGAAAGGTGATTTTGTGAATGGAGGGTGAAAGGATAGTTGTACATTGCTCTGCTACTAGCTAGGCATCCATAGCCCCAATGGAGATGTATTTGATTCTAATTGAAACATTTCTCTACTACTTCAGTCAGGCATCCATAGCCCCAATAGAGATTATTGGAAATACCCCAAGAGAGAGTAATATATCAATTTGCTTTTGCTTTGTAGCTTTTATCTTTTGATTTTGATTAATTTTTATTCTTTTGCTTTCTAAAAAATTATTTCAGCTCTCTTGTTTGACAAGGGGTTAAGAACCATAGATAGCTTGATGGAAGGATGTGGAAGTGATTATGATGACAACATTGGCTAGTGTCAACAAATATGTCCAAAATTTCTTCGTAACAAGTTTATTAGATGTTGAATGTGATAGGATCTCTAAGAGGTCAGTCATTCTTTAATTTACCAAGGTGATAAAATACCAAGGTCAAATAGATACTATAGAGATAAATTTCACAAAATGTGTGTGAAAAGGCTAACCAAAATATCACCAAAGGGATGAAAATGGTAGGAAGACTTGCAGAAGAATAGTAATGAAGGGAAGAAATAACATCCATGTGTACGTAATACCTTATTGCAATGTTTGATCTTTGTACCTTTGATTTTTGATGTTTTTCTCATGTTTTTGTATTTTTGCATTTTTTTTTATATTTTTGATAGTTTTTGGAAAGGTGGGACCAACAAAGTCAGTTTACATGATAAGATCCAACAACAATGTTTGTGACTTCCTTGATAAGGGAGACTAGGCGTGTTTGTTTATCAAGAGTCATGTTTTCCCTGATCTTGATGATCGTGGTGAGTTCACACTCAACAAATGACTATGATTTGTTTTGAAACATGGGTTTCATATGTGGGAGCTTGAGTTCCCTATCCATAGGTTTATGCACTTTGCACCATTCTTGATGGTTACGTTAATTTTGTTCTTGATTTTTTTTTATTTTTAACCTTAAGATCATTTGACTTGTTGGGAGCTATAGAGCTCTTTGCAGTTTTGATCTGATCTTGATTAAGAAACTGTTTGGGTTTCTTATAGGTTGATGCATGACTTTTTGATCCCAAGAAGTGAGAGAAGAACGTGGACATTTAGAATTGATGAGAGGAATGGTAGTGGGCTTGCCACAATCTTTGGTAGAAGAATAATGTGAAGGATGAAAAGGATATGGTCCAAGGATTGAAGAAGATGGGATAATGAGAGGTGAACCATAGATAGAAGATGAAGGGCTGCTAGGATGTGGCCCAAGAATAGAAGAAGAAGGGCTACTAGGACATGACCCATAGATAGAAGATGAAGGGTTACTAGGATGTGGCACAAGAATAGAAGAAGAACTGCTACTAGGGCGTGACCCATAGATGTAATATTATGAGATACTCGGATGTGGCCCAAGAATAGAAGATGATGGACTACCCGGGGTGATCCATACCTAGAAGACAAGGGGCTAGTTAGGTGTGCCCCAAGAATAGTAGATAGTGGAATACTCAAAAATGTCCCAAAAATAGTAGAGGAAGGGCTACTACAAGGTGACCCACACCTAGATGAAGATGAAGGGCTACTTGGTGGTGACCCCATAAGAGATTGTGATTGAGGAATTATGATAGACAAAGAGTTATTGGGTGATGAGAAGATAGGCCATGGATCAATGCAAAAATAAGGAGTTTCATCACATAATGAATAATGTGAAGATGGAAGAATAAGAGGTGGATCAAGTTACATGATCTCGAGTCTCTTCCTCCATTTATGATAAAAGGAATCAACCTTTTCCTCACAATACACTGACGCATCAAATTCTAAAGAGAATCCTTTCTCGTAATCTACTAAAGAAATATCTTCATATGCCCCTATAAATGCCCCGATTATTTCTTCATTCTAAAAGAGATCAATTGGTATGAGTTGTCGATCGACCACCAAGGGTTGATTCAAAGAAAGAGGTTCACTTGGTGTGGAAGAATTAGAAGATGTTTGATGATGATTGAAAGAAGAAGAAGATGGGGGACAAAGAATATGTGTAGCTAGATGCCTCGGGAGTAGAAGAATGTGGTGTGGACCTACCTATACGATGGTATATCATCCGTAAACTAGTAGTATCAATTCTAAAGTCTGTAGATTACGACACATGGGTCGATTCGGACATTTGACTCAAATGACTTTGAGTCACACAAATATTTAAAGAAGATAGACTTAGTGGGGGTGATTGATGAAGAAGGTCCTGCGAAGGAGGGTAGGACTGTATTCAAGAATATCATTAGAAGAATAATAACAAGGGTCCCTGTAAAGAAAGAGAGGACCCTAATTCAAGAATTATATTAGATGTTTGATTAGAGGGATTTGGAGTGCATGTATCTTCAAAGGAAGAAGATGTCGTTGGAGGCGATCGATAAAAGGGGTCCTTACAAATAAAGGGAGGACCACGACATAAGAGTCATATTAAATGTATGATGAAGAGGTTCCTATGAAGATAGGGAGGAAAATGACATAGGATTCACATTAGATGACTTAGGAGTCGCATTAGATGACTTAGGAGTCAAATTGGATGAATCGAATAGTAGTTTGGATCCGAATAGTAGTTTGGATCTGAATCATCAGAAGAATCATAAGAAATGTTTGAATTGGAATCCTCAGAAGAAGAGGAAATTTTTGGATTAGAATCAGAAGAAATGTTTGGATTGGAATCCTCAGAAGAAGAGGAAATGTTTGGATTTGAATCAGAAGAAGAGTGGGGGAACCCGAATAATAATTTTTATCAAAAGTGTCCAAACCATACCACCAACTATGAGATGAAGGTAGGGAATGGGTTACTTGCATGGGCTCTCTAGCACAAAGAACCAAATGAGGTTTAGTTGTAATGGGAATCTTTTGATTTGAATTGCTAAACCTAGGTTCTGTATTTTTGTAAGTATGGGGAACCGTGTGATAGTCAGTCATTTTTGGCGTTGTTTTAAGCACAAATGTCTAGATCTAGATAGTGTGATGGAACTCCTTCAAAGGGAAGGAAGTGACATGTTGATTTGGGTAGCATAAGGACAACCAGCTAGACATTTCATAAGTATTGATATGCGTGCATGATTTTCCAAAAAGGTCTAAGAAAAATAGACATCATGGTGATGCAATATCGATGAGATAAAAAGGGATTGTCCTAGAAAATAAGTTTCGAATGAATAATCATAAGGAAAAATCATATAAGTGTGAAACACAAAGACAATAAATAAGGAAATACACCATATGAATATGCGTGTGCAAAGTGAGTTTGATGTAAAGAGGATCAACACAATGTCAATATTTACGTCAACCTCAAAATGAACAAGGCCTAAATTTAAATAAAGGGTAGATGTGACTCCCAATCAAAGGATACCACAACAAGTTCAACACCAACAAGGCCAAAATTTTGAAGGGTGAGGATTACAAATGTAAGCCACGTAACCACACCAATTGGACACATTAATCAAGCTTCACGAAGAAGTGATATACGAAACGACACAAACAAAGTAAGTGAAACTCTTCAATATTTTAGATAATGTTTGAATAAAAATTGAGTCAAGGTATATTGAGGATGTGTTAAAATTTTCACAACAGTAGCACCATAATATAGACACTTAGATCACATTTATAAAAATGTGACATAAGTATATTAATTGTGTAGTGCCTCCATTTTTTTAAATATATAAAAATAAAAATAATAATGTTAAATAGAATAAAAGAAATTAACAATAAATAAAAACCGTGATATTCCTCTAGGGCGAATTAGGGTAGAAATTGGGTTTCTTCCGTCGTTTTGGTCATGAAGAGAGAGAGAGTGTGCAGCGCCGCCGCCATGGGATTGAGCTCCAGTGTGGGCCGCAACATTTTAACCCAACCAATGCGCTGAAGGGCATTTTTGTTTTGTTTTGTTTGTCTGTCCAAAGGAATGCTTCGATTCGCGCACAGCTAGACTCCACAACCGTCCAAAGCATCTCCCAGGCCGCGCCACACACCCCCCTGCGTGGGAAAAATGAGCTTTGGAAAGGTATTTTGGGTCAGATGTTGTTGTAGATGCGAAAATCCTTGGGGACAGAGTTTGGACGCGCAAATGGAGGAGGTTGCTATGTGTTTGGACTGTCTCGTGGCCAACGCCCTTCCAGCCGCGCCCAGGCCTGCGTGGGCTCCCTTCGAGGCCAAAAACACAAAGAAATCTTGTCAAATGTGGCAGTCGCGCGTGCCCTAGTAGTTTCCATGTAAAAAAACGTGAAAACATGCGCCTGGCAATGCGAGTCGTGCGCCCAAATGCCTGAACGAATCGTGGTTTCTTTGACTGCCACGGCTGTAGTTGTTTTGCACAAAATGGACCTGTTAAAAGGCGCATGGACTGTGTGACAAAATGCCTGCAAAGAAAAAATGTGGAAATTGTGCGAACAGTTTGTCTAAAGGCGTGGGAAAGAAATGCAGTTCCTTGGACTGCAATGATTTTGGGATTTGCACAAAATGGTTTTGTTGAAACTGCATTGGAGCTTTTCCAAGCAAAATACGGTTGGCAGGTTGGAAGCCACACCCCACAACTTTTGCTGATAACCTCCCAGCTGCTGTCAAAATGGGAGCTTTAGAACAACACGTGGACATACATCAAAGCATCATGGGAAGGCATACACAATGCACATGAACTGTCTGATAGAATGCCTCAAAGAAATGTTGTCTCATGGAATGCCATGATGGCAGCATATGCACAAATGGATGAATAGAAAAGACACATTAGTTTTCGACAAAATGCCTCAAAGAAATGCAGTCTCATGGAGCGCCATGATTTGCAGGATCTGCACAAAATGGGTATGTTAGACATGGATGCAAGTTGTTGATTTACAAACAAGTTGGTGCTCATAAAGATCGGTTGAGCTTGGAATTCATTCGTGGAGATATGCGTGTTCATAACCTTTGCAAGCATCCTAACTCCTTGTGCCGAAATGTAAATCTTGGAGCATGATTGTTGTGTGGTGGACTTGTTGCTTGTATGCATTCTAACTAGCTTGGGGCACCTCGTACACTGCATCATCTATTAACAGGATTTGTACGAAGGGGGTATGTTAAAAAGCTCAGAAACTTTCAAGCAACTACTTATTCTATTTGAAAAAAATCAAGTGATCGGGAAGTGGGTGTGACGTGGTGGAGGTTAGATCCAGGCTCGTGAACCGGTTGGCGAAGTGCCCGAGCAAGAGACTGAACCCAAGCCTGCGGCTTCGACCGACTTCGTTCCCCAGGCATGGTCCTTCTTCCCTTACCTCTCATAATTCTCGTGTTTTAGTTCTCTTTTGCAACTAGATAGAAATTTAAATTATTAGGATTTTTTTAAATACAGTTAAATGTCTCTTCAACTCTTTCAAAACAATAGTGTCGTGTCGCAACTCGAAGCCATTATAACTCACCTGCTTTAAACCACGAACTATCACCCTCGCTTCGAGATAACCTAGAAAACTCTTACTCTTTTGACCTATTCAATATCGTTTTATCGACCAGACAAATTTGACTCTCCATTGATTAAGATGACCTTCTTCCTACTTAAAATAGTTAAATTTTGCTATTTTCAGAGACTCACTAAGTACCCTTCGCAACTCTGGAAACGAGATGTGAAGTTGTCATTCGGGTACCTTGGTATACGAGGAGTCACCTTGATTTTTGGTTTGACCCGAAACAATCATGTGACATCCTTTTGACGCCCTTATAAGAGCCCTGCAACACTGGTTTACAACAGTAGAAAGTCGTTAAAACTAGAAAGTTGGCTTTCGTTTTGGATCGCCATTTGAAAACTGGAAAGAGAAATCACTTTCCGTCTTCACAAACCTCTAGCGATTATACTAGATAAATGCATGGGACATTCAGTATAGGAAAGAGAACTTTTCGGGATAGTTTGGCGAAGCCATTGTGCGAGCCTCGATCGCGGTTTTGAGGTCAAACTGGTCCATTTTTTTGGTCTTGTCGCTCAGAAAGCTTGTCGTCGTTTGAACATGGTTTTCTAGTCCTCCTTTTCGCCGACTCGCAGATGAATTCTCCTTATATGGGGAACTACTAGGAAGAGTCTCGTTGTGTGCGCATCCGTCAAACGTCATTTGGGACCATGGTTTTGGGCCATTCGAGCTAACTTTTGTCTCTTTACAACTAGGTGAACTATGACCGAGAGGTCCCGGAAAACTAATTTGCCAAACGCAAACCGTGCGCTCTTTTTCAATTCCATCGATTCTTTGTGAAATCTTGGTATATCTAGGAGCATGTAGCAAGTTGATCGTGGAGGGTGTTCTCATTGGAAGGTAACTTTTGGAAGTAGTTTCTTAGCCTCCGAGCCGTTGTGAACATTTTTGTAATTAGTGAGAAAATGTAAAAGTAGAAAGTTGCGGACCCTCGTAGGGTTGCCAAATCCCCTTTGGAAACTTTCATCACACGTAAATAACTGTTTAAAACACTAGAATGAAACTTGTTGGGTGTATTGGAACTTTAGACAAAATGATATTTTCTCTCTCTTCCTTTCTCTCTCTCTCTCTCTTCTGAGTTTATAAAATGAAGAAAAAAAAATGCAATGATTACATGTTTCTAGGTTTTATTTTTATTTCGATTGCATATTGTAGTTATTGTCAGATGTAAATGGGAACTGAAAAATGATAATTATGATTGTTTTAGGGTGGATGCCATGCCAGCGATTTATCGTTGATATCATGCTCACGTGGGTTTTGCAGGATGGATGAATGACGACGAAGAAGGCGATGTGAAATTTAATTATTATTTTGTAACTCTTATAGGTCATTGTAAATGAATAACTGTGTAATGTAGTTTCTTGTTACTGAAAAATTATAAATGAGATTTGTTAACATGCATGATATGCTAGTTTTTTTAGGATACTTATGGAATGTACTTCTAATCACCAATTCAACTTGATTTTTAGTAGTGTATGGCAAAAAGGTGTTTGGTTTATACTTAGTAAATTGAAATCGAAGTTAATACATTGTAGAACCTTCTCAGTATTTAATAAATGATTAAAACCTTGCAAACACATTAAAGAGTTTTAACGGAAACACTCAACCCTAATAAAATATTCATGCATGACTACTTTGTATGTGTGAATCTTTTCCTACCATATAAGAAAATTAAAACCAAAGAACGACCTTAAAATTTGCACCTGATGAGACCTCGTAGGTTAGGTAAATAAAACCCCTCATTGGAGTTTACCGTCACAATCTTTATGTCTAGTGACATTGTCACGAACCCATATTTAGGAATTTCATGGTCCAACCTATCTGGAGTATGTGTTTTCCTTCTAGATTTGGCATTCACGAGAAGAATGTCCTCTCTTCAGGTCCAACACCAGGCTAAGTGTTGAAGGTCACCTTAGAAGTCACCTTATGAGTCCTTGTTCGAAGGAACGACTAAGCAGTGCAACCCTGGATTCTATCAAAATAACCCCTTGGTATGTCCTTGAATGTGGTTTAGTATATTTTTGTCCACCTGCCTTAAACTCTTATATAGTTGAGGCGTAGATCATTGAGTGCATAATGGAAGAAACCAACCCTCAGCTGATTAGGAGGTGTCACTTGTGGTTCGTGTATGGTTTCTGATCCTTCCGAGCCTTATACATCTTCAAGATGGTATTCAAATACTTATGTAACTCCTGATTTCACAACGATGCTATGAACAAGACCATAGTGCGATGTATAAGCTTATCCTAAGATGAGAATGAGATTTAGGGTTAGGATGGAGGTCACTCATGAAGTCCTTAAAACTTAATTAAACATAATCAAATGTTTCAAAGAATATGAGTCACCCTGGTGCTACCAAACTATGAGAAAACAAAATATATGTATATATAGATATATATAAATCTTGTTGGAATTCAATAAGTTTCAAATTATAATAAAAATGGTAGAGAAATAAATTCAGTGTGAATCGTGAATCATTTTGGTGCAAGGTTTCCCTGTATCTAATATCTCGTCCAATCCTTTGATTACGTTTTGGGCATCAAGTCACTTTTGTTTGAGTTGTAAGGGTAAAACTGTAGGCATCAAATAAACGTTGGAGAAGAATATTTTTTGCCTAATAATAGGATAATTAAGTACTTTGTATGCAATTTGATTTATGCCAAATATGTATGTCAGTTATGGAAATTTATATAAAGTATAAGAAGTCAACTTGAGAAGGTGGAATTGTTTGTGTTTAACCGCGGAACAAAACTTAAGAAAATTTAGGTGGACAAACGAGGAAATTTATCCTTGCTAAAAATGTCCTTGGAATGTTAAATTTAACCAAAAATACAGTTAAAGTAATGATATGTCGTGGGTTCGCCGTTCCTTTAGACACGTTTCTTGTGGTTGAGTCTTTCCTAGTATTCGTTCGTTGGGAAGAGTGTGGTATCGACATGTCGATGTCGCCTGCATGTGTCTATGTGAGTCGATTACTTATGTGATTGTCGCATGTGTGTCGAGTTTTGTACTTAGAGCCTTTCTTGTGTTATGTGTCGTGAGCAGTGTAAGTCAAAAAAAAAAATTATCTGGTATGTTTCATTGTATTTGGGTGCGTAAAATGTGGGCACTACAAATTGTGTCAAGACAATGCAAACGACGCAACACGTCAAAGGGAGATCAAATGATGAATCAATCCTAAATATGATGATGATCTTGAAATCAAGATCAAGTGGCCATCAAAGATATAAGGACGCATCCACACACTTTAGATGTTTAACAACTCAATTTGTAAACATGGATGAGCTTAAAGCAGACAAAAAGTGGTGAACACTATCTATGACAAAACTACGGAAAGATATCTTGTTGCCCCAAATGGAAAAAAAAATGTAAAGGTATAGATCAAAAGATGGAAATTAACTAAGCATTACTTGGGTAGAGCTTCGCCTCGTCTAAAGGTGATAAATAAGCTAATCTAAGTGAAACACCATCCAAATTCTGTTATGAAAGGAACTTAGATCAACTTAAGTGGATTATTTTCCTTGTTTGAAAAACAAGGTTCTTAATCCAAACAAATTATCACTTCATGTTGGCAAAGACATGACAAAGGACTAGTAAAGTGAGCCTCAAGAAAAAATGGCCTCCTTAATAATATCTCTAAACTAGGTGTTACAAAGTAGTCTAAGAGTGGGCACAATTTACCCAAAAAGTCACACTGACTAATTTGGGAGTATCTTGTCTTTTCCCCCTTCAAGTACAAAGTGGGCACTAATTACATCCATCATGTACTCTTTCCAGGGTCATGATACAGACAACTTTGTAACGCTAACTCATAAGGAAAACTAGTCAAGTGGGTAAGTGAGGCGCTTCCTATTTCATCCATGAGGTTACACAGTGGTGGACTACTTTAGGGTTCTTGGTACCACCCCCATTATTGTAGCTTAAGGCGTTATGCCAAAGGGGTTATGTTCCAGTTGAGTGGATAAGGACATACCCTTTTCTAAAACCTACAATATAGTGTGATGAAGAGTGGTGTGTTTTTATCTTTTTAACTTAAATGTGGTTTCAAGTAGCACACCATTTAGCAACCTGCATAAAACACGTGTATTAGAAGTTTTTGTGTTTTCTTTGATGCCTTTCTTTAGCAAGCGTTAGGTCCTGTCAGATAACGAGTTTAGTAGTTTTCCATTTGCAAACTTAAGAAAGAGAATTTACACTTTGCTTTTTATTCCTAAGATCACCAAAAAGGTGCAAAGGAAGAGCATACGCAATGTGAAAATTCCACTAATAAAAATCGTATGGAAATCTATTTTACTTTTTTAGCATCATAGAAAAAGTGTTTTTAAAGTATGACATAAAGTTTGAACAAGTGTTTTTGATCTCCAAGATCGCCAAAAAGGCGTGAGGAGAGAGCATACACACTTTAAAAGTTTTATTTGAGCTAAGAAATAAAAGAACTTAAGCTATATGCAAGCTGAAATAACAAAAAAAAACCCTGCAACCAACTGATTAGTGTCACAAAACCTTTCAAAGTGTTAGAATAGTCAAGAAAACAATTTTTTAGACTTTAAGATACATTAGAAAATGATTATTTACCTAATAATGTAAACCATAATTTTTTTTTAAGTCAAAATCCTAATTTTATGATTCCATTGTGTATTTCTCTTCAATACCTTTCTAACGCAACAAAAATAGAGTCGTTTCGAGCTCGGGAGAAAATGTTATGGCCTTCGGAAGATTGCTAATGATGCATGCACTAAGGTTTGGGCATGTGCACCACGGTTCAGCATGTGCACCACAGTTTGGGTGTGTACGCCACAGTTTGGGTGTGTGTACCACAGTTTGGGCATGTGCGCCATAGATTGGGTGCCTGCGCATCTCTATCAAAAAATTATAGTCGAGTTGTACATGTGTGCACTGAGAATGGTATGTGCACTCCCTTTCTTGTAGGTGGCTAAAAAACACGGGATTTTTCAAAAATAATCTCAAAAATATCAAAAATTTATCTATTTGGTTCGATTTTGGTAGCACTTCACCTCCTTTGATCTTACAAAGAGCACAAAAACAAGACAATCCTAGCTAAACTAGCTAAGAAACTTGATATTTATCCATTAATACAAGAAAGGTTAGTGAAATTAAAAATTTGAAACTAATCTAAAAAACTTTGAAAAAATAATCTAGAAAGCTTGAAACTAATCTATAAAGCTTGAAAATAAAAAATTTAGAAACTAAAATAAAAGCTTCTAAATGACTCCATTAATGGAGGATGGACTAAGAGTCCCACCAGGCGTGCCAAATGTATGCAATGGAAAGTTGCAAAAGCTATAGAATGATGCTAAAGAACCTCAAATCTTTGTTAAATCATCCATGCACCATGATATTGGGCTAATGTTTGTAATAAATTTGACAAAAACATCAACAACTAACATGTATACTACTCTCTACTCTATGAAAGCTTAATGAAAGTGAACCTAGTTAGATTCTAAGCAATCAAATTATGTGTTGTTTACTCCCAAAAATAGTGAAGAGATCTCTCCAAGTTGGCTACATGGCCAAGCTTTAGATCTTCCCTTACTAACTATATTTGGAATGGATGGAAGATGGAGGAGCTTCAACAATGGAGGATAGCCAAGATCAAATGCCTATTAGCTTGGCTAATGCAAATGAGGTCTAATGCCAATATCTCCAAATGTGAGAGAGATTTTGTTATGTAAACAAGGTGTATGTTTTGAGAGGGAGAGGTGACCCTTCTATTTATAGTTTTTCACTTGGGAGAGTTTGGAATTTTGGTGCATGTGGGGCTAAATTCTATAAAGCACTTTGGGATTAGATTAGGATAAACATGCTTTAGGCTTAGTTAAGATAGGATTAGGATATTTAAACTTGATTAGGAAGTGATTAGAGACTCATTGAGAGTTGGGAGGGGTTTGCATAACCAATTGTGGTGATAGATAGCCTACAAAGCCAATATAAGTGGTCTAGATTGAACTAGGGAGGTTACGAATGGTCAAAAGAAGGAATGTTTAGCTAATAAGAGAGATATTAGCCAAATAAGTTGATTATAGGAGGAATATGACCGAGAAGGTGTCGTAAATGCGCATCCAAGAGTGGAGTCAAGATGGGTTACTTAACAAAGTGTCGTTAATTGATTGGATTGGATGAAATGCTAAGTGTAAGCATATTTTTAGTGTCTACATTTTCCCTCTTTGGGGTGATGTAAGCAACTTCACTTCAAAGTAAGTAGACAATCATAAATAAGTAGAAAATCTTGAAGGGATAGAAGAAAAAATGAGTAGAATGAAGGATGCCCCCTCGATTGTTGATGGGGTGATAGAAGAACTCAATTGACGATCAAAAAGATTGTCCCACCAGGCATGCCAATTATATGTAATGGAAAGTTGCAAAAGCTATGGGATGAAGCTAAATAACCTCAAAGCTTCACTAACTCATCCATGCACCATGAGATTAGAGCTAAACAAGAGAAACTAACATGCAAGCATTATAACTTTGACAAAAACATCAAAAACTAACATGTATACTACTCTCTACTCTATGAAAGCTTAATGAAAGTGAACCTAGTTAGATTCTAAGCAATCAAATTGTGTGTTGTTTACTCCCAAACATAGTGAAGAGATCTCTCTAAGTTGGCTACATGGCCAAGCTTTAGATCTTCCCTTACTAACTATATTTGGAATGGATGGAAGATGGAGGAGCTTCAACAATGGAGGATAGCCAAGATCAAATGCCTATTAGCTTAGCTAATGCAAATGAGGTCTAATTCCAATATCTCCAAATGTGAGAGAGATTTTGTTATGTAAACAAGGTGTGTTTTGAGAGGAAGAAGTGACCCTTCTATTTATAGTTTTTCACTTGGGAGAGTTTGGAATTTGGGTGCATGTGGGACTAAAGTCTAAAAAGCACTTTAGGATTATATTAGGACAAACATGCTTTAGACTTAGTTAAGCTAGGATTAGGCTATTTAAACTTTATTAGCAAGTGATTAGAGACTCATTGAGAGTTGGGAGGGGTATGGATAACCAATTGTGACTGATAGATATCCTCAAAGCCTATAGAAGCAATCTAGAGAGAACTAGGGAGGTTACGAATGGTCAAAAGGAGGAATGTTAAGCTAATAAGAGAGATATTAGCCAAATAAGTTGATTATAGGAGAAATATGAACAAGAAGGTGTCGTAAATGGGCATCTAAGAGTGGAGCAAATATTGGTTGATTAACTAAGTGTATTTAATTGATTAGATTGGATGAAATGCTAAGTGTAAGCATATTTTAGGTGTCTACATTAATCACTCACTCAAAGCGCGCAAAGGTACCAGGACCCTCTTTAGGGTTGCTTGTGTAGGATGTTAGAAAGATGAAGATTTGATGCATTCATATCCATAAATAGTATAAACATTCTACATAGCATATTCCAGATCTAGATCTAAAGAGTAATGGATTTAAAAAATAGCCATAATGAATTCAACCATGCAAGAACTAGTTACGATCATGTTTAACACCTTGAATCAGTCAATACACTCCATTATATTAAACACAGTAAATACACAAAAGCTTCTTACAATATTTAGTATCATAAACTTATGTGTGCATAAATTTTGGAAGCATAACTTTATAATATCTCATACATATTCCTCCCTTAACCTACGTAGATTACTACCTATTTATAAGGATGGGGAATTTCTCTTCACCGCTTACATAATTCCCAAATAGGTTGCATGCTGAAAATATCGACACACCTTTATAATAATAGACACACATGCAAGTGTGCTAATAATAGATCTCTTTTGGTTAACTGGTAGTAGTAATTCTATTATTAACTCGAACCCATGCAAAGCGCTTAGTAGATGCTCTTCCAAAATAGCCTATGCATGTCGCACAAGTCTTTATCTAGTTTGTGTGCTCTACACGCTATCTCCAAAATAACCCGTAATCATGAAAATGGATAAGTATTGAATCTATCCTTGTCTTTCACGCACATTTCCTTCCCTATCCTTTTGCACCTTTGAACGTGCCCTATTTCCACACGTGAACCTTCTGTGTGCCTTCTGCTAAGTGTCATACTTTGTCTGCTCAACATTACCCCACACTAAACTACATTGCCACCCCAAAAATGGTTGCCTCTTGATACTTTAAAGAATAAAGAATGGGAATGAAAGGAAATTAAAGAATTACTTGTATAAATAATGAACTTTCACCCTGCAACGTCCTCTGTTTCAATTGGAAGAATTAACTCTAGATATTCTTCTTTGATTTCAGCCTCTAAAGTTTTCCAATCACTTAGCATGGCTTCTACCTTTCTAGAATATCCAATGCAATAGAATCTAACTCCTCTTGTACAATCTCTTCCTTCTCATTTTGTAATACTATAACAATGTTGGACATTATAGTTACCCTTCCTTCCAGAAGATCCATCTTCTGTGCTATAAGCTTTCTAATTTCATCCAGCCTTTTTATAGGGGTTTTGGGCTGCTATAAGTACCTCACAATTTTTATTTACCAATGTTAATCTTTCCACGCACCCCAACATCTCATATTTCATCACCTTCAAGACTTCATTGTCTTCTACCATTGTCTTGATTCTGATTACTACTTTTGGAGCTACACAAATATTCAATTCCTGGTCTTCTTTCTTTAGCTCTTCCTATAAAGTTTGGAGCAAGGATTAATAAGATGAAATATTTCTAACTACTGAGGCCCTTGCTCTCTCCACTTCCTATTCAAGGTCCTTTGGTTCTAGCATCTGAATCAGTCCATCCTCAAGCACCAAATCAACTAATGTACGCACATAATGCATAGCCAAAGGGAACCTTTTAGGTACCTTGGACTCAAGTGCGGTCTTACCTTTAGAACATGATCTCTCGATCTCCTCTTCCATGCTTGATGAGAACCCCATTCTTCTTTTTCTCTAGGTCCTTCTCTCCTTTTAGACGTGTTATTTCAACATCTTTGGCTTTGATATCTTCTCTTAGCACTCTAATAGTTGCAGCCTTATCTACATTCCACTGTACCACCTCTGTAGATACCTTCACCAAGGCATTACTCACCTATTCATCAGACATAACAGTGGGCTTGATAGTTATGTGTCTATTTTGCAGTGCCTTCCTCATTCTTCTTGACACACAAGACTCTTCACATACATCAAAATTAAGCTCGTCCATGTGATTTTGCATGGACCATGAAAATTGTTTCCACGCTCAAGAAGTTTCCATGTTTGGGTCCATCAAATCCCATCCATACAACTCCTTGAGGCCTACTGTATTCTGGAATTATGTGCGGATAATTTTACTTGTGTCCTCATCATAGCCCATGATTGGTGCAACATACTCCCCACTTTCCCTCTTTGTTCTTGGCCCCTTAAGAACTTGAGCGCCAAGGTTTGGAGTTGGATCTTCTATGTTCTAATTAGTATCTTATTCTATTTCTCTGCCTCTTTATCTTTTATATCTACATCCATGGTTTCTTCCACTTCTTATGGTTGTCTGAGGATCTGCGGGTGCACTCTCTGCAGAATTCTCTACCTCCTCATTCAAATTTAACTTCCACCTTTTCCTCTTAGTTGTTTATCTTTTTGGAGAGAGTCATGGTGACCTCCTAATAGACTAAGGAGTTCATGTGCCTTGTGTACTTGTTATTCTGAACACCCTCTTAAAATGGTGCTCTACTTGGACTTCTTCCAAGTCCTATTCTTCTTGTACCTAAGGTGGGGTACTTGTGCACTCATCCTCTACTCTTTTTTTGGATTACCTCTAGCCCCTATGTTCTAAGCTGCCACTATCTTCATGCTCTTCTTCCTCATCATCTACCACTATGGTTTTCGTGGGATTTGGAGATGGTACGTTCTCCACTGTATGTTTTCCCTTAGATGGCCCCGAGAGCACAAACTCATTCTCCACATATTTTTTATTATCTAGCTTAGGCTTAAGCTAAAGGTATACGAGTGCTGCTCCGATTTCCTCAAATTCCAATCTTACAGGATTCATGTTTAGAACATCTGAAATGAGCCTCTCAACATAGGTAGTCCGGCTCGAAGATATATATGTCTTCTTAAGAGTGTGGAAGTCACATTCTACCTTGTTAGCAATAAAATTCAGACAATGTGCATCAAGTAAAATAGTGGAATGATGCTTGGAAGTAGTGTGTTGTGAAGGCATATGGTAGTTTTCACTATGGGCTCCAAGTTGTTTCCTCGTAGAAAATCACGCAATGCAAAATTGTTGGTATACCATGAATTGTATTGCTTTTCTCACCACCGATGGTAACTCCTTAGGAATTCACTACTCCTCTTCAAATTCTATGTGGACCTTATCATACCACATCTATACCCTCTATTTAAATGGCCCACTCATCGACCCTTCACATAAATATTCACCAAACCTTTCTGCAAGGGATTTTTTCTCCATGGGATACTCCCAGATCTTGTCTTTTGGTCCATCATGCACTCCAATCTCCATAAATACTAAAGAAAGTAAAATAACGCCAAAACTTATTTTATCACCTATGTGCACTTCCTCGATAATGTTCTCTACAATGTATCTTGATATGTTGTAGATCACTCCTTGCGACATTCTCCTCGTGATATGTAGCCACATTGTATTCACTTGCGACCACCTCTCTTGGTCATACAACTTTGTTACCAGATGTGCAGCTACCTTAAAACTAGTTGCTTCTTCAACTTGTCAATGTCCATCCCACACGGACCCTTTGTATATCCTAACTCTTTTTGTGTTTCCATGATTGTTGCTTTATCATTCAGGTCACTATCTAGGTATACCCCTATGAATTTTAATCCTATCAATATTGCAATCAAGGTGGCATGATTCTAACCCTTCGTCTCTGGGTGAAATAAAAGAATTCCTTAGGACTATGCTCATTAACCACTTTGGTATAATGGTTCATAATTTCCAAAATAAGGGAGCTCGTACAAATTATAGACTCTAACCTACTTTAACAACTTCTCCCTAGCGTCATCATATACCGGCATGTCCTTCGTTGTGTGATTTTTGGTCTTCATGCTCAACAACGCATCCAACTCCTTTTTATCCGATGTGTGGTGGTTGTAATCACTTATTTTACACTTATGGATGTGGGAATCCCATTCTTTCCCAACTATAACACCTTTTGGGTACTGCATCTCTAAAAAATTACTCTTGGGTGCAACTTCAACTTCTACCTCCACTTTCTTCTTTCCTTTGGCTCATGCAAAGGTACTTTCTTTGGTGCCATCTAAAAATCTCACCTTTCTTTCCTCTGTAGTGCAAAAATTCTTCTCCTTCTATCCTCTATAGTGATCAGGTCCAAACCCTAGCTCAAATCCACATGCCCTAGTTTAAATCATGAGCTATATCTCTTTCACAATGCTCGCTTTGCTCAAACCCTTCACAAATGGGGACACAAGCTTCTTTTGTGCACAAATCTTCTCTCCACGTCTAGTTTCACACTCTTCGCACCTCAATACTATTTTCTCAACTCGTTCACACTTAGCTCATTCAAATTATTTCCATTACAATGGTAAAAATGAACTCACATTCCTTCTTTATATAGATTTTAAAAAATTAGTGCATTTATTACTCCACCTACCAACAATTCTCTCATTAATTGACCATTTTCACAATTTCTACGTGGTACACCTTCGTGCCTCAGATATAACCTTCTAGTGCACCTTCCTACCTTCTAGCTATAAAATTCTCTTCAACGTGCTTCCATCCTTCTAATTACCTTGCCACCGTGCCTTCTCCTTGTAGTCTCCACGACCGTTGCTTATGCCTCGTTATATTGTTCCTTCATTTATCCCCATCTATGGTCATCATTTAGAAGCAATCTCTCTTCTAAAAACTCCTTTCCAAACTCAAATAGCACCTGTAACAGTTTACTCCTTGATTTGTACCTAGTTGTAAACATCCACCCCACACCAATGGTATGTGCAGTCCTTTGCACATAAAAAAACTACAAATCGTAATTAGATTTTGGCATGCCAACAAACTTATGTGTACAAAACACCCACTAAACTCGACAAAACATAGCGATGAAAAATGAAATACATTAAGGAAATACATAAATGAAAACCTAATCTAAATGGAAACATTGCCTTATTACAAACACCGGAAGACTTATCCATAGTAGGGATTCATCATACTCCCATTTAAATAACCGGGTAACCATATTCCATCAAGAACCTCTAACTGACAAGTGCATGTTTCAAGTATGTGAGTGATAACATACGGTCCTAACCAATGTACTTTAAGTTTTCCTTGATGGATCGAAACTTAGAATCATAAAGAAGCACCATCTATCTAATCTCAAACTTTTTGTCCCTGATGTGCCAATCATGCCATTCTTTTACTTTGACCTTTTCTTGATTCTAACTCCATTTTGTTATTTCTCATCACTCATCCATCTTAATTAACTTTTCAATTCATTCTTCTAATGCTTGTTCATCAGCTAGACCTCCAACGCGTGCAATATGTAAAGAAGGTAACATGAATTCCATAGGAAGAACTACTTCTATGCCAAACACCAATTGAAAGGGTGTGGCCTTGTTTAACCACTTGTATGTTGTTCTATATGCTGAAATCATGACAAAAACTTTATCATCTCAATATTTCCTTCCAACATCACATATTTTTATCAATGTCTAGCTCAAGATATTGTTGAAGGGTTCGATCGTCCCATTTTCCTAAGAATGATATGGTGTATTTTTATGGTGTGCAATCATGAAATCATCCAATAGAATTATGATTGTATCATTCAAAAGTGTGTGCCCTCACACCGGTCAAGCTCAATAGGCATCCATACCTTGTAATAATATTTTCCCATAAAAACCTAGTTGTTGTAGCTGTTGTAGAATCCTTGGTAGGTGTTGCTTCTATCCACCTTGTAAGATAATCTTTGTAAGTGATGATGTAGCGCGATCTAGTTCTACGTGTGGCTAGTGAAATAGGACCCACAAATTCTATAGCCCATTTTTCAAATGGTTTTGCACTAGGAATAGGTCATAAAGGCATTTCATCTCTTTGCCTTGGTTTTCTAAGGCACCGACAAAGTGATCACGGGCCTTATAAAATGCGTTACAATCATTATACAGGATCTCCCACTATAATCCAACGAGTAGAATTTTACACATGGTAGCATCACCTATAATACCACCATGAGCCTATTCCATTATATCTATGCGCTCATGCTCTAATACACATCAGCGCAGTACCTCATCTTGGCCTAACTTGTAGACGTCACTGCTAATCAACATAAATGGTGTTGTGTGAATTGCAAGTTACTTCTTCTCTAAGGATTTTAGTCCTTCTGGTGCCACACCTGTCTATAGAAAAATAGAAATATCCTCTAATTCTCGAAGGCGTGCGATGTTACCTATATAATTGTGCATCTGACATTGTATCTTAAATTGCTTGCGTGTCTTCTCTTGATTGTATCCTTGATAAATGGTCTGGGCCAGAATTAATTTTCCCTGGTTTTACCAAAACTATAAAATCAAATTCTTGGAATAAGAGTACCCATCGACATATGCGCCCATGTAAAATAGGCTTGTTTACCAAATACTTCAATGTCATGTGATCAATATAGAATACAAATGGTGTTGCTAGCAGGTACTATCTGAATTTAAGTAGCGCATAGATAATTGAAAAATATTCACTCTCTGTAGTTGTATAATTCTGCTCTACATGAGTCAAATTTCTACTAGCAAAACATATGGGATGATCTATAATACCTTCTCTAGGCTGAGCTAACATCATGCCAATGGTCATGCCAGAAGCATCCACATGTACATAAAATGGTTGGTCCCATGAGGGAAAGCACAAAATAGGTGTTGTAGTAAGTTTATCCTTCAATTTCTTGAATGGGTTCTACTGGAACTCCCCCAATAGAATGTCCCTTTTCCTTTTAGTAACTCCTGCAAGGGTATAGCAACCTTACTATATCCTTTGATAAATTTTCTATAATACCCAGTGTGACCCAAAAATTTGTGCACTTCACTCTGACTGGTAGGTTCTTTTAGGCCGATAATAACTACAATTTTAGCTAGATCTACCAACAAACCTTCCTTGTAGATAATATGCCCTAACAGAGTGCCAAAAGGTGTAGCAAACACACACTTTTTGATGTTTAAAGAGATGCTTAACTATCTACATATTTCAAACATTAAGCGCAAATTGTCATAATGATCCTTAACAATCCCATACACCATCCAATCATCTAAGTAAACTTACAAGAAAATATGAATAAAATCTTGGAATGCTTGAAAAACTATTCACAAAAATACAACATGTGTATTTTCTAGTCCGAATGGCATCACAGTATATTTAATACTTCCCCATTCAGTGGTGAAAGTAGTATTTTCCTGATCCTCATGTGTAATCCTAACCTGATGATACCCAGAGAATCCATTTGTAAAGGAATAGATCTCACACCCTGCAATGCCTTCTAATATTTCCTTTGTGAATGGCATAGGAAACTATCAGTCACACATGCATCATTCAGCTCCATATAGTCCACACATATCCTAATGATACCATCTTTCTTTATACTGATCACCATTGGGCTAACCCATTCTGACTCATCCAGGGGCTTGATGATTCCAAACTTCAACATTTTTCAATTTCTTCCTTGACCTTTTCACGCAAGTTGGGGTTCATCCTATAAGGTCTCTTCCTGACTAGGCACACGCCTTCCTTAATCTTTATCTTCATTTCTCCTAATGATGCATGCAATCCTTTCAATTCATGGTAGCCCCTAGGAAATGAATCCTAAAAATCATGGAGAAACTCCACTATTTTTTCTACTTCAGATTCAGACCAATAATCTCCAACTATTGCCTCTTTAGGCTCAGCATCCATACCAATATTCACTTTCTTAGTCCTCATAGGTTCATTATAGGCTCATGTATTGTTATATTCACTATCCAAGACCTTGCGTGTACCCATTGAATGATCTATATCTAGTTCTTCTACTTATTCATCATCCACTATATAGACCATCTTCCCTTTTTCTTTCTCAAAGCAAGCACGCTTAAGGAGTGTGACCTCATCTCTTTTCTACAAAAAAATGCGCTCCTTAGTGGTTTCCATCAAATAACTCTTTAAAAGTTCTTCCACCTTTGCACTATCTCCCATAGTTAACTTATTTATAACCCTTAATTCCTTTTCTACTAGAGGGTTAGTAGAGAAGTAGTCAAAAGTCTGGACCATACCTATAATCAAATCCTGTCAATTTCTAGTTTCTCTATGTAGCTCTGCATATACATACCAAACGCGTGCATAACCTTATAAAGTGGAATAAATTTTGTGCACCCATAGCAAATGTGGTAAAACTTCATGTTCATATATCCATAGCCTCTCAAACTATTGGATGTGGTCTTGAATAGGTTTATTACCATGATATGTGCATATTCGAGTTGGTGCATTGCTCTGGAAAACTAAGTTGTAAGAGAAATCCTGACTTCATTCCATTCTATAAGGTTATCCTTGTGAACCACCAACCAATGCGCTACTGTCCTGTATAGGGTATATACTAGCATGATTCTTCTCTCCAACTAGTCTATCCACTGTTCCTCCATGGTACATGGGAATAATGTAGGGTCTCCTTCCCCAATGTACCAAGGTTCAGAGTTGTTACCTATTCTCTTGATGTAACAAGTTTTTACTGCTACGCATAAATGTTCTCCTTACTTCATGCCCTACCAACTCAAAATTACCATGAGCCCAATTATCACAAGCAATACTTGTAGTATCACTAATAGACTTTGCATCTTCCCACTAAAGGATTTGTTAGGAATTAGAGAACAAATATGCGGAAATAATTCCTCAAACCACAGTAGTAGGAAACTATATAGCAGAATTATACTTGCAGAAATATAATAACATAAATAAATAATGCACAAAAGAAGACAAGACAAGATTTAATGTGGTTCACCCAATGTGGGCTACATCCACCAAGAACTTGCTCAGATTTTATTATCAACAAGAGTAAAAAAACTCTCACAGTCTTCTCTCAGTTATGAACTCACAACAGAATTCCAAATATGCTAAACCACATCTAAACCACAATTGACACCCAATTGCATAACCTTGATCACTCTTGATCACCTCTTGATCATTAAGACTCAAGACCTCTTGAACACTCAAGATATCTTTAAGATACCCTAACACCTCTATTTATAGGATTACAATCCTTTTAAGAAGTCCTAAAGCCAACCCTAGAAGTTTGAAAGTTACGATCTTTCAACTTCCCATGGTTGGAAAAATAGTCCTAATGTTAATGACCAATTAACGGAATGTTAACAGCAACAACATAGCGACCGCACAATAATGTCATAGCAAACAATTGTAGAATGCTCCTGAAGTCTCCAAACTTAACCATTCATGCTCCAAAGCACTTCAACATTGATTCAAGAAGACCAAAACAAGCTCCACACCCCAATAATCTCCCACTTGGAGACTGTTTCCACTGAGAAAAGTTCTTAACCCTTTATTATCAACCATGAAGGCCAATCAAAGTTGAACACAACTTCAACTTCTCCCTTGTGATTGCCTTGGTCATCATATCCACAGGATTCTGACTAGTATGAATCTTTTCCAACTTTAACTTATCTTCTTCTAAAGCTTCCCTGATGAAATGATATCTCAGCTGAATGTGCTTCATCCTAGAGTGGAAAGTGGAGTTCTTCGCCAAATGAATAGTGCTCTAACTATCACTGTGTAGTCTCCCAACTTCCTACTTATGACCTAACTCATCAAGAAACTATTGTAGCCAAATCATCTCCTTGCTTGCCTCTGTGGCAGAAACATACTCAGCCTTTGTGGTTGACAAAGCCACAACCTTTTGTAACCATGAAATCCAACTCAACTTTGTTATATCACCACCAATTGTAAATACATAACCTATCATGCTCCTCCCTCGTCCAAATCTCTCCGCCATGTCCGAATCTACATATCCACGTAATGCGGTGTCCGATCCACCAAAACACAATCTGCTCCCATGGTCCCTCTCAAATACTGAAGGATCCACTTTACTACCTGTCAGTGCTCTCTACTTCGATCACTCATAAACATGCTCACTACTCCCACTACATTGGCAATGTCAGACCTAGTGCATACCATAGCATACATCAAATTACCAATCGATGATGATTACGGTACCGTGGACATCTGGATTCTATCCTCCTCACTCTTTAGACTCTGCTCCTTTGATAATTTAAAGTGACCTGCCAAAGGAGTACCAACTGGTTTAGCATCATGCATACTAAACCTCTCCAAGACCTTCTTTATGTACTCTTCTTGAGATAATACCAGCTTCCTCTCCGTCTTGTTCCGATTTATTCGCATACCAAGGATTTGTTTTATTGCCCCCAAATCCTTCATAGCAAAGGAGTCACCTAGCTACTTCTTGAGTACCTTTATTTCCTACATGTTCTTCCCTGTAACAAGCATATCATCTACATACAGGCATAGAATAATATAACTACCATCAAGAAACTTCTTGATGTACACACAATGGTCTGAGTGACACCTGGAGTAACCCTGCTCCTGCATAAAACTATCAAACTTCATGTACCACTTCCATGGAGCTTATTTCAGGCCATACAAGCTCTTCTTCAATTTGTACACTAACCTCTCCTTCCCTTTCACCTCATAACCTTGTGGTTGCTACATGTACAATTCCTCCTCCAACTCACCATGAAGGAATGTAGTCTTCACATCCAACTGTTCTAATTGCAGGTCTTCTACTGCAACTAAACCAAAAACAGTTCTAATAGAAGTCATTTTAACAACCGGAGAAAAATTTCATCAAATTCTATACCTTTCTTCTATGTAAATCCTTTGACCACCAATCAGGCCTTGTATCATTTCCTTCCTCCATCTTCCTCTTTGATTCTATACAGTCACTTGTTCTACAATGCTCTCTTGCCCTCGGGTAGCTCCACTAGATCCCAAGTCTAGTTTTCCATAAGAGATCTATGCTCTTCATCCATGGCCTACTCCCACTTCTTCCTAGCATCCACCTACACTGCTTCCTCAAAGCACTCTAGCTCTCCACTATCAGTGAGCAATAAATAATTCAAAGATGGAGTAAATCGTTTAGGTTCCCTTCTTACCCTAGAAGACCTTCTCACCTCGAAGTTTGGGGTTCCTGATGAGTAGGTACCTGAACTAGCTATGTTGGAACATGTTGTACCTAAACCGGCCCCTTGGACACCTTGTTGTCCACAATGTCCTCTAACATTGTGTATTCTTTCTTTGATTTCTCTTTTTGTTCCTGTAACTGATCTTTATACATGATTTTTTCATTAAAGACAATATCTCTAGACCGAAATATTTTCTTGTCTTTAAGACTCCAAACACGGAAACCAAAGTCATCTTCACCATATCCAACAAAGGTGCATTTCTCAGACTTAGCCTCTAACTTGGTCCTATCATCTTTATCAATGTGAACAAATACCTCACATCCAAATACTCTAAGAAATGAGTAATCAATTTTCTTACACTGGACCAAGCCTCCTCGGTATACCTCCATCCAAGGCCATAGAGGGTCCTCTCTGTTAATCGGATAAAGCACGGTTGTGCTTACTACTTCCACCCAAAACATGAGTGGCAGAATATCCCCTTATGTTAATAGTGAAAATGTAGTTCATCAACACTTTTGGATGAAACCATATTGGTTGGAGAAGCTATGGTTCTAGAAGATAGAGAATTTTAAAGCATGTTGTTAAATTATGGAGAAGTCTCTACGATCATCTCATAAACTTCAATAAAGTTTTAGTGTTTTTATCAACACCCCGAGGAGAGATGTCTAAAGATATCATGTATCTTAGATTCTACTATTAAAACCTTTCCTATCAGGTATTTAGGGGTGATCATCGGGTGAAAAACCAAAAACTTAGATTGGAACTTCCTAATTGACAGATTTATCAAAAAAATTGGATGGATGGAAGGGATCCCTACTTTCTCAAGTAGGTAAGGCCACTCTCCTTAAATGTTCTATTCAAAATCTCCTATTTATACTATGTTTGTTTACATAATTCCTAGAGCAATTTCAAATAAGCTGGAAAGTATTCAAAAGAGGTTTCTGTGGAGTGGGTCAGAAGATAAACCTAGAATACCTCTTATATCTTGGGAAAAGATATGTAAACTGAAGAAGTTAGGAGGTCTTGGTATAAGAGACTAGGAAAATATGAATAAATCACTCCTATCCAAAATGGCATGGAGACTTGTCAAGGAAGAGATTGTATAGACCTCAATTGTCGAAATAAATACTGGAAAAACCTTAGTGCTACTTTTGATTGGTGCTTCAATGTTATTGATTTTCAACGATCTACCTTCAGTAATCTATTAATTGGGCCAAGCACATTGTTTCAAGGGGCTACAAGTGAAAAATTGGTGATGGGTGTATTGTTAAATTTTGGGAAGATAGATGGTTGGGAGATTTTCCTCTCAAAGACTCCTATCCCAATCTCCAAAAGGTTGCTACTGAGAAATATGGAACTAAGGTGAACAATTATTTTAATTTGGAGGATCCATATAAATTATGGAAAAACATACATGTAGAGGGCCTTAAAAACAATGAGATTGATTCTCTTAATAATTAGTTTTGTATGGTTATATTTGCTACAAAAAATGAACCAAATAGCATGTATTGGTTAAATGAAGTAAATGGTACTTTATTGGTTAAGATTTCCTATTATACTTACTTTGAAAATGAGATTGAATCTGGAAGCTTTAAGTGGGATAGTGTTTGGATCAAGGAATTCATTCCAAAAGTAAATATCTTTTTTGGTTGATACTACATGAAAAAATACTAACGATGTCCAACCTCAACAAAAGGAACTTCCATATGGTTAATAGGTGTGTGATATGTGAAAAGGAAGTTGAATACTCAACTCACTTGTTCCTTGAATGCTCTTTTCTTGAAAAGGTCAAAAACACTTTATTAAATCTATTTGAGATAAATTATATTTTTCCTTCCTCTTTAAAAATTCTTTGGAATCAGTGTTCTACCCTTTCGAAGTCATGGTCTGAAGAACTTGTGGATTCTAACCATCATGCACATTTGTTGGGAAATTTGGAAGGAGAGGAATAGGTGCATCTTTAAGGGTAAGAAGGAGCCAGAGAAGAGAATTATAGCTCGTTGTTGTAATTCAATAAATGATAACTTTTCTATTATTTAGAACAAAAAGAAGATAGTCCTAACACTTAATGCAAAATTTCCAAAAATGGGGTTTAAGGAATACCCAAAAGAGCCCCCTAAACTGAACCCTAGATTGAAGGGTTGGCAAAAACCTAGAAAGGAGTGGATCAAATTGAAATTTGACGGGGCATCAAAAGGAAATCTAGGTAAAGATGGTTGTGGGGGTTTAGAGATCATAATGGAAAATTCATTCTCGGGTATTATTGCAACTTGGGGAACCAATCTAACCACATAGCTGAGGCTTTCACGCCTTTCTGGGGAGTCACAATTTTTGTTCAAAGAAAATTTCAGAGGTTAGAGGTAGAAGGTGACTCTCTTAATATTATAAATAGCATTTTAAATAAGGGTACCACCTCTATCTCAATTCAGGACTCTATTGCTAGCATTAAGGAAATGGTAACTAACTTTGAAGGAATTAATTTCAAACATATTTATCGTAAAACTAATAGTATAACTGATCATTTTTCCAATAAAGGGGTTTTGAGTGATGGAATGAAATTTATTTCCAATTTTTTTGATATTTATCCTTTAGTGAGAACCCAATTGGAAAAATAATATGGTGATAAAAACATCATTACTTGATTTTTGTGACAAGACTAGGAAGGTGACTCGAATAATTATGCATTTATGGGCAATATTTTCAAGATTCTTGGTAACTTGTGTAGATATTTTTAAGAATGAAAATATTTAGCTTCACTTGTGTAAAATTTTAATCATCCCAAGTGATTCTAATCAGTATAGAGGGACTATTACTTTGGATTCAAGGATTTTGCATTCGAAGAAATAGAGGTATCTTTCGGGTGTGCTTGTTTGTTAACAAGAAAATGGGGGTTGATCCTGAGTACGTAATGAGCCTTGGGATACCAGTTGCATCAAACTCAAAGTGATGGAGGTGTTAAAAATAATGGGATGACTCCTTTCTGAATATTTTCAAAGGCCACAATGTTCGAAGCTTAGCAAATATTTCAACTTTTCATGGGATTCTGTGAAGAAGTGGACGGGGGTAGTTTGGCATTTTGTGGAGTTAATATTGATCTATCTATAAACATGGTGTGATGGGTATGGGAAAGGAGAGTCATGAAGGATACAAGCCTAAGAATTATTTTGGAGAGGATTTGTAGTTATTTTTGAGAGGTAAGGAAAAACTTACCAATCATTTTGTAGGATTTTTAAGGAACTCTCTTCCCACCCCTTTCAATGAGGTTGCCCTCAACTTAATCCAATTTTCACTTTAGAAGGACACAATAAGTGAATATTTTCATACCATCTCCTTATGCTAAATTTTATTAGGCACAAACATGATTATAGTTTCCCAAATTATATGTTACGCTCTCTCTATGCAACCCTTGGTTAGTTTAAAAAAGTAAAAATTAGTGTTCCCTTACACCAAGGGTTTATCATGGCAATTGTGAAGAGGACTGATATAGATATGGAAAAAAAGGTAAAAGGGTGAGTGTGTTATCGAAATATCATGAGGATTATACTATTGAGGATTACACCAATTCGGAGGATGAGGAATCAAATGACCCACCCTCTTCGAGTGAAGGGGAAGAGAAAAATGTTAAAGAGGTTGAAGTTGTATAGGGTCTTCAATACCTTAAGAAGAAAGAGGTGAAGGAACTGACTATGGAAGAGGTGAGAAGGGTGAAATCAGACAACAAGGGAGACAGGTCTATGATGACACCTGGGAAAAACCCAAGTTGAAACACAAGGAAATGATATTGTGGATTAGGGAGCAGTTTTGGCTAAAATGTTTGAAGACCTTGAGAATGTGAAGAGCGATACCCGTCTCACAAAAATTACTATACAATTTATCCTTAATGATTGGCATGCTATGAAGATGAAAGTGGAAGATGTGGCTCAGGTTCTAAGTGGTGGCAGTATTGAGATTCTGAAATAAAAATGCAAGGGACTAGACAGTGACGTGGAGCAGTTAAAGGTCATGTTTCAACACTTCACTGAGTGGAGTATCATGAATGTCAAGACTACGATTCAACACCTCCATATTCTAGGGAAGCTAGTCAATGCTTATAGACAATGTAAGGACAAAGAGACATCAAAGAAGAGGATGAGTGGATTTTTTGAGTCTAATCGACTAGTCTTGGTGCTAACATAGAGTCCCCAGCGAAGGAATGGACCACTTTGTTAGAAAACTATGATAAGAAGGATGAGTGATGGTTGTATTTAGTTTGTTGTCTTGTGTTGTTTGTTCCATAGTCATACTTGTTAGTTTATTGGATGTCTATTGTACTACTATTTCGTTAGTTCTATATTTTATTTTGACTGTAATGTTTTTGAATATTTTCTCTATATAGGAGCTTCTTTACGGATGAGGTAGGGTCCCCTCAGCCCTCTTTTACCTAATATCAAAAATAGTGAAATAGCAAACAACCTCAATTATCCAAATCCAAATTTCAATAGCCCAACTATTTGTGAATTAATGAAGATCAGCCACTAAAATTTACACACACACACACATTCTTAATCGATGCAACAATATTATATTCTTAGATAGATTAACCAACTATTTATATAATTGAATATAGATATGTAGAGGACTGCATACACATGTTAGTGTGGTGTGGAAATACACTAAGTTATATATACATAAAGATATTTTTTCTTTATGAATAGGATAAGAAGGAAATGTTTAAAAATATTGTGTAATTTTAAATTTTAGGTCCTTGATAGAACATGCGGATGAAAAATATTATAGAAAAGGAATGAAAGATAAAATGGTTAGAGTGCATGAAATAAAAGGTGGGAAGGAGAAAGTGTATGCAAGGAAGCTACGATGCAAGGATACATGTGAAATAAAAGTAGTGCTAGAATCATGGGAGATCACTGACCCATGAACCCAGGGATCATAGGCGACAAGTTTGATAAAACACCCAAGAAAAAAAAACTAGAAGAATCCACATAGATCATAGTGTAAAAATGCATGAAGATGATGTCATTACCCACTTAAATCAAGTTTCAAACTAAAAAATTATACAAGAACTAAAAATTTCCTATAACACGCATCCATGTAGTGATAAATGCATAAGGTAGCGAGTTAAAAGTTTGAACATGTGAAGTAATCAATGATACAATACATATCTAGTTTTAAGGGGTATATATTGAATTGGAGGAATTCATTTGAAACACTTTACATCTGAAAAATTCAAGATCTTAGCTAAAAGCGTAGAATAATTTTTTAGAATATTTTTAGAGAATAAAAACTCACAATTTCCTCCAGTTATTCAAGATTTAAACTCTTAAAAACATGGGGAAATATGTAGAAAAGATAGAAAATAAATAACTTATTGTAGGTTATAAGATACAAGGCTTCCATTAGTGATTCTCAATTGCCATTTACGTGGAGGTTGAGCTTCCACAATCAAAATGAGGTTTGTCATGATCCTCAATTGGAAAATTGTGATCCAAAGAGGGTTTAAAACTAGAAGGATAAAAGATGAAGGCTTAGCTAAAGAAGTGTGTGGTGAAGGTGAATTTATATTGGAAGAGGAAGAAGTAGAAAGAATTATTGAGGAGGAACTTGACCATAAATGGTTAGGTAAATAAGAGTTTCTAATTGAAACTTATTTTTAGAGATGAGCGGTAGATAGGTGCACACAATAATTTCATGTAGGAAAGTGAAGAAGAAATCTGAATTCATTCTTCTTATTGCCAATATATTCTCGTAAATGTAATACTTGGAATCACTTTTGAATGGTGAAGAATGGACATTGATGGTGGATGCATGCAAAATAATATACTTTAACCATCATGTGCTAGGTATAAAATTATTTCTAGTACACTATTACATTAGGAAATGGATTAGAAGACCCCTGAAGGAGGGATAATGTTTAATGATAATATCAAGAATGTGTTTTAGAATATAATGGTGTTGAAACTCTTTGATTTATCTTACTTTATTTGTGTAGTGGAACTGATTCAATTCCTTCTCTCACACACCCATGAGGGATATATATAATTTTTGGCCAAATAATGAGTCTCAAAATATCATGTATTAGTGGAACCATAGGTTTGGTGTGCAAAAGAGAATACCTTAGCCTTTCTTTGGGTGATTATGATATTGAAAATGTAGTGCAAATGTGAAATAAAATAGATAAGGACACATAATTCTCATCTCCAACATAGAGAATCCCACAACAAGTATGGCCACATACCTAGATAGTTTAAAACTTGAAGGATCATAATGATATGTTAAATTAAACAAGAAGTTACTTTACATAATGCATATGATGGAAAAAATATGTGTTCTAACATCATTAAGTATGTTTCTAACTTTATATGGTAGAGGAAACATAAGTCCCACATGCCACATGAGAAAATATATTTAAGGCATGATCCTCATCCTTATTGTCTTCAATGATATCGACATCTTTGGAAGGTAATGAGGAAGTAGACGAAAACTCCTATGGATAAAAATTCTCTAGTGAGAAAAATTCCCTCGTTACACATTACTTTAGACACTCTAATTTGGAAATTCTACTCTTGGACACTACTAGTATTGAAATTTCTCTCTTGCTCAAACAATTACACTTTACCCATTATTATCTAGTACATCCTTAGGTATCTTGTCTAGCTTGCTTGATTTTCCACAATCATCTAGTGATAGTTTCTAATAATTGAATGTATGAAACACATAAAGAAACTCTACTTTTCAGATTCAAAAATTCACATTGCATTTTATCACTCTTAGGTCAAAAATGTATAGTACGGGTAGGAAAATTTGTATAGTCCTTACTATAGTGTATGGTTACGAGCTTGCTCACTTTGGTCCCAAAATTCGTATTGCACATTATTATTTAGGTAACTTACTCCTCCATAGTAAATTTGTAACTTAAATCACCTTTGGAAGCATATATAAGAAATTTAAACTCACATTATTTAGAACCTATCACTCTTAAAAATTCTTATGGATTCCTATCACAAAGCTAGCACAAAAAGGCACCCAAAGCTCCATACACTCTAAAAATACCTTTGCACATTCATTAGGGTAGAACTATATATAGGTATAAATCTTCCCACTAGGTCTAAGGGATTACTTCCACATTTACACACACTCACAGTCACTAAATCAAGTATATTGGAAAGAGATAAACTCAAGTCAAGCATTGTCAAAGAATTATGTCAAATTTCATTGCACTACAACTAGATATCACATGATAGGAGGAGAATGGCATGTGGTTTGAGGATGTTTTAGAGTAGTTCCAATATTAATGGTGTATAAGGGTTCCCACAACCCACAACATGTTGTTTTTGTAGGAATTCATCCATGGTTAGGGTTTTGAAAGATTGAGTAGAGTATTTAGAGACCATCGTAGTGTGATTGTGAGTGATTGACAAAGAGCAAAAAAGAGAATTGGAAAAGAGAAAAATCCATAAATTCATAGATCATATTTATGAGAAGGTGTAAAAATATACAAAGACATCACTATTGTACACACATTCCTACCCCTAGTGTATAGTCACCTTTGCCCCATTGTATCCTCGGGTCACATTTTCGGTTGCAGAGCATTTTCAGGTCAAAATACCCCTATTTTAGCATACAAATCACCCATAATTTCTTGAATCTCCTGTAATAAGATAAGAATACTTAATCTCATTTATTTGTGAGTTTTTATTGTGTTGTGTATAATTTTTGTAAGTATTAATATTTTATTCTTATATTGAATGGTTAATGTTGAATGTTAATTAGTGAAATACCCTTTGTATCTCCCACTTCATTCTTTGTTTTATTATAGCATAAAAACATAATAAAACCATAAAAATGGTGAAAAATTTTGGTGAACCTCACTCTTGAATATAAAATCATGCCTTAAACCACGGGTGTCTTAGGGTTAAATTTTGTTATTGATTTTCACCATTTTTCCTCTATGATTGATCTATTTGTTCTTTTATCTAATGGATTTATCTTTTCCCACCTTTTTGTTTTCTATATCAATGATGATCCTAACTCAACAACAATTTTCCAATATCCTTCAACATATTCCTATTCATCCTAATAATCATTTTCCTTGTGTGGAATCAATTTTAAGGAAATGTCTGTCTTTCTAAGAAGAACACATATCCTTCACTTCTAGGGATTTACCTCCTCAAGATGTTATTGGTAATGATTTACCTTTGTACATCCAAGTAAAAATAGCATGTCCTCATCGACAATGGTTTTGGACTTAATCTTTGAAACATTCACTTTCTTCACCTTTTGGGAATTACATTTAAAGATTTGTCTTATCCCACCATTAGAATTTGTGGTTTTGACAACATACCATACCAACCATTAGGCCAAATCATGTTAAATATTACATTGGGCTCTCACACCCTTCCTATGGTTTGTCATGTTATGCCTAATGATCTTAATTACAATTTTTATTGAGACACCCTTCGATTCATTCCATGCACATGGTCCCTTGTGTTCCATGGTTGTATGAAATATATTTATCAAGGGACCACATACACCATTAAGGATGGCCTTACTCTTTTTAATTATTGTCTAACACCACCCCTTATGAAACATCTTTTCCCTATATATGACTATGTGAACCTTCTTATCAATACTATAGGATGGGTTATAAATATTTATTAGAACATGAAATTACTAGTCAAGGACTACGTTGTTGTGGTTAGGGAATCACCAAGCCCATCACCATTTAGTATCGAAAAACTAAGGTGTTGGATACTCTTAATTCCTTTTGTGTAGTCCTTCTCTGGCACCAATATTCATTTCAACATCGCAAACTCACTCACCCAAGGTATTTACTACATATTTGAATCCCTCTTTGTAGATTGTTCAACCCAATATCATCAAAAAAATTCATCATCGATATCTTATCACTTGAAAAATTTGATAACAAAGAATCCTTCCTTCGATAATTGGGCGCATATGAGAATATACCTTCATTATTTCATAAGAATAAGTTTCTTCACACTTTATAGGTTCATGCTTACTTTAGCGATGGGTATCCTTTAGATATATTTCCTGTTAGGAAATAAAGGATAAAATATGTGGAATAATCCCTCATAGAATCGCAACAGTAGAAACTAATATGCAGAAAATATTACAGATCTCAAATAAAAGTGTAGAATAAAATAACACAACACAAACAGATAGTATTTAATATGGTTCACCCAATTTGGGCTACATCCACCAAGAATCACTTACTCAAATTTTATTACGAGCCACCGCTCCTCAATATAATACCTAGATCTGTTTGGAGCTATGCACAACAAACTCTACAAAATTCACACCTGAATTCAAAACACATATGCAATGTTACATAATACCTACCATATGCATAAAACCATATAAGTAGACAACTACTTAAGCAGTTTTACAAAACCATGGGCCAAAACCGTCCCATAAACCTATGGGTCAAAATCCCACCCATATGAGAAAAGTGCGTTTCTCGGTATATCGAGCACATTTTAAGGCCAAAAAAATTTCTCAGGGGCTACGCCCCCAAACCCCAACAAGAAAACTATGGAAATTGTGTAGTAGTCCTAGTGTGCGGTCTTCAACACTTTCTCACATGAAAACAGGCTCCACAACCTAACAATCTCCCACTTGGAGACTAGTTTTCTCTTGAGAAAGCTTCTCAACCCTGCACTAGTTTCCATGAAGACCAACCAAAGATGAACACAACTTCAATTTTTCCCTTGTGACCACCTTGGTCATCATGTCTATAGGATTCTGACTGGTATGAATCTTCTCTAGCTTCAACTTCTCTTCCTCCAAAGTTGTCCTGATGAAATGGTACCTTAATTGTATATGCTTCATCCTAGAGTGGAAAGTAGAGTTCTTAGCTAGGTGTATAACACTCGACTATCACTATGCATCTTTCCTTCCTCTTGCTTATGCCCCAACTCCTCAAGTAATTGTTGTAACCAAATCATTTCTTTGTTTGCCTCTATGGAAGCAACATACTCAAGCCTCCATGGTTGACAAAGCCACCATCTTATATAGTCATGAAATCCATCTTCTTCTTTGTCCCACCTAAAATGTAAACATAACTTGTTGTGCTCCTCTTCTTTGTCTACATCTCTAACCATATATAAATCTACATAACCATACAAAGTGGTGTCTAATCCATTGTAGCACAAAATTTTCCCAATGGTTCCCTCTCAAATCTTGAAGGATCCACTTTCTTGTCTACCGGTGATATCTACTGGATCTCTCATAAATCTACTCACCCCCCCCTTTGCATGGGCAATATCGGGCCTAGTGCACACCATGGAATACATCAAACTACCAACCACTTATGAGTAAGGTACCTTAGACATTTGGTTTCTCTCTACTCTGTCTTGGGAAACTACTCCTTTGATAACTTGAAATGTCACTGCCAAAGGAGTCCCAACCGGTTTAGCATCCTGCATATTAAACCTCTCAAGACTTTCTTCATGTACTCTTCTGAGATAAAGTCAGCTTTCATTCCTTCCTATCCCGAGATATCCTCATACCAAGGATTTGTTTGGATGCCTCCAAAACCTTCATTGTAAAGGATTCACTTATTTACTTCTTGAGTACTTTTATTTCCTACATGTTTTTACTGCTGACCAACATGTCATCCACATACGAGAAAAAGGATAATATAACTTCCATCCTTAAATTTCTTTGTATGCACACAATGGTCAAAATGGCATCTAATATAACCTTACTCTATCATGAAGCTATCAAATTTCTTATACCATTGACGTGGACCTTGTTTGAAGCCATACAAGCTCTTCTTTAGTTTGCACACCATCTCCTCTTTACCTTTGACCTCATACCCCTGTAGTTTTTGCATATAGTGTTCCTCCTCCAAATTACCATGGATAAATGTAGTCTTTACATAAAGTTGTTCGAGTAAGTCTTGTTATAAGTCAAGTCTTTTGCTTACAAATATTCCTAGAATAGTTCTAATAGAAGTCATTTTTACTACAAGAGAAAAATATCATCAAAATCTATACCTTTTTTTTGTGTAAACCCCTTAACCACCATCCAGGCCTTATATCTTTTTTTTGTCTTCTTTCCCTTTGACTTTGAACACCCACTTATTTTGTAATGCTCTTTTGCCTTGAGTAACTTCACTAAATCCCATGTCCGGTTCTCCATGAGCACGATGCTCCTAATCCATGGCTTTCTCCCACTTCTTCTGGCATCTACTGCATTGCTTCTTCAAAGATCTTTGGATCTCCACTATCAGTGAGTAATAAATAATAAAGAGAAGGAGAAAAATGTTTAGGTTCTCTTCATACCCTAGAAGACCTCCTTAATATAGGAGTTTTGGGTTCTATTGAGAGGTTCTGAACTGATTCATGTGTCACTTTCCCATTCGGAAGATCCTTTACCATTGCATATTCTTTCTTGGATTCTTCCATGTTTTCCTACAACTGTTGCTTATACATGACTTTCTCATTAAAGACCACATCCCTAGATCGAATGATTTTCTTGTCCTTAATACTCCAACATTTATATCCAAATTCATCACCACCATAACCAATGAAAGTACATTTTTCTAATTTAGCCTCTAGCTTGGTCCTATCATCCTTGTCTATATGGACAAACACCTCACATCCAAAGACTCTAAGAAATGAATAATCAAATTTCTTACCATACCAAGCCTCCTAAGGTATGCCTCCATCAAGGCACTTAAGGGTCCTATGTTTATCAAGTACACAAATTTATGCTCACCACTACGCCCAAAAAGAAAAGAGCGAGTCCTACATGTAACCTCATGCTCCTAGCACGTTCCATTATTATTCTGTTCATCCTTTCTGACACCCCATTCTATTATAGAATTCTTTGAAGCATATTTTACCTATGTATTCCATTCTTAGAATAGTAATCATCAAATTCATTTTTGCAATACTCCCCTCCATTATATAACCTAAGGCATTTTAGCTTAAGACTGTTTCATTATCTACAAGGCTTTCCATTTAACAAAAGTGTCAAATACATCATATTTGTTTCTAATACAATAAACCCAAAATTTCCTTGTTGCATCATCAATAAAAGTAACATAATAACTTGAACCCCCAAGAGATGATACCTAAGTTGGCCCCCACACATCAGAATGCACCAGCTCTAACTTACTCTCTTTCTTTGTAGGTCCAACCTTGAGAAACCTTACTCACTTATGTTTCCCATATATGCAGTCCTCATAGAACTCCAAACTTTTTCTGTATATCCGGGAAAATCCTTCTTTATGATCTCCATTACCCTTACCACTCATATGGCCAAGGCCTATAGTGCCATGATGTTGTATCTACTTACGAAGCCACAAGATTATAAACATTAGTACTATAAGTGGTTAAATACAAGGTTCAACATTCTTACCTCTTGCCACCACAAGATCACCCTTGGTAACCTTCCAGATTCCACTATAAATATCACGAGTACAACCATCACTTCCCAACTGCCCTATCGATATCAAATTTTGTCTTAAGGTAGGCACATATCGACATCCTTGATAGCTAAGTATTCCCATTATGTATCTTAACCAGAACATAACCTTTTCCAACTATCTGCAGAGGCTCATCATCACCAAGAAAAACATGCCCAAAATATCCTTGAACATAATCAACAAAATAATGCCTATGTGGAGTAGCATGGAAAGAAGCCCCGAATCTAAAACCCAAGATTCAGTAATATTGTGCAAAGAAAGAATCAAAGCATCATGACATACATTACCCATTGCCACATTTTCCTCCTTGTTTTCTTCATGTTGTTTCTTCTTATCCCAAAGCTCCCAACAGTCCTTCTTTGCATGCCCAGACTTTCCACATGTGCTACAAGCATACTATCTTACTTTTAGATTTTGACCTTTCCCTGATCCTTTGATTTTCCACAATTCCTCTATTCTTCTCTCCCCTAGTTTCCATTGTCAAAGAATTCCCTAAGTAGAAGATTCACAGAGCTTTTTCTTCACATTTCCTCACTTAGAATCACTCTAAAACATCCTCAAACTTCAACTTTGAGTTAGCTAGAACCGAGTTGCTTACCACCATTACCGGGCTATTTGACTCTCGGGTAAAGAGCGCATACTAATAAATCCCTAACTTCTTCATCAAATTCTATTGTAACTGAAGCTAGCATATTTACAACCGTATTAAAATAATTTAAATGATCTACTACTAAACCATTCTCAGACATCTTCATATTAAACAACTTTTTCATTAAAAATATCTTATTAGAGGTAGAGGGTTTTCATCTGACTTCCTAATGCATCCATTAGTTCTTTTGTAGTCTTTTCCTTTGAAACATTAAATAATATTGAAGATGCAAGACACATCCGGATTGTCCCAAGTGCCTTCCTATCCAAAAAATCTCATTACGCATCCGTCATGCTTGAGGGTTTGTTCACCTTCTCATACAATGGAATATAAAGATCCTTCTGATAAAGGTAATCTTCCATCTGCATCTTCCAAAGACTAAATTCTGCCCATTGAATTTATCAACCCTAGGTCTTCTATCATTTTTCATAGCTCCCACTCAAGATAAAAATTTCCCTACGATTCAACACTTGACAAACCAAACCAAAGGCTCTGATACAATTGTTAGGAAATAAGGGATAAAATATGTAGAATAATCCCTCATAGAATTGCAACAGTAGAAACTAATATGCAGAAAATATTACAGATCTCAAATAAAAGTGCAAAATAAAATAACTTATGGTAAACTCTTAAGCTATATAATATCTCACCATGGTATTAATGATTAACCTAAAAATACAAGCCATTTTTGGCATGCCACCACCATGAAATATTAAAAATTACGACCTCTTCAAGGAAAAATACAAGCTATCCATTGTCTTGAAGCAAAATTGGCTAACAAGACTCAACATTTCACACTTTTATTAAATAAAGATACTAAATTTATATGGGATGTAGATTATCAACAAGCATTTGATGATATAAAACACTATTTAATCAATCCATCGGTCTTGGTACCGCATATCCTAGACAAACCACTTTTACTTTACATTTATGCAATAGAACATGCTCTTGGTGCTTTAATTAAATAATACAATGATAGTCATTGTGAACATGTCATTTAATGTATTAGCTTCATTTTTCTCCCATATGAACATAACTATAGTCCAATAAAAATATTTCCTCACTTTAGTCTTTGTTACTTACAAATTATGACATTACATGTTAAACAATGAGGTACATATCATTACCAAATTAGATCATGTATGTTACCTCTTACCTATATGCATATCTTAGGTCATATCGCTCAATGTGTCATGTCATTAACTGATTCAATCTCCACTTTGTATCATAAAAAGTAATCAAAGGAAAAGTCATAGCGAGATCAACTTGTTGAAGCACCACTTTTATCCCTTCCCAATTAGTGTAATGCCCGGTTAAACAACCCACTTGAGAACCATGAACCACCTAGGTTTAGTTAGAAAATTATGGAATAATTTTTTTAAGGTGTTAGGAGTTGACAACCAAAGTCTCAAAGACAAATAAATTCAACTGATAACCTTTCCCATTATAATGATTACTGATTTCACATTATAAAGCAATAAATGTAATAGGTCCACACCTAGCTCAAATCTCTCTAAGGATTAATTTAATTACTGATTTCATTGACATTTTAGCTAAAGATTTCCTTATTAAATTTTAGGGTTAAGGGACCCAAAACAATTAAATACCCAAGGTATTTAATTTCCACCAGATCAAAGACATGAGTAGGATTAAATTACAGTGAGGAAAATAACACATAAGTAAAGTCAAGCAGTAAGGTCTCACTTACCCACTCCTAGAACTTGATTAGGAGTGTCTACAACAGGTTTCTAGGCAACATCTACCACTAACAAGTTTCGGAACAACTCAAATCCACAAGAACAAAATTCTCTTTTATTAACAATTCTTATAGGTCACAAGGTCCAAAACTTAGGGCTAGAAGTTTCAGTTTAGGTTCAGGGAGCAATTTTACTCCCATACCCACTCTCTAACAGGCTCATAGTTTCAACTAGATTTTTCTCATACTTAATGCTTCCAAAAATTCCCTAAACCATTCCTAATGGATAGGAATTTTTCTCACCTTTCCGATGATATAAATAAGTCCTCCTAACTCCTCCAGAAACTCAAGATATGAGCAAGCGGAGTCTAGGGGTGAAATTTTCCCCTAGGGGGACACATGTCAAGAGGAGGGGAAATCCCCTTTGGCGGGTTGGTGGGTCGCGGGGCGGCTCTAGAAAATTTTCCATTACACGGGAGAAATTTCCCAATTGTGCCCGCACCTCCATGGGTCCTCCAGGGACACATGGCAGCCTCTGAGTCGTCAAGAACAAGGGAAGGAAGGGCGGGGCGCGAGAGAGTTTGGGGCATTTTTCCTGATGGGAGAAAATCCAATTTGGATTCCATGCACCCCAGGTCCGCCAGGACACGTGGCAAACCAAAAATTTCCATGAGGAGAAGAGATAAGGAGGGTGCAGAGTGGCGGGGTGATTTATCACTTTGCACCTGACAAAGGAACAGAGAAAAAAAGGATGCGCGGGTCCACGCACCCGCAGAAGGACAAGGTCCGAGGGGAAGGCAGAGAAGCGGGCCGCGAGAGAAATTTAGAAAATTTTCCCAAGGCCAAAACAAACAACCCAAGGAAGAAGAAGGATCTTCCCATCCATCTCCACCCTAAAGTGCCACGTGGCATGCTCTCATTGGCCGCGGGCGGCGGGGCCAAAATGAGAATTTTTCCCAAAAATTTCAAAAAACTCTAAGGGCAAAGAAAGTGTCATGTCTCCACTTTGCTGCCTCATGACGACACGTAGCAACCTCTCGATTAGTTTGTCAGGCCGAGTGGAGGAAAAGGTTAAAAAATTTCCCAAGCCCAAAATTTTCAAAAATTTTCCTAAGGATTTTTAAATGGGAAATTTTTTCAGGTTGGCCCTTGAGAAAATTTTCCCAAATTTTCCGCCAAGGCCCAAAACTTCAAAGTGTCATAACTTTTGCTATAAAGCTCATTTTTTTGGCAAATAAGGAATTTTGGAAAGATCTCAATTCCCTCTTTGCATAAGAAACATCAATTTTATATTTTGATAAGTTTTAAGGGGTCAATTTTACAAAAAGGATCTACAGGATTTTAATTAGCCAATTGGCAAGTTTCCAACTTTCAATTTTGATTAAATTAGATCTCCTCCTTCACTCAACATGTCAAACAGACATGGGGGATTGGTCTAGGGAGATTTTAGAGTGTTTTAGGAAAGTCAATTTTGTTCAATTGATTCCAATTTGGAATTTTGTCCAACAATTGACAGAAAATGGTTGAGGAAGAGATTGAGCTTGAATTTGCAATGGTTCGAGTTACTCTCTTAAATATTCTTGTCAATTTGAGTTCATTACTAGTATATCATGTTGGATTTTAAGGTTTCTAGGTAGATTGTTAAGTGCTGGTTCAAACTATGCATTTTATTTAGAATTACCAGTTTTAAAAGTCACAATGCCAGTGATCAAATTTTTAAAGGATCTATTTGTCAATTTTATCATTTAAGTGTGGCATATAGTTTCTAAATTAATCCAATGCATATAGTTGTTTCTAAACAAATCCTTTCCAAGTTAAATTACAAGTTCTGATTCCAAATTTAATGTAATTCCAAGGATGCAAAAATAATATACTTCCTTCCTTCGCATTCTTCTTTCCAACAGAGATTTTAATTCACCAAAGCCATTCAAATCCAATATCCAGTACAATTTTGAGAAAAGAATGCAATCCTTTATTGTTTTCCAATAACTCTTTACAATTTTCTCTTTTACATTTGATTTCTAAAATACAATATACAATACATATAACAATTCTTCACATTCCTTTTCAAAACAGAGAATGGAATATAACTCCTTACATTTCACATTTCCATTTCAATCTTTCTTCATCAATACAAGTATTTTCTTATTGCAATTAATTATACAATTCATCCACATCAAAGTGGGAAGGGATACAATAAACTTGCTCACAAGAAGGGACTGTCAAACTGTATTTTCCTCTTGCTCAAAACAGCAACATGCTCCATTTCTTTTTTTTCTCCAAATTTATCACAACAAAGAGGGGGAAAGGTAACGCTCTCCACCCAACCAAGACATCAATGAAAGGAGAAGACTTCCTTCATCATTAGCCCCTGAACACCAACCAAGATGCAATAAAAGGTGTAATTCATCCATGGCAACAATGGCTTCCACACATGCATTCTTTCACATGCACATTTTCCTTTTTAAAACACAAGGCAACACTAAAAGAAAATAGCTAGTTCACAACTGCATATAAAAACATTCAATCACAATACAGGCTTGATCAAGCAAGCCAAAGCAGCAAGGACTATGGGGGAAGCTACTTATGCCTCCTAATTGGGAATTGGGCATCCGCAAAAATCATACCGCCAATATATAACATATCATAACCCATAAATCTTATATCTCTCAACCCCTCCTTATGCCCCCACAAATTTTCCCTTATTCCCCCACAAGTAAGAAATGCAAGCTATTTCTTTTTCATGGCGGATCCCAAACCCAAAACTCCCTCCACAAAATTCTGATGCCCATGGCATTTCCTTGTGCCCCCACAAGAATTCCCCATAACCTTCTCCTACACCATTCCTAAGGCAAGTCTACCCAACCAGCCAAAAAAATAAAACAATGCGGGCACCATACACACAACACAATAAGGAAGAAATAAACTCCTACCTCTCCATGGAAGGATTTTCTCCACACAACAAGCTTTGAATGTCAAAAACACGGTCCCAAAATAGCAGTGCTAAAGTATCAAATGCTCTCAATTTCATCCAAATCAACAAGAGCTATAATCATGGGAAAAAAATGTGCCCAAGGATGCATGCAAAAACACAGTCTAAAATAGAAAGCTCCCAAGCATGTAAATCTATCTCCAAAACTTCCTTCAAAAAAACCATAGCTCCCACAAGAAAATGCACCCCAAGGAAGTATGTAAAAGGTTCAAAGCAACCCAAAACAAGAAAAGAGTTTGAATTAAATAGAAGAGGGATAGAAGAGGATGATGTGGATCCATGTAGGATGCCACATCACACATCCACAAATTCAAACACAAAAGACAAAATTCCATTCTCCCAAGCACAATAAATGAAATCACAAATTAACTTACACATTCCAAAAGAGCCCACACCTCAAGGGATAGCCATTTAATAAAATGTAAGAGAGTGCAATCCAAAACAAGCAACATGATGAATAAAATGCATTTAAAAGTCACAAATCACATCTCCATCCATAAGTATGGTTGGTAACATAAATTTAGAGGCATGGGACAAGTTTTACTTGTCCCACAAGTCTCCAAAAATAGCCCCCAAGGTCAAATTCGAATTTCCATGGAGGTGGAGTATTTCATACTCCAAATCTGACTTACACAAGCTCTTACAAAATTAAATACAACAGCCATCAACTCTTATAATTACTTCCCATATCCCAATTTGATTTATTTAAAGTTTAACTATATGATTCCCACATTAATCCATCACAATTTTAATTAATTTAAAGGAAAGGAACACATTACTTAATAAAATACATACAACAATAATAAAAGGAAACACATTAATAAATTACACAAACCCATGGTCACATGTAAAGATAATCCCCCATGGGAATCCCTAACAAAATACAACACACACACACAAAACAAGTTGCCATGGTGACCATGTTGAATTCACCCAGAATTCCATTTTGGTTGGTCTCCGATCCCCGATGTTTTGTTGTGATATTTTTAAACCTGCAAAACATAAATACCTCCTTTGGCCTCGTGGCCATATCAGAATGTCCAAAATGAATATATAATATAATCACAAAATCATCTATACATATGAATCACAATAGTCATCAAGGCAATCAACGAAATCATTTACAATTTATATCGACAACTATGTCATCATCAAATAATTTTCCTTTTCTAGGTTTATTCATAATCTCCAAAATCACATGTCCAAATAACTTCCATTAAACATCCATGCCAATAGTATATCATCATCCACATATGAGTGTCTCTAATAATCACCATGCATTATATATAATCAGATTCAACAATAATCTAGGATCTGACATCTAACACCATACTAAATCAAACTATTAAAATATCTGTCATAGTCTACAGTATCAAGATCAGTAATAAAAGGTGCCAAAGGAAATTGGGCACTACATCCCCCTCCCCTTAGACTCGACTTCCTCTGGAAGTCACAAGAACTAGTGTGGGAACAATGCAATAGAGAAAGGATCATGCCCTTTTTGGAATTACTTTGCTTCAATGAGTGTGGGTCTACATAACTCAAGTTTGGTCCAATATAATTCAGGAGAAGAAGGGAAATTTCAATGGATGAGTTCTAAACTTTCAACATGCAAGGCTACGAACATAATAATCTAAGGAGTAACTTTACATTGTCAACAAGATACTACACATAACAATATAACTAGAAGAGTCCCCAAAATATGATCAAGAATAACCACCAAGGAAGGGAATTACAAGGAAAATTTCCATAAACTTGAGATGAGCACATAGTTTCCCACTGATACACATGCCACACAACCAAAATTGAGGTTTCCACTAGGGTTGAATTATGCTTTCATAGTTTTTTGTTTAGACAAGGCTAGAAAAATCAACCATGACCAAGATTGCACGAGGAAAACGTCTACTCAAGGTCCACAATTCGAGGATCACAAAGGATGAGGTGGATCAACAAGGACACCTAAATCAGAAAAACATTTACAATCAAGGAACTAATCAAGGAAATAACTTCTATAACTCGAGAGGGCACAATTAACTTTTCATGGTAATGCAAGAGAAGTCAAGACCACAAGGTTTTCCTATAGTCTGATTTTTACACTTTTGTTTTAAGAATCGAGCACACCAAACAACCAAATCGAAAAATTCAACCATAGCAAAAGAAATATATATATATATATATCTCCCCTAGCAACTAACATATCAATACAAGTTCCATACCATATAGCACAATGGGATTTATTTATCTTATTTCCTACTCAAGCTCGGAATAACCATAAGGAGAGCACAAGGAACACCAAGGACCACTCAAGGTTGCTAGGGAGAAGAGCAAGTAACAAGGGGTCCAATCAAATCCAAAGGTGAATAATATCATCTTGCACTTTCCATCCTAATGGGAAGAAGGGCTTCAACAACAAGGTGACCCAAGAAAATATGAAGAAAAGAAGACTTCCCAAAGTTATTTTATATCCTTAACATATGTTGCCTTAAAATTACAATACTTAGGTCTCCAAGGACAAGATAACATGCAAGGAGGTTGCTTCTCAAACAACAGATAAGTCTCAATCCAAAAGGAACCACAACTCACATCCATCGAGCTATGGGACGATAAGGGTGTGATGACCCAAAACTCCCACAAGAAAGGCACATACATCTATGGACAAGAAGTAATAAGCAACCAGAACACATTACTATCCACCGGGTGTTTTCACAATTTTAGGTAGGTGATGAACTACGAGTTCGACTATATATTGCATTCAAACACATAAATTTTACCCATTTTATAAATCAACTTATTAAGTCAAAATTTATAGCTTTTCTTGATAAGAACATTCCTTTCATGCTCCCTTAGTTACAAATTTCTTTCCTTTATGACATCATCAGTTTACGTTATAAAGAGCACCACTAAGGTGGGCATGATGCCTCACCATTCTGTATAGGTAGAGAGCATTTAGTTTACTTGCAAGGAAGGTGGGTGGAAAAAGGTTTCCTTTCTATTCTTCTACATGGTTTTTATTTCTTCTATTAATCTACCAAAGGTATAACAAGGGTCACTTCCCTTTTCTATGCTCCAGTTTATTTGTTAAGTTCCAAGGTCAAACCTCCTTAATTATAGTTTTATGGTGTTTTGGTTGAGTCATCTTATCAATCAACTTTTGATGAGAAGGAAGGTTCAAACACATCACAACATTACTTTTATGGGAATGAGATACAAATCAACACACCACATTTTGATTCTAAAGGAACAAGAGACATTCAACATAGAAAACACACTATTAATTTTCTGTAAGGACTAGGAAACAATGAACCAACATGAATTGCACCAAGATTTCAAAATTCACTGAATAATTTCAAGCATCATTAAGCATTCTTTGTGGGTCTCCACAAGTCTCACAAAGAAATTTTCAAGGAAAGCTCATTAAAGAGGTAAAATCTTACTTTTACAAATCTATTTGGGTTTAACAATCAATTCTCATGTCCTCACAAGATATCACCAACCAAGCAACTAGATGACAATGAAACTATACTCCAAGGAACCACATCCACACAAAAAGGCATCCAATGCAATGGGGCAACCAAATAATTTACCAAAACATGAACTAAACAACCAAGAGTTACAGTTTTTTTTTAAGAGGAAGTACCATATAAGCACCATCGAGATTAACTATTAAGATCTACCCAACTAACATCTCTAAGAGAAAGGTCCAAAAGACCCAAAGCATCCATAAATGTTTCCAAGTAACCCAAAGATTAATAGGTCATAGAATGTTATTCATAGTAAAGGAATTTTAAGGTGTGTGTAAACTTATTTATAAGTCAAGAGGGTAAAACAAGTACACTTAAATAAACACACTACCTGAAAGGCTTAAATCTATCCATAATTACCAAGATGCATACATTCCATGAGTCAAAACTTTCTATGATGTAACCAGGAACCCAAGATACAATTTAACATGCCATCAATGAAAATTCACTATCAAAACAAACATTGTTCCAGTAACATTTACAGTCAACCAAAGGCAATCCAATCCTAACAAAATCTAAAAGTCCATAATTAAACACTTCTACTCCAACGAGGGTTAAGCTCTTACCAGATTGAAATAGAATCACCACTACCACTATCAGACTGCCCTCTAGACCACACTACATGACAAACTTTCTTTCTAGCAAGGTCAAGCAACAAAAAGGGTCACTCTAAGATCTTAGACACACTCAAGGTTCCGTGCATCCATAACCAAGGCATGACTTTAAGCACCTAAAAGGACCTTCAAGACACCCAGGGTGTACCCCCATATGACAATTGTCACCATACATGAAGCATAGAACCAGCTCAACAACATGCAAGAAGGAAACCACGTAACGTTTAGCCAAGTAGCCAACAACATCATGAGCTCCGAGTCATCAATCAAATAAAGTCTAAGAAATATCGGCAATCAATAAAAGTGGCTAAGTAGCCACATTGCAAAGTTTGAAAAATTCTTGCAAGAATTATAAATAAATAAAAGATCCTCAAAGCTTCTTCAATCCAATCATAAAATAAGATGTTGGTCCTTGATAAAATACACAAGATTACGAATGTAAAACACAAAAGTTAACACCACATTCACTCCACATCCTTTCATGGCTACCAATAAGGGTACTCTGCCTCGAGGTTAGTTCCAAGAACACATACACAGGATTGGGTCCTAGACGACACCCAGACTTAGTGTCTACCCTTTCAAATGGGTAACAACATGGGAAACTAACAACCAGACCCTCTTTCCTAACCACTCAAGGAAGGAAGCTCTAAAAACTTCTAATAATTCTTCCTGACCTAGAACACAACCATTATTATCCAACTACAAGAATCACACCATACCACTCATCATTCCAACAACTCAAATAAGGAAGGGTCTCGACAAGGGCTTAATACATCATACAATTAAATCAAGTTTTAGGGCTTGTAAAACAACACATTTTCAAAAGGGAACCAAGTTTCCATTATACTAGAAGTTCACAAAATTAATTTAATCTGACATTCTTAGTTACCCCGGGTTTAGAAAAAATGTCACTAAGCAAGCACAACAACTCAACCAACTTATTATTATTTTATTATCATTTAAATTCTGGCAGTTCAAAAGAACAGAGTAATGTAATATTTCTTCATACCTATTTCTTCTTCAATTTTCAACAAGTTTGTTTTCTTAGATTCAAAAGTGTGCTAGGTTTACAGTTCATGTCTCAAGTTTTCTAGTGTGCCCAATGGTCCAAGCTTTCGAACCACTACTCTGATACCAAGTGTAATGCCCTGGTTAAACAACCCACTTGAGAACCATGAACCACCTAGGTTTAGTTAGAAAATTATGGAATAATTTTTTTATTTTTATTTTAAGGTGTTAGGAGTTGACAACCAAAGTCTCAAAGACAAATAAATTCAACTGATAACCTTTCCCATTATAATGATTACTAATTTCACATTATAAAGCAATAAATGTAATAGGTCCACACCTAACTCAAATCTCTCTAAGGATTAATTTAATTACGATTTCATTGACATTTTAGCTAAAGATTTCCTAATTAAATTTTAGGGTTAAGGGACCCAAAACAATTAAATACCCAAGGTATTTAATTTCCACCAGATCAAAGACATGAGCAGGATTAAATTATAGTGAGGAAAATAACACATAAGTAAAGTCAACAGCGCAAGGTCTCACTTACCCACTCCCAGAACTTGATTAGGAGTGTCTACAACCAGGTTGTTAGGCAACATCTACCACTAACAGGTTCGAAACAACTCAAATCCACAAGAACAAACTTCTCTTTTATTAACAATTCTCAGAGGTCACAAGGTCCAAAACTTAGGGCTAGAAGTTTCAGTTAGGTTCAGGGAGTAATTTTACTCCCATACCCACTCTCTAACAGCTCATAATTTCAAATGGATTTTCTCATACTTAACACTTCAAAAATTCCCTAAACCATTCCCAATGGATAGGAATTTTTCTCACCTTTCCGGTGATATAAAGAAGTCCTCCTAACTCCTCCAAAAACTCAAGATATGAGCAAGTAGAGTCTAGGGGTAAAATTTTCCCCTAAGGGGACACGTGTCAAGAGGAGGGGAAATCCCCTTTGGTGGGTTCGCAGGTTGTAGGGCGGCTCAGAAACTTTTCCATTGCGTAGGAGAAATTTTCTAATTGTGCCCATGCCTCGTGGGTCCTCCAGGGACACGTGGCGGCCTCTGAGTCATCGGCTGCAACAAGGAAGGAAGGGCAGAGAGGCGGAGAGTTTGGGGCATTTCACCCGATGGGAGAAAATACAATTTGGCTTCCACACACCCACGGGTCTACTGTGGACATGTGGCGCACCACAAATCACCGTGGGGAGAAGAGAGAAGGAGGCGCAGAGCGTTGGGGTGATTTATCGTTTTGCACCTAAATGAGGAACGAGAGAAGAAAAAGGATGTGTGGGTGTGCACCCGCGGAAGGACAAGGTCCGAGGGGAAGGTAGAGAAGCGGGCCATGGGAGAAATTTAGAAAATTTTCCCAAGGCCAAAATAAACAACCCAAGGAAGAAGAAGGGTCCGCCCCCTCTACCCCCAAAAGTGCCATGTGGCACGCTCTCATTGGCCGCAGCAGTGGTGGGGCCAAATGAGAATTTTTCCCAAAATTTTCAAAAAAAAATCTAAGGGCAAAGAAAGTGCCGCACCTCCGCTGTTGTCTCATGATGACATGTGGCAGCCTCGATTAGTGTGGGCCGGTAGAGGAAAAGGTAAAAAAATTCTCGAGCCTAAAATTTTGAAATTTTTCCTAAGGATTTTTAAATGGGAAATTTTTTGGCCGGGCCCGCTAGGGAAAATTTTCCCGCCAAGGCCCAAAAACTTCAAAGTGTCATAAATTTTTCTAGGAAGCTCAGTTTTGGGCAAACAAGGACTTTTGGAAATCTCTCGATGCCCTCTTTGTATAGGAGACATCAATTTTATATTTTGATAAGTTTTAAGGGTCAATTTTACAAAAAGGATCTATAGGATTTTAATTAGCCAATTGGCAAGTTTCCAACTTTCAATTTTGATTAAATTATATCTCCTCCTTCACTCAACATGTCAAATGACATGGGGGATTGGTCTAGGGAGATTTTAGAGTGTTTTAGGAAAGTCAATTTTGTTCAATTGACTCAATTTGGAATTTTTCCAACAATGTGAGAAAATGGTTGAGAAGGAGATTAAGCTCAAATTTGCAATGGTTCAAGTTATTCTCTTAAATCTTCTTGTCGATTTGAGTTCATTACTAGTATATCATGTTGGATTTTAAGGTTTCTAGGTAGATTGTTAAGTGTTGGTTCAAACTGTGCATTTTATTTAGAATTACCAATTTTAAAAGTCACAATGCCAGTGATCAAATTTTTAAAGGATCTATTTGTCAATTTTATCATTTAAGTGTGGCATATAGTTTCTAAATTAATCCAATGCATATAGTTGTTTCTAAACAAATCCTTTCCAAGTTAAATTACAAGTTTTGATTCCAAATTTAATGTAATTCCAAGGATGCAAAAACAATATACTTCCTTCCTTCGCATTCTTCTTTCCAACAGAGATTTTAATTCACCAAAGCCATTCAAATCCAATATCCAGTACAATTTTGAGAAAAGAATGCAATCCTTTATTGTTTTCCAATAACTCTTTACAATTTTCTCTTTTACATTTGATTTCTAAAATACAATATACAATACATATAACAATTCTTCACATTCCTTTTCAAAACAAAGAATGGAATATAACTCCTTACATTTCACATTTCCATTTCAATATTTCTTCATCAATACAAGTATTTTCTTATTGCAATTAATTATACAATTCATCCACATCAAAGTGGGAAGGGATACAATAAACTTTCTCACAAGAAGGGACTATCAAACTGTATTTTCCTCTTGCTCAAAACAGCAACATACTCCATTTCTCTTTTTTTCTCCAAATTATCACAACAAAGAGGGGAAAGGCAATGCTCTCCACCCAACCAAGAAATCCAATGAAAGGAGAATCCTTCCTTCATCATTGGCCCCGAGATCCAACCAAGATGTAATAAAAGTTGTAATTCAACCATGGCAACTCATTTTTTGTGGCTAACTCCTTGTGTTCCTACCTGTCTTGTGCCTCAGTCTTCATTTTTTTATTTTTAGGCACTCAAATCCTTCTGGAAATGGCACCATCAGATAGAGCTCTCTCTCATCTTTCCAGAAAGGTAAAGTTTTCCTCCTAACTTCTCATATTTCTCAAGTTATGGCTCAACGGAGTTTTTGTGGGAAATTTTCCCATTAGAGGCCCGCAGCCAATAAGAAGCTGCCACGTGGCAGAGGAGTTCGGAGGTCGGAGGTGAACTTGGAAAATTTTCCAAGTTTTGGTCGAAGGTTCAAAATAGAAATTTTTCCCCGGGGCCCGTGGACCAATCACAGCGTGACACATGTCACAAGGGGAGGCACAATGAAAATTTTGCTAAGTTATTTCCACGGGAAAAATTTTAAAATTTGGCCCGAGCCAATAGGAACTCGCCACGTGGCCGAGGAGGGTCACGGGCATTGGGGGTAAACTTGGAAATTTGCCAAGTTTTTGACAAAGGTTTCAAATGAAAAAATTGGCCCGCGCAGCCCGCATCCAATGATAGTGAGCCACGTGTCTTCATCAACCGAAGCGGCGGGGGAGGAAATCAAAAATCGGCTAAGTGTTTTGGCCGAGTTTTTAAGGGGAAATGTTGGAGGATTGGCCCGAGCCAATGAGAATGTGACAGGTGGTAGAAGGTCCCGGGGAGCTCGTGGGCGCAGGGGGAGAAAGGAGAAAAAGTTGCTAAGTGTTCGGTGTAATTTTCAAAGGGAAAAAATGGAAGCAGAGGGCCCGCGGCGAATAGAAATAGGACACGTGTCCTAGGTGGCCGGGGAGTCGGAGCTCGGGTGGAAAATGAAAAATTTGGAAAAGTTTCGGCCAAAAATTCAAAGAGCGAAGGAAGAGCCCGCCCCCCTGTCCGCCATTCAAAAGCTGACACGTGTCCCGGCCGGGCGGAGTGTAGAGGAAAATGGGAATTTTTTCCCAAAGTATAAAAAGTCAAAATTTTCAAAGGAAAACCTGTGGAGGAAGAAGGAGAGAGAATTCCAGTGGTGAATCAGAGCCTGACATGTGGCATCCGACCAGTGGAGCATGGGATTTTTTAAAAATTTTCCAAAGACAAAAAAGAGGTAAAATTCGAAAATTTTTCCCGCCGATCCGTTTTTGGCCCGTTTTTGCCCTAAATCTTCAAACAATCATAACTTTTGATCCAAAGCTTGGATTTTCACGTTCTTTATATCATTGGAAAGCTGTTGAAATTATCTACATGATTCCATAGTCAATTTTGAATTTTGGTTTAGTTTGGAGAGAGAAAATTCAAAAACACTTCTGGTACGTGTTCATGGCCAGAAATGACATTTCAACAACCAAATTTAATACAAAATGGGTCGCATTCTTCTCCAACATGGTCAAAATGTCGGGGCATGGGTTTGTAAGGACCCCATGTTATTTTAATGCATTTTCATTCAATGAGGAATGGCTCCCACGTTTTTTCACGTTTTCTCTCTCCGGGCTCGACCCATGTTTGTAAAAGCCGATTTGGCTCATTTTCTTCAGTTTTGAACACTTTTTGGCATAAAAACTTCTTCTTTCACCTCCAAGCAAGTGAATTTTGTAAGAATCAGGCTTTTTCAAGTATTGTAGTAGGTTTATACCTCTTTGAGGGTGGAATGCAAGAGATTTTACATGGAAATGACAGTGCAAACTCTGTGAATGCTTTCAGTCCTCTGTTTGTATTGTTTTACTTCATTTTAAGACCCCTAATTGCATCTATCAGCTTGTGTATGTTTTCCCTTGTTGCATTTCATGAATTTGTGTCTATTTACATGGCAAAAATGTTTCACCACTCCTTTGGTGCATCACCATCATTAGTTAGTTTCAATTTTTGCATTTCTATCCCTGTCTCCTTGCAATTTAGGGTAGGATTAGGATCTGAACCTCTGTAGTTGTGCAAAATATAGATCTAAATCAGAGGAGTTTGAGGAACCAGCCTCTAATCTAGAGATTCCTCTCTCATTTTCACAAGTCCCACACTTGGAGAGAGGTTTCCATGTTGTGTAATCACACTGGATGCCTAAGACATCATTTAGAACCTTGATTTGCATCCAGGGGTGCTGCTGATTTGCAACAACAGTTTTGGCACACCGGTGGGACCTTAGAGGTCTCATTTTTATTGCAGCAAAGTTGATGTGCATCTGCTACAATTTTCTTGCTTGAAAAGAGCTATAATTTGCATATCTGGCGACTCCAAGGGGAAGAATCAACTAGTTTCAGCAGTGCAGGCCTGAAAACTCATGAGAAGAATCACCACAAGGTCAAGAGTTGGAGAAGAAGAAGTGTTGTTTGAATACTACGTAGTTATCTCCAAGAAGAAGGTAAAGAGGAAGAAGGATTCAAAGGTCTCCATCTCCACCAAATAGAACTCTCTCAACTCCTCCACCTGGTAGGCCTTTCATTCATCAACAAGGGTTTTAAGACCAATTAGAATGGCACAAAACAACCCCTATGTCAACTTCACAGGCAGCAGCCCACTTGCCCTCAATGCACAACATCCAATTCCAATTGCAGCCTTGAAGAACATTCCCTACTTCACTGGAGAAAATCAGACTACTCCAGGTGATCATGTTAAAGACATTGCCAATCTTTGTGCAATTCATGAAATCAATGAGATGCAAGTGGCTGTCAAATTGTTGGCATCTTCATTCAAGGGGAAAGCATTGCAATGGTTTAGAAGCCTTGGAGCTGGTTCTATCACAAATTGGAATCAGCTATGTATAGCACTTCATGAGCAATTTGGAGAGAAGGGAGACAACTTGTCTCTTTTGGAGCAGCTGACAACCATCAAGAGAGCTCCCAATGAGTAGCTGACTGATTTCAACTTCAGATTTCAAAAGACTTGGGAGAGAATTCTAGTGGTAGTCAGACCAACAGCAGAAGGTGCTTTTCTCTACTATCTCAAAGCTCTAAATTCTGATATTTCTATGTTGATTCAGTCCATGGGAGGCATAACTATCCCTATGGCTTATAGCATTGCCATTAGGGCTGAAAATTGTTTGATCCAAGCTGGAAAACTAGCCCCTAGACCTCCCATGCCATTGTTTCCAAGTTTAGAGAGTCCAAACACCAATCAAGCACCTAATTTGGCTCCTTCTCCCACTCCTAGAAATTAGAGTTCAAATGAAGCTTCTACTTCATCTCCAAGTGCCCCAAATGAGCTTCAAGAAGTCATGAAGCAATTGCAAAACCTAGGCAATGAGCTAGTCACTCTCAAGAGGCAGCAAGCCCAAGGTTTTAGACCTTCTTACCAGCCCCAAGCTCAGCCCAACAGGCAGCCATACCAACCACAAAGACCTCCTAATCCAACTGCAAATATAAATCAAACAAGGCCTCCTGCCAATAGACCATTTCAGCCCTATAATCCAAATGTCATATCTGCCTCTAAGGCATTAGTGCCAACACAAAACAACATTGCTCAGGAGTATGATTGGTGCTTTCCATGCAATGAACCTCATAACCAATCCATGTGCTTCAATGGTGCTTTGAATCAAGCATTAATGGTGACAACTACCAGTGTGGAGGGTGAGGGAAGTCAAGGAAACAACCAACAACAAGAAACATTCCAACAGCAATCAGCCCCAAATGACACCACGTTGGTAAACTGGCAAGTAGAGGATTTTTGTGGCATGAATCAAGTAGTTTCTCAAGGTGTTGCAGCCAACACAAGGTCAAAAAGAAGGAATTTGGGTGAAGAACAGCCATTGGCTCCAACCAATCCACGACCTTCTATGGTTCCACAAGTGGTTGGCAAACAAAATCCAATTGTAAATGCACAAGGGCAGCCAAGAACAGCTCCTAGGCCAACTCAAATACCAGTTGTTGCTGCCCATGTGCAAGGAGTGAATGTGCAAACCAAGGGACAACAAAGAGATCCTTCATCACCATTCAGTATCATTGATCAGATGAAGAAGACAAATGTCAATATATCAATGTGGGAATCCCTATCTATCCCAGGCCAAAGAGATTTGCTGCAAGCTGCCATGAAGGACTGGCCAACTTTGAATCAGCAAGTTCAGATGCAAGAGAAAGTGCTCACAAATGCTGCCCAGCCTGAGGGGAATCATGGAGGACAAGCAAGGTAAAATGTTGAAGCCCCCTCCTTTCTATGTTTCATTAATCATTGGAAATCAGCTAGTGCACAATTGCATGATAGACTCCGGGGCAAGTAGCTCAGTGATGCCTAAACAAATAGCTGATCAGCTAGGGCTCCAGTATGAAACCATATCCAAAGGGGTAGTGCAGTTAGATGGGACAGCAGTAGCAATAGTTGGAGTGATTAGAAACTTGAATCTTACCTTGCATGCATGTCCAAATGTTGTTGTTTTACAAGATGTATCAGTTATAGACCTTCCACCACTCTTTGCCCTATGCTTGTCAAGGGACTTCACAGCCAAGATTGGAGGATATTTGTCTACTGATTGGTCACACATGCTGTTTAGAACAAGGTATGGAACCAAAGCTACAATCAGGTCTGAACCTATTGCAAACTTCCACATTGAGCCTTACACTCCAAGTCAGATTAATGCCAATTGCTCAGCATTTGATCAAGAAGATCACCCAAGCACTGATGAAGCTGACACCAAGGTTGGGAGCATCCCGGATCTAACTCTTGATGAATGGGCAAACAAGGTACATGCTTTTGATCCTTATCAAGAAGTAGAAGAATCTGAGCTAGGGGTCTATTGTATACATGAAGAAAATCAGCCTATTCCTAGCATCACCAAGCCAAACCACAAGGATGACAATGAGGTATGGCAGTTGTTTTTGATGGATCAAGGAGTAGACAAGGTGCAGGAGGTGGAGCTATGCTTGTTTCACCTCAAGGAGTAAAGTACTATTCAGCTTTTAGATTTCAGTTTGCATGCTCCAATAACACTGCTGAATATGAAGCCTTGGTGCAAGGGATGCATTGGGCAATAAAGAGAGGAATAAAGAACTTGCAAGTCTTTGGTGACAGTGAATTGATTGTAAATCAGGTCAAGGGACAACATGCTGCCAAGAATGATCTACTCAAGTGCTACAAGAACAGGGTGGGACCTCATGGAAGATTTTGAGGGTTTTGGCATCAAATCCATTCCTAGGAAAGAGAATCAAGCTGCTGACAGGCTTGCAGCAGTAGGGGCAGCCTTTGACATTGTGGAAAGCATTCAACAAGACAAGGTATAACCAAACATCCACGTGATTATGAGGCCTTCAGTGCCGGATAACAATGTCAGTTGGCAAGTGTTTGAGAATGACCAGCAAATCATCCATTTCTTGCAAGAAGAAGTTGAGTTCTCAGCTAAGAATCAAGAAAAATTGGAACAACAGTATGGTGACCAAGTGGTACAGATGAGAACTAACAAGCTTCCCAAGGGACTTATCACTTTGGAGTCCATTTTTAATCCCAATGATCAGTTTAGGAAGGAGAAAGCAAACATTCAAGTCAAGAGAGAAGATTCAGTATCCATCTTGGTGGAAGAGAACAAACCATTGCAAATTGGAAAGATGGCAACTGAACAAGAAAGGTATGAGTTCATACAGCTGTGTCAAGAGTTCCCTGACGTGTTTTTTGGAGCTATGAAGACTTGAAAGGTTTCAATCCCAACTTAGCTCAGCATACCATTGAATTGGATCCAAATACTAAGCCTATCAGGCAGAAACAAAGACCAGTCAATCCACACATGGAGCCTCTCATGAGGAAAGAATTGGACAAGCTGATTGAGTCAAGGATCATATTCCCAATCAAGCATTCTAGTTGGGTTGCCAACTTGGTTCCAGTCAGAAAGAAGAGTGGAGAGATCAGATTGTGTGTTGACTTCAGAGACTTGAATAGAGCCTCTCTCAAGGACCATTACCCACTCCCTTCCATGGAGCAAATCTTGCAAGTTGTGGCTGGCTCCGAGAGGTTTTCACTACTTGATGGCTACTCAGGCTACAATCAGATTATGGTGAAGGAAGAAGACCAGTTCAAGACAGCCTTCACAACCAAATGGGGAACTTATGCATACAGGAAAATGCCATTTGGGCTGTCCAACGCTAGTGCTACCTTCCAAAGAGCAATGGACATGGCGTTCAAAGGTTTGATTAACAACGTGGTGCTGATTTACCTTGATGATATCACTATTTTTTCCAAAAATGTAGCAGACCACCTCTCTCATTTGAGACAAGTCTTCACAAGGTGTAGGAGATTTGGAGTGTCTTTGAATCCTAAGAAGTGTATCTTCCTAGCACATGAAGGAAAGCTCCTTGGCCATATTGTCTCCAAAGAAGGATTAGCAATTGATCCAGAGAGGGTTGAAGCCATAAGAGCACTACCATTGCCAAGCCACAAGAAGGCCCTTCAGAGTTTCTTGGGGAGAATAAACTTTGTCTCGGAGGTTTGTCCCAGATTTTGCAGCCCTTGTCAGGCCCATCACCAAAATGTTAAAGAAAGGCATGGCTTTCAAGTGGACAACAGAAGGCAAGGAGAGTTTTGAAGCAATCAAAGAAGCCATCTCTCAAGCACCAACTCTCATCAACCCGGACTTCTCCAAGGATTTCATCCTCTATGCATTTGGAGGTAATGACACTATTTCTGCCATTTTGGTACAACAGAACAAGGACAATGATGAGCAGCCAATTGCTTTCTTCAGCCAGAGCCTAGATGACTATGAGGTGAAGTATTCTTTTATTGAGAAGCATGTGCTGGCAGTAATCAGAAGCTTGAAGAAATTCAAGCATTTAGTCTCAAACAACAAGGTCCAGTTGCTGGTCTCACATGTTGGGGTTAAAGACTTCCTCCTCAACAAGGATTTGAATGAGAAAAGGGCAGGTTGGATCACCCATGTCATGGAGTATGACATTGAGATCAAGATCACCAAGCTGGTAAGAGGAAAAGGATTGTGTGAGCAGCTGGTTTTGGGGAAGCAAAAGGAAGCATGCAATGAAGAAGAGGTTGTTTTGATAGTTCAAGACAGCCATGTGCAAGGCAGCACTCAAGAAGAAAACAATGCTGCCCCCACTCCTTGCTGGACCCAAGGTATTATACACTTCCTAAGCACAGGCCTATGCCCTCCGGAGATGAACAAGACCCAAAGAAGACACTTCAGATTGCAGGTTGTCTCATATGCCATTGTTGATGGAGTTTTGTTCAAGAAAGATGTGAATGGAGTGCTGCTGAGATGCATTAGCACAAATCAGATTCATAGGGTATTGGAAGAGTTCCATGGTGGACCAGCTGGTGGTCATTTTGCACCGAGAGTGACAGCTCTAAAAATCATGAAGGCTGGTTATTATTGGCCTAAAAATTTTTCAGTGATTGCTATGCATGGATCAAGAGGTGTAAGAATTGTGCATTCTTCACAGGAAAAGAAAGACTTGTTGCCCTTCCATTGCATCCAATCTCAGTTGACCAGCCATTCATGCAATGGGGTTTGGACTTCATTGGAGTCATTAATCCCAATTCAAGTCAAGGGCACAAATGGATTTTGATAGCCACGGACTACTTCACCAAGTGGACTGAAGCAGTAGCACTCAAAGAAGCAAATGAGTCCAGCATCTTAGACTTTTATGAGGAGATAGCAACCAGATTTGGTATACCTGCTACAATAATCTCAGATAATGCATTGGCATTCATTGGATCCAAGGTGACTGAGTGGGCTGTCAAGAACGGATCTACCTAAGCACTTCATCAAACTATTACCCTCAAGGTAATGGCCAAGTCTACAAACAAGAACTTGTTGAGGATCATTAGGAGGACTCTTGATGAGAATCAGAGGTCTTGGCATACCAAACTGAAATCAGCCTTATGGGCTGATAGGATAACCCCAAGAGATCCACAGGTAACTCTCCATTCAAGCTTGTTTATGGAAGAGAGGCAATCTTGCCCATGTCACTTGAGTTGCCAACATTGGAACTCATGAAGCAGTTAGAGTTGCTAGAGTTTGGGCCCATGGAGGTGAGATATGTAGAGTTGATGGAGCTACAAGAGATCAGAAATCAGGCATCCCAAGCAATGGAGAAGGATCAAGCTTTGATCAAGAAGACCTTTGATAGGAAGGCCAAGGATAGATCTTTTCAAGTTGGAGATCTAGTGTTGAAATGGGATGTGGATAGAGAAAATGGGAAGGCATTCAAAATTTGATGCCATTTGGAGTGGCCCATACATGGTCACGAAGTGCAAGAACAACAATGCTTTCCAATTGGCCTCATTGGATGGTGAAGAACTGCAGATTCCAGTCAATGGAATCTATCTCAAGCATTGCTTCTAGAGGGAAATTCTCCACCTTGTAAATATTAGATTAGATTTTCATTCCTCCAAGTGCTTTGCACATTGTTTTGTTGTAGGTTAGTTTTGTTTTCCCTAAGTGCTTTGGCACAACTTGTTGTCCATGGAGATGTTTTGCAGTCCTTGCTTCCATCAGGTGATATTCCATCTTCCTCCTTGCAACATTCTAAGTCGGTTGGGGTTCCAAATAGAAAATTTGATGACTCCATGCCCAATGGACTGCTTCAGGCAACTGGTATTTTCATCTAGCAGGCAGATGACCCCTCTGAGTCGCCAAAATTGTTATCCAAAATGTGCCCCCTGCTCATTTTTGTGGCTAACTCCTTGTGTTCCTACCTCTCTTGTGCCTCAGTCTTCATTTTTTTATTTTTAGGCACTCAAATCCTTCTGGAAATGGCACCATCAGATAGAGCTCTCTCTCAGCTTTCCAGAAAGGTAAAGTTTGCCTCCTAACTCCTCATATTTCTCAAGTTATGGCTCGGCGGAGTTTTTGTGGGAAATTTTCCCATTGGAGGCCCGCAGCCAATAAGAAGCTGCCACGTGGCGAGGAGTTCGGAGGTCGGAGGTGAACTTGGAAAATTTTCCAAGTTTTGGTCGAAGGTTCAAAATAGAAAATTTTTCCCGCGGGGCCCGCGGACCAATCACAGCGTGACACGTGTCACAAGGGGAGGCACAATGAAAATTTTGCTAAGTTATTTCCACAGGAAATTTTTTTGAAATTTGGCCCGAGCCAATAGGAACTCGCCACGTGGCCGAGGAGGGTCGCAGGGCATCAGGGTAAACTTGGAAATTTGCCAAGTTTTTGACAAAGGTTTCAAATGAAAAATTGGCCTTGTGCATGCCCGCATCCAATGATAGTGAGCCACGTGTCTTCATCAATCGAAGCGGTGGGGAGGAAATCAAAAATCGGCTAAGTGTTTTGGCCGAGTTTTTAAGGGGAAATGTTGGAGGATTGGCCCGAGCCAATGAGAATGTGACAGGTGGCAGAAGGTCTCGGGGAGCTCGCGGTGTGGGGGAGAAAGGAGAAAAAGTTGCTAAGTGTTCGGTGTAATTTTCAAAGGGAAAAAATGGAAGCAGAGGGCCCGCGGCGAATAGAAATAGGACACGTGTCCTAGGTGGGAGTCGGAGCTCGGGTGGAAAACAAAAAATTTGGCAAAGTTTCAGCCAAAAATTCAAAGAGCGAAGGAAGAGCCCGCCCCCCTGTCCGCCATTCAAAAGCCGACACGTGTCCCGGCCGGGCGGAGTGCGGAGGAAAATGGGAATTTTTTCCCAAAGTATAAAAAGTCAAAATTTTCAAAGGAAAACCCGTGGAGGAAGAAGGAGAGAGAATTCCAAGTGGCGAATCAGAGCCTGACACGTGGCATCCGACCAGTGGAGTGTAGGATTTTTTTGAAAAATTTTCCAAAGACAAAAAAGAGGTAAAATTCAAAAAAATTTTCCCCGATCCGTTTTTGGCCCGTTTTTGCCCTAAATCTTCAAACGATCATAACTTTTGATCCAGAGCTTGGATTTTCACGTTCTTTATATCATTGGAAAGATGTTGAAATTATCTACATGATTCCATGGTCAATTTTGAATTTTGGTTCAGTTTGGAGAGAGAAAATTCAAAAACACTTCTGGTACGTGTTCATGGCCAGAAATGACATTTCAACAACCAAATTTAATACAAAATGGGTCGCATTCTTCTCCAGCATGGTCAAAAATGTCAGGGCATGGGTTTGTAAGGACCCCCATGCTGTTTTAATGCATTTTCAGTCAATGAGGAATGGCTCCCATGTTTTTTCACATTTTCTCTCTCCTGGGCTCGACCCATGTACTGTAAAAGCCAGATTTGGCTCATTTCTTGATTTGAACACTTTTTGGCATAGAAAACTTCTTCTTTCACCTCCAGCAAGTGAATTTTGTAAGAATCAGGCCTTTTTCAAGTATTGTAGCAGGTTTATACCTCTTTGATGGTGGAATGCAAGAGATTTTACATGGAAATGACAGTGTAAACTCTGTGAATGCTTTCAGTCCTCTGTTTGTATTGTTTTACTTCATTTTAAGACCTCTAATTGCATCTATCAGCTTGTGTATGTTTTCCCTTGTTGCATTTCATGAATTTGTGTCTATTTACATGGCAAAAAATGTTTCACCACTCCTTTGGTGCATCACCATCATTAGTTAGTTTCAATTTTTGCATTTCTATCCCTGTCTCCTTGCAATTTAGGGTAGGATTAGGATCTGAACCTCTGTAGTTGTGCAAAATATAGATCTAAATCAGAGGAGTTTGAGGAACCAGCCTCTAATCTAGAGATTCCTCTCTCATTTTCACAAGTCCCACACTTGGAGAGAGGTTTCCATGTTGTGCAATCACACTGGATGCCTAAAACATCATTTAGAACTTATGCCCCCCACAAATTTTCCCTTATGCCCCCCACAAGTAAGAAATGCAAGCTATTTCTTTTCCATGGTGGATCCCAAACCCAAAACTCCCTCCACAAAATTTTGATGCCCATGGCATTTCCCTTATGCCCCCACAAGAATTCCCCATAGCCTTCTCCTACACCATTCCTAAGGCAGTCTACCCAACCAGCCAACAAATAAAACAATGCATGCACCATACACACAAAACAAGTTGTCATGGTGACCATGTTGAATTCACCAGAATTCCATTTTGGTTGGTCTCCGATTCCCCGATGTTTTGTTATGATATTTTTTAAACCTTGTAAAACACAAATACATCCTTCGACCTCATGGCCATATCAGAATTTTATTCCAAAATGAATATATAATATAATCACGAAATCATGTATGCATATGAATCACAATCATCAAGGCAATCAACGAAATCATTTACAATTTATATTGACAACTATGTCATCATCAAATAATTTTCCTTTTCTAGGTTTATTCATAATCTCTAAAATCACATGTCTGAATAACTTCCATTAAACATCCATGCCAATAGTATATCATCATCCACATATGAGTGTCTCTAATAATCACCATGCATTATATATAATCAGATTCAACAATAATCCAGGATCTGACATCTAACACCATACTAAATCAAACTATTAAAATATCTGTCATAGTCTATAGTATCAAGATCAGTAATAAAAGGTGTCAAAGGAAAGTGGGCACTACAATTAGTAACTAATTTCAATATGAATTTAATACCTACATTATTGACTCGGAAGTATGGACTATGTAATTTGACATATCCTAATGTGTCACAGAGGTAGGGTCTAGAATTATTTTTATAACACCCCAAGGAAAACCATACCCTTTACTTACTGGTTAGGATTTTCATGAACTAATAATATAGTTGAATATGAGGCATTAATTTTAGATTTCTACACTACACACACATTATAAATTCAACATATCCAAATTTTTGGTGACTCATGACTCATCATTCATCAATTCCAAGACATCTACAACACCAAGGGAGAATGCTTAATTCCATATAATACTTTGGTTAAAATAATCCTATCTTCATTTACTAATTACTCTATCACTAATATTTCATGTAAAGATAATTGACACATTAATGCGATGACTAGTGTTTCCTCATTAATACCCTAAGATATCTTTGATTGCACAATTTTGACTATTCAACAATTGTAAAAATCATGTATTCATATCGATATTATGACACCCTTCATGTCTTGGATACTACACGTAGTGGTGATAATCGTGAATGATTTACTATAATTTACAAATATCTATACCGAAACAATTAACTAAAAATGCCCCACTACATGAAGGCTACCAATTATGACTTGACAATATTTTTCATGCCCTCATCAATGGATCTTTGTTCAAACATGAATTCGATGGTCATATTTTTTATTCTTTAGTATTTTATGATGCACAAAGATCCTTATCAAAGTTGCATGATAACAAGTGTGATAGTTACTTTAGTGGAAAATATATCTCAAAAGCTATTATGATAAGGATATTATTAGCATACCATGGAACAAGATGATCGGGGATACACTAAATAATTTCTTCTATGTAAATGACATAGCAACCTCAAACATGATCCATCTCATACATTGCAACCCATCGTTTCCTTTTGGTCTTTTTCCATACACGGCTTTGATTTTATCAACAAGTTTAAACTTGAATCCATACATAGACATAAATTTATAATCACTACTAATAAATATTTCACTAAGTGGGTTGAATTAATCCCTTTGGAAACTACAATAGGTGATGAAATTTTTCATTTATTTCTCACACATATCATTACTCATTTTGGGGTTCCCTCTACCATTATTACTGATAATGAATCATCTTTTAAAAATCGTACTTTTAAGAAATTTTGTGCCAAATTTCACATTAAACACACTTTTTCCAAAACCTACTATCTCGTAAGGAAATGACCAAGCTAAAGCTACCGACAAAACCATTATTAAAATAATATGGAAAATCATTGATATATATGGTACTAATTGGCACAATCAGGTTTTATTATGCCCTTTGGTCCTACCACACCGGTGTCCATACACCTATCAATTCTACCCCTTATCTTTAGGTTAGGGCACTAAGGCTAGCTTACCCTTATACTTATAAATCCCTTCACTACATGCTTCCTTAAAATATATCATGAAAGGATCTTGAACAAGCTAAAATTACTTGATTTTAAGTGAGTTCAAACCCTAGAACATCTCCATATATATCAATACCCTATCAAACATGCCTATAACAAGAAATCCCATACTTTTGAATTCCATGTTAATGATTTAGTTTTTAAAGAAACTCAAAATAATACTAATGTTGAGAGTGTATTCAAAGGAATATTCAAGCCCAATTGGTTGGTCCCTTATGTGGTCAATGAATGAATGAGCACTGGTGTATATCGTTTGGCCACACTTGATAGTCGGTCCATAGAGAATCCTATCAATATCATGCATTTTTTGCAGTATTACACTTGATTTACCTATTTTACATTTCTTTCTTTTGTACAAAAATACGCACTAGAAAATTTGAAAAAAATTGACATAATCATGAAAAGCAAAAATATTCAAATATTTTCAAAAACAAAAAAACTCAAGACCTATTTCTAAAACATACATTGTCTAAACTTTACATTATATATGTTGTTTATCCTTCTTGTTTGATAGATAACATTTTTTTTTACACACATGCATTCATGGGGTATATTGAGCTTGATGTAGGATATACAAATTGATACATGCTTATGGGAGCTATCATTGTTCTTTACATAATTTCTCTGGGGGCATCCCTCCATAAAACTTGGTGTTATTATTTCATTATAGTACCTTTTCACTTCCTCATTATGCTTGATTACATACATAGTGTATTTTCTATATTTCAAACTAACAGGACTAACATGTGTCTTGTGTGGTGTTGATAGATTTTGGTTTCATATGCTCTTTTATATCACTTGTTATGTCATTTCATCACATTATGATACTCTAGTTTTCTATACATGTTTATTATTTGTGTGTGTAGTTACTTGTTTGTTACTTTGATTGTGGCCTAAGGTCCTTGTTTTTCTTGTGACATCATATGCCCCATGTTTGTCGATTCATGCCTATATTTTGTGATATTGCATTTCTTGTTACTAGGCCCAAGGGCCTTGATTGTCTTACAACACCATGGTATTCCTATGTTTTTAGGCATTAATCCTATTACGTGACACTATTTGCATTATTATATTTTCACTTACATATGCATTATTATTGTTGATTACTACTAGTTCTCTTATTGACATTATTTCTACTATTATTCTTGTTTCTATTGTTGCTTTTGATTATACGTTGTGGTCTCCATGATGTACATCCTATTGGTAGGTACATGTTTCTATTGATGGCCACCACATCATCCCTTCATGTGTTTTCTACATGCACTATTAGACTTATCGCACAGGGTTACACATATATTATTTTGAGTTATGCACTCAAACTCTTTATAACACACACCTCAAAAGAAGGGGCATTCATTTGGGTATATTATACACCTATAGTAGACACAGCACAAATTTATAGGCTCAGACACAAACAAGAATAGGAAAAATCAACCAAAAACAATAACAAAAACAAAAATCGAAAATAAAACACAAGGTCAAATGTACATATGGTCAGGACCATACATATGTTTTTAATCCATTTTTATGATTTTTTACCTTGGGGAAGCTATAATAATTTTCTCAACAATTTCAAATTCTCACCTATAGGAAAAAAATTAGCAAAATTTCAGTGGGGCATGAAAGGTATCATTCTTGCTTCTCCATAACACTCATTTTTAGTTTCAGTTTTGAGGAATATTAGGGGCATGTGTCTCCCTTATCTAGTTATATTTCGTAACATTTCAGTTCTATTCAGTTCTTACTTAGTTAAATTACACATGGGAGGAGTATGGGGGTGTTTCATTATCTATTATATTATTTGAAATCTAATTTGTAAACTTGACCTTTGATCCATCTCGCATTGGTGTGGTTCATGGGGTTATGGGGTAGTACATATAGAGGGTGTTGAGTAACCCCCAATGTTGTAATCATGACAACTCAAGTGGAGAGGGGGAGTTACATTCCCGAATAGGAAAGTAACTCCCAATGACACAACTGATGCACTTGATGCGTAAGGGAATATCATAATGACCCCTAAATGACACGTAAACCTATGATCTCACCTAAGTGAGATGACTCACCGATGATGTGGAAAATGACTCACACCAATAATTTCTTCATAGGAATTTTTTCCTCTCCTCTTACACCCAAGGGGGAAGATATCATAATTGTTGAATGATTTTGATACATGGTATTCTTCCTTTTGAGGTGCTTCATATCCTCATTCTTATTCTCTCTTTGGCTTTCGTGTGTTGGGTTGTATACACATAATTATTTTATATCTCATTATAAAAATTGGGGACTTATCACTATAAACACCCAAAATTACACAAAGTGTAACACGTAAGAACATAATTAGTCTACAATGATGAGGAAAACCTTTTCCAGAGTTTCGTGAGAACATTCATCGATATGAAATATTATGTATCTCCACCAATGTTCATGGGGCTACACCCCTCTGCATTGAATGGTACAACTCCCATTATTGAATGATAACTAATCTATTCCTACCTAAGTGTTGTGGGTTGGCCAAATAGGTCAGGATCACATAGGAACACTCCACTAAACCTGTGGCAAAGTGCTTGTATAGGGTACAAGGGAGGAAATTACAATGATGAGGGGTGAAGGAGAGAAATTAGGAAAGGAAGGTTATTGTCGTGAGTAGGAAAATTACAGAGTTCACACCCAATAACCGAGTAGTTCAACATTCAATATAGAGGAAAGCAACAATGAAGCTATTTAGTGAGAAGAAAAACCTAGACACAAAGTTCTTAGATTCATTTATCAAATATACAAAGCTATTTTTGGATCACTATGCTTGTAAAGTGCATAAAAGAGAAATAGAAGAAACATAAGAAAAGGAGAATGGAATAAATGTAGCTTTTATTTCATACGCATTGATGACACAAAGTCCAACAATAAAAATCCATAATTGCTACAACATAGATGCTATCAAAATCTATCATTTTCAAGATCCCTTTAAATGGAGAAGTCATTTCAATTTATAGCAATGTGAATTGACCTCTCATCTTCCCCACATAACTCTTCATGTTTCTATTCCACTTGTGTCTTTTTAATTTCCCCTAGAAGAGACAAATTAAGTATTTCTCTTATAATTTTGAGAAAATAAATTTAAAAATTACAATTCATGTCACTTAAGTGAATAGGAAAAATACAATGATTATGCTCAATGAAGAATTAAAAAGGAGATAGAGAATAGTAGAATGAGGAGGGTAAAGAGGGAATGCTCCAAGGAAAAGATCAAGATGCCTCTTTCATTGATGAAGATATGCTCGAATAAGTTGAATATGAAAACTTGATCCAAGATGTCTCTCTACAACACTACCACGGATCACGACAAAAATCTCCAATGAAGTCCTTTTAAACACTTGGCCCCCTTTGATGTTTCTTGAAATGATGCACTTTTACATATTGCCTAGATAGTCCGAGAAGAAGAGTGACGGACACTTGAGAAGAATACCATTGAGAAAGCGGGAGATAGATCCCCTTATTGAGAAAATCCTTATGATTCTTGAGACACTATCACGGTTTCATGATTATTCATTCACATGAGATAAATTGGATGCACTTTGTTCACATAATCATGATCTTGTTTATGCCACTATGGGAGCACTAACGATGGGTGAAACATGAGACAAGACCCTTCGAAAATGGAGTGAGGAAAATGAAATGAAATAAAAACCAATGCCTTTTGCTTTTGATCATGCACCCATTGTGAAGTGAAACTGGAATGGTCTTTAATACAAAATTGGCAATTTTCTCGGTTTGATGCTCTTCGCTCATAACATCGGGAATACGGGAATTGACTCAAAATAGAGATGGGATCTCCCATGAGTTTCAAGACCATTGTAGGATGGGTGAAGGACCGAAATTTGACCACTCTTTTCTCACTTTACCCATTTACTATTTTTTGAATATCCACCATTATGGTCCCATTTAACCAATTTTGAGTGTCTCGATCATGGGGGGTTGAAATAAAGAGTATGAATGCACAATTTCCTCAAATTTACTATTTTTAGTAGGTTTTCCCATAGATACTAAAAATAGAAAAAAATCCCGTTGTTGGGTTTAAATGAAACCCTCTTAGAAGCTCACATAATTCATTTCAAATCCCTGCTCCAATTTTCGAGAGGTTCCACTTGCCAAATTGTTGTGAATCTACGAATAGGTGTATTTCTACGAGAAACTCAATATGGATATAAAAATACATGAGGACATGAATGATTTCCTGTAAATACTCTTCTTGAATGTGTTCACGTAATTAATCCATCAATTCAATCCCATGGTAATCAAAGTTTGGGAACATGAGTTATGAGAAAGACAAGATTTTGACATCTAGGGCACATGACAAGTTTTTATGTGTTTGAATTCTATGAACCAGCTTTAAAAATTTATTTAATAGATTCCAAGGAGGTTAGTTTATATTTTTAAGTTGTGATTCTTAGTGGTTAGTGATCGTGAGCATGAATGAATGTATTGATGGAGTGAGGGATGGAAGGAGGAAGCACATGAGAATGACATACATCCATTTTTTGGTTTTTTATCCTCTTGGGGAGGGGATGAATTTTTTTCCCCTTTTTTACCTTAGAAAAGGAACAAGAGGGACACAAAAAATGTGCCTTAGCCCTATTAGGAAAATTGGCAAGCATGCATTCGTTGGTTGGTGATAGAGAGAAGCTTTCTTTAACACATAGGGGTTGACTTTAGGTCATGTAAGGAACCATATGGGAGCAAGCGAGGAGAAGGGAAAAAAATTTCCCCTTGTCCCCTTAACAATGAGATGAAAGGGACATAGAAAATTTCCCTAGCCTCATGGTGAAAAGTGGCGGACACATGCATTACATGAGGAAAGGGCTAGAAAACTTAAAAAGTGTTTGTTATCCATTTTTACCCCTAGGTAAAATGGACAACCGCATAAGAGAAGTGTACTTGGGAAGTTAAAAAGGCCTTCAAGGATGAAACTAGGGTTTTCAGGTATAATTTAGGATTTGGAATCATTTACAATGTTTTTGGGAAGTTCGGGATTGTTCAATGAGTTTTTTCATCTTCTAGATTTCATAGGTTTAGAGCTCAATCAAGGTGAGAAAACAAGCCCTGGGCCCACATTCAATCAAAATTTGTAAAATGGGAAAATTTGAGAAAATAAATATTTAGAGTTCCTTATTGTGTCCTCATGGCCTTCGGAACTCTAAAAATCCAAGAATTTCAAGAAAAAATGAAAAAAATCCAAGTATTGACTTAGGGGCTAAAAGCAGTTCAACGAACTATGCATGACAAATGAGTTGGTTTAGGGGTGGGCCGAGTTTGTTAGTAGCTCACCGAGCTATGTGCAAGGATCGGGTGGTAAGGAGACGGCCCTGTAGCTCAGAGTCAAGCTCGTAATGGCAAGTGAGTGAGGGAGAGTCCACCTCAGGTAAGGCCTAACTAGAGCGGGGAGTTAGCTCTCCGAGTTGACTCGGTGAGTGAGGAGATGTCATCATAGGGGAAACAAGGAGATAAGTTAACACAACCTTGGTGAATGATAGGATGGAGCCCACAATGGAAGGGGATCAACTCACCGAATTGATCAATGAGGTACTCGAAGGGGTGCTATGTAATGGTTAGCTTGAGGTCATTGTGGGGCAAGTCAGAGATTAGACATCTTTTCATGTCGAGATCAGATTTAGAGTTCATCGACTTAAAGGATCCATATTTTGGATACCACTACAAAGTTGGGGAAGTTGTGTGTGTCGAGCAGCGTAGGTTTTGAAACATGATATCGATGAGTTATTTTCGTGGAGTCAATGCTTTTAGAGGTTAATGCGGTGATACTTATCAAATTTCGGTGATGACGGTGAGTTCAATGTATGATGTGGTGAGTCAACCAAAACCCAAAGTCCAATGTGTGTGGTGTGATGTTTCAAAGATCATTTTTGAGGTTTGGTGTTGCGGATGTTGGCGAGTTAGGGTGTGTCGGATGCAGTTTGTCATCGATGTGTGAAACCCGCCGAGTTATTTTTGGGGGTGGGCCATTTGGACATTGGGTGAGTGGAGGTGATTTTAGAGTAAGGATGTTGGGCGAGTTGGCCGAGCTAACATTGAAGATAATGCAACGAGTTGGTGGGGGATCCCTAAAAAATGACCTAGACAAATAATACGATAACTTCCTCCACAAGTCATCATTTTTAATAGAATTATAGTCGTTGGATTCATAATTCGTTATCTCCGTTTTGAGTTTACGACAAAACGATTAGATAACCCATACGAAATTTTTGAAGTTGATTTTGCATTATGGCCTCTTTTAGCGAATTTCGGGTTTTCGGGTTTTACCAACAGTTCGACATGAGTTTTAACATGCTTTATGTCTTGTGTCTTCCGAAACCCGAAACCCGCTTCCTATTGTGAAAATCGGGTTTTCGGACCTCCGGTGCATCGGAACATGCCTTACCTAAAACATGTTTTACGCCTCATGCTTTCCGATACCCGAAGTCCGCTTAGTCCTTTGTATCGGGTTTTCGGAGCTATGTAACATCTAAACACCTCATGTTTTGTGCCTCATGCTTTCCGATACCCAAACCCGAACCGCACTAAGCCCCCTCGTGTCAGGTTTTCAGACCTCTCAAACATGCTGACATGGCATTCATGCCGAGTTGTCGGTGAATTGGCACGTGCCGAGCCCAAGTGTATTAATTGCCAATTTTCTTATAAATACGCGGATTTCCACGTCATTCTTACCGGACTTATTTTTAATTCATGGATTTTTCGCGCATGCTCTTCCGATTTCGAAACCCGACAACTCGCCTTGCCCGATTGAATCGACTATTTTCGATTTTCCATTTCTCGATCAAGGTATTTATTTCTCCCTTCTTTGTTCTTGGTTTTTACTGATCGATTGCACGCGGTTTCTTCTCAATTTTTCGCCGGGTTTTGAGGGTTTTCCTTCCTTCTTCTTTCGGAGTTATTTTGAAAAGGGTTTTAGGTTCTAGGGTTTATCTCTTCTGAGACTACCACTTGGTGCTATTTCTTCCAAGTTTTATTATATGCATGGAACATGAATGACAAAAAAGGAGATTGCATGTTTTGGAATTCAATGAAAAACCCTGTTTTTCTTCTCGGGTTTTGAAGATTGTTTTGCGCAGAGTCGAAGACCTGAAGTGTATCGAAAGTTTGAGGCATCGAGGTTTCTCAAAGTTCCGATCTCCACAGTGAGTGCCGGGTTTCCTAGAGTTCCCGTCATCAACGCAAGCGTCGGGTTTTCCCTGAGTTCCGACAGTATCAGACGTGCCGGGCTTTCCCAAAGTTCCGGCATTACCAAGTGTGTCGGGTTTTTCAGAAGTTCCGACATTTTCAACACATCAGACTTTCAGGATTTTCCGACATCCTCCTCGCCGTGTCGACTCTTTTGTTCTTCCCAGCATATTCAGCAGATCGGGATTTTCAGTGTGGCCAACATCTCCTGAGCTTCGAACCTTTCTCCCTTCAACGTTCTTCATGTCGGACCCTGGTCCATCTCAGGAAAAGGCCGAGAAGTCTGGCAGAATGAAATACAAGTTCAAGAAGCTGGAATCTCCATCATACATTGATTGCAACTATGATATCAGAGACACCGAACTCGGAAATATAGACATGGAAGATTTTTGGAGTAGGGTGAGGAGTTCCTCCCAAACTCCATGGATGAAAGCTATAGCTGACAGTGGCTTGCCTCTCGCAGCGGGTTTTCCCATGTCCGCCCAATGTCCGGAATTCATTTTAGCTTGTGCATCCAGTTATGACTCGGCTTCTCGTTCTGTGAAGAGTCAGTCTGGTGAGGTAGTAATCAGACTGGATGGAGTTTACTTTGATGATCTCCTAAAATTGCCTAATTTTGAAGAATATGGGGAGTTGAACATCAAGTCAGCTCAGAAGGCCTGGGACAATAATCAGAAGACTGCATCAAGGATGTAAACAAAAAGTTCCTGATCAAGGCCAAACCGGCGGTCTCTAGATTTCCAAGGACTATCCCCAGGAGTGATTTCATCCAAGAAATCAATGATATTATCACCCTACTGAGTCGGGTTTTTGGCTTGCCCAAATCGAATGTATTTCATGGATGGATGTATCAATTTATGGTCACCATCAAGAAAAATCAGCAAGGGATTGATCGGGCACTCTCATCAAGAATGAGATTGATTCCCAAATGACAACGGTCTTGTCAATCGGGAAGTTTTATATGCTTTCATATGTCACATACATGCAGCAAATCGGGATGAGGAACTATCCTGGCTGGATACTAAGGGAAGCGTAACGGTGAACCCGGTTTATAAATATTTCCTCAATTGACCAAAAAGGGGTCTAAAGAACATTTCGTAAGGGTAAATGATGCCTTCTTCTATGAAAATATCGGCAGGATCAACCCGTGAAGCCGAGGAAGACAAGAGTCTCAGACGAGGCTTGGGCCGAAGTTTCTAAATGGGGATGTATCTTCTTACAATTCAAGAAGTTTACATATCTTCTGGATACCATGTACTGGGAACCTTTTCACCTACCCCGCTATCCAGGGGATAGACTGATATTAATAGAATTGGTTAGGCAGCTGTTGGATTTTCATAAATTCCAACAAAGCAAACATAAGGCCGTTGTGTCCTTCCCAATTTCTATTGGGAGATATACTTGCTCAACAGTAATAAAGGCCAAAAATGTTGAATGCGAACTTCAGGACAAATTGAAAAAGCATATGAAGCCTCGAGATGGTTTTGACGTCCGAGGAGTGCTCAGAGCATATGGAACCCAACATCTGCATAGGCCAAACATAGAGGATATTTGGGTTGATCTGCGTAACGAGGTTGTTGTTCGCAGGAAAGATAATAGCAGATTAACTATTGTTGAGATTCAAACACTGGAGCTTGCTGATTTGCCAGAAGGAACGAGTGACAATGAAAGTGTTTTGGATCCTTCCTATGATGGACTAAATGAAGACCAATATGTTTTCCCATCTATTGATTGGTCAGCCAGCGAGAAAGCCTCTATTACAGATAGGTCAGCTCTAATCCTTGCTCGTACCAAAGCATGGCTTTCCTCTTGGGGAATGAATTTTAAAGATGATGAGTTTTCAAAGTTGGCTGCTTCAGAGGCGGGGCCCTCCAAAAAGGAAAAGGACAAGAGATCTTTTAGGGCACCTATAAAAGTCAAGATTGTCAAGAAGAGGAAAGAAAGACAAATCTCTTCAATTATTTCTCCAGCTGAAACGGTGGATGTGCCAGAATCACCAACACCACCAGAAATAGGAGAAATTAATTTGGAAGAAGGAGGAAGCCAACTTCTGGTTTCATCATTTGTTGATTATCAAACCGAAGAGACCTTGTCTCTTACATCTCAAAGCTTTGAATCGAATCTGTGCCTCCCCCCTCACAACCACTCCTACCTCCTCATTCTCCATCCACTTCTTCAAGCATGGCCGGTATTTTCTCCGGACTCTCACCCCTCTCGCTGGAACCCAAGTGATCACCAACACTCCCCACAACCCGTGCCTCTCTTTATGAATCTACTACCACATTAACAACCTGCTCCCCCTTCAATAGTAGAATCTTCTCCTCTCGAGAGTAGAATACCAGCATTACAACATGGGCAATTTCTCCGATACGCCACAATGGCTACTCGAGAAAACTCCGAGGAAGAGGAAGGTGATTGTACTCTACCACCTTTGATTTCAGCTCACTCAAGGCTTCTACTGTGAAATCAGCCAAGAAACCCAAAACAGTTTCAAGGGTTTTGGTGGATGCTTCAGGAGATAAATTCGCAGAGATTGCCACTCCCTCGACTGACAAAACTAGAGAGGATGTAACAGCCTCTGATTATCGAGCAACTGTGGTGGCTCTAGGGAAAGTGACAGCAGAAGGGGCGCAACAAGATGCACGGGATTCCATAAACGTGTTGTGCCAAAAGTTGAAAGAAACAAAGGACAACAGAGATGAGCTTAAGAGAAAAGTGGAGCAATTGACAGAGGTTTTGATTAAACTCTCACAACCCCTTGAATCCATACCACCTTCTTCTGTTTCTGTTGGATTCGATTTCTCATCAGTGCCCACAATTGAAAAGATTTCCAAACAAGGAAGGGCGGTTGATGAATGGATCCAAAGGTTGCTCCAACAGGGGAAGGAAGTGATTCAAGACGTGGTGAAAGTTCATCAGTCTTTAGGGGACATTCAGAAGGAGGGAGAGAAGATGGATGAAGAATTCTCTCAGAGATCGGGAACTTGATTTGACTTTTGAAGCTCTCCATGTATTAAAGCAAATCCAAAGCACATCTCTTGGTAGAAGAAGGTGTTCTTCCACATAGATAAGCATTTCCAAATTGACCAAGGCCATCAGATTCAGAATAAAGATTCTCAATGAAGCCTGCAGCAAGTTGAGAGAATCAAGGGATAAATTGATCGATGGGAAAAGTGATCTGGAAGAAGAGTTGTTGAAGATTTGTCCAAAGGTGTTAGTTGGGAACTCAGGTATCCTATCAGTAGATGATCTCTTCAACCAAATTCGAGAGTCTGTTCAGCAGGATCAATACAAGGATTTGGTCTTGAAATCATCGATCGTTTTGTAAGGGTTGAGCATACTTTGGAGGCCTTAAGGAAACTCAGCAAAGGATTGAAAAAGCTTCCCGGTAATGCCAGCGACATTCATGAGACCTACGAAATTTGGAATGATCATTCCACTGCGCCTGATGAGAATGAAATGCAAGGCATAATTCGGAAGTTCCAGAATTTCAGAGCAAACAGTCTCAGCTGGAGGAAGAAAAAGAGGAAGTAGCAAAGGATGACGATTCAGACTAAGTCCCAATGTTTCATGTCATTTCAATCTTGAAATTGACATGTCTTTTTCATTTCTGTTTCGTCACATTTTTGAATCAATATTTTGACTTGATCTCCTGCGTGAGAATCATGCAAAACTGAACTCTAGTTAAATTGCTACTTTTTAGGATCTGCCCTATTTTATCTCTACTTCTTTTTGTTATAAATAAGGGATGCTTTTGCATTCCAAAGGGTCGAGAATTTTTGGAATATCTAGGGGCTATTGGAAAGGAGAAAAACTTTGTGTTTTCTTTCAATCATTTTGAAGAATAGGATTTGATATTATTTGGTAGACTTTGTGTTGTGGAATATATCTTACTTAAGATAGTGTTCTTATGTTCATGATCTTAAGCTATTCTTTCGTATAGAATCTTAGTGTTTCTAATTATCTCTGACATTATATTTATGATCTAAAACTCGTATGATTATTTCGTGCTCGTGTTTACTCGAAAGAAAATATGTTTCTCCCATTTCCTTTCTACTTCTTTCATCGTAACAATTTCTAACCTAGTTCATTTACGAAAGCAATATCCTTGATCGTGTGAATGTGGATTTGGGATTTCATCCCAACCCCCAATGGTTAGATTAGTGTGAATATCTGTATATATTGTTTACTCGTGTTTTAGATTAGCAATAAGGTGCAGCCTCACTCACCTCTTTGAGGAGGGATTTTATCCCATATACCGTGGTCAACCTCATATTTTGGTTTGACAAAATATCCAACCAACAGTTTTTGGCACTACTACTGGGAATACCGATCAATAGTATAAAGCTTATCCTCTCAGTGTCCTGGCGACTCCATATTTGCCTTATTTTCAATAAGATCCCCTTTCAGCCTCAAGTGGCCAGAAGATCTTCACTCGGTCTCGCCGAGCTCAAGGTGAAATTGATCCACTCTTTGAGTTACTGCAACAACACAATTTCAGCCTTTTCTCCCAACAAGATTGTCTCTAACCGAACGTAAGTTCTTCGCCTGCTCGAGAAACCGGATCCCCGAGGAACGGGAAGCATCTCGCAACTTGTCAGTGCACTACTCTTGTCTCGATACTGATCCCCGTACGCACTCTCTTTTCGTAAGGATGGCGGTTCAACCTCGTGCCTTGGGGTGCAGCTTATTGGTCCTCTTCTTCGACTCCTCCATCAATGAGTTACCACGTGATCTCGTAAAACATTCCCAAGTTCAATGGGGATGGGAAACAAGATCCCGATGAGCACATTGCATCTTTCTTTGTTGCATGCGGTGTCCCTGAGTAGCCCACGAGGATGTCTCCGCTCGACTCTTCATCAAACGCTGCAGGAGCAAAGAATTTGAATGGTTTTATCACCTCCCGAATGCATGCATCCCAAATCGGGCTACCATGCGGACTAAGTTCAAGCACATTTCAAACCACCAAGATTCTCATGCTTTGTTAGCTCAGATCACGCATATGAAGAAGGAGTCGCATGAACCTATGCGGGAATTCGTGGCAAAGTTCAACAAGCTGATCCTAAGATTCCTAAATAGCTGTTCCTACTGAAAACCAAAATGCTTCTTTATCAATGCTCAACCTCCCGATATAAGCTTTTATTAAGAAGGTCGGTTATCCCTGCATTTGGCTATCGTCACCAATGGCTACATCAAATAGAGGATGATCTCATCTTGGCTGGAAGGATCAAGAAAGACGTGCCTAAACTCAAAAATCAAGGTTCTTCTCAAGGTAACACTGATCCTATGTTTCAAAAATGGCTAATGATTTGATTGCTTTGAAGAAGCAAATGTCCCAAACAGTGAACAACGCTCCGTATCGGATATCCCTAGATGGAATTTTAATAACAACAATGGTGCTCCTGCCAGAGATAGGCCACGGTTAACTCCTGCTCAACCAAGACTAGCAATTGAAGCTCCTCCCGTCAATGCAGCAGTAGAACTAATTGAAGAAGACGAAGAACCAGAAGAACAAGATTCCCGTGAGGCTTTCGAAGCTTCAGGATATGCTGATGAGTCTTATGACGAGTCAGCTGACTCCAGCATTGGGTATTTGGAATATGATGAAGATGAATGTGAGCCAGATGGTCAGTCATTTGCTGTGTTCACTCGGTCCCAATCTCAGAATCCCAGGAAAACTCTTGAAAACACTAAGGAGAAAAATAAGGAACCTCCCATATCAATAGTTAAGAGGGGTACTCCTATTTCGGCGCAGACTGAAAGAGAGGTTACTAAAAAGGTAGCTGCTCCTTATTCTGCTTCTCCTAAGATCAGTGCCTCAGCACAAGCTCATGTAATTAGAACTGAGCCTACCATCATTCCTTCTTATACTGCTTTTGACATTATTGATCATGCAAAGAGAACCAAGATTCAAATGTCAAGGTAATACCTTCAATAATCGAACAATTTGAAAAGTGGCTAAGTTCATCAAGTAAAGCGGCTGTTCCGTCACCTTCTAAAGGTCTCCTTCCAAATCCTACTCAACTCCCACCTCAGAATAATCTGACCTCTGCTTCTTCCTCAGGAAAGATTGAACCATTTTATTTGTCTCTACTTATAAATGGGTTCAAACTCAGCAATTGCATCATTGACTCAGGGGCCTCTGATAATGTTATGCCCGCAAAAGTGGCTCATGCCCTTGGGCTTACTTTGACTAAGTCATATGGATGGTGCTATTCCATGGAAACTAAACAAGTCCCTCTGATTGGTCAAATCAAGGACGCACAGTTTGCATTTGTTGCTTTCCCTGAGAAGAGAGTGAAAATGACTATTCTGGTTGCCGACATTCCTGCAGCCTACGGTATCCTCTTGGGTAGAGGATTTTGTAAAGACGTCGGAGGAGAAATTAATATGGATGGACCAAAGCTAAGATCCCTGGTCAATGGGGTTCATCAGTTCTTCATCCCGAACCAGCTGTGAAGTATTTGGTGACCAATCGATGATCCAAAGGCTCGATCCTTTTCAAGATGCTAGCTTTGGGAATTATTTCATGACTTCAAAGAGATACCTATGAGATGTTGAAGAAGAAGATCCCAATGCTATTTGGACGCTCGAATTTGATGGTAGCTGCTCAACCTCTGGATCAGGTGCTGGTGTTGTCCTTATATCTCCTAGCTCCGAGATTTTCCCATCAGCTTACAAGTTGCAATTTGATAATACTAACAACACGGCTGAATATGAAGCCCTGTTATTAGGATTAGAATTAGCCAGACAGAAGGGAATCAGAAATCTCAAGGTTCAGGGAGATGTGGAACTGATTGTCAATCAGGTCAGGGGTATATATCAGGTGAAAAATGATCGGTTGAAACATTACCGGAATAAAGTTTGGGATAGTATAGAATGCTTTAATGCATTTTCTATCAAGGTAGTTTTAAGAGATTATAATGACAAGGCTGATTCTTTGGCCGTGTCTCGCATCTCTTCTTCTTCCTCATCCTCAGTTTAAGCAAGATACATACTCTATCGAGATTGTGTACCGCCCTAGCATCCCAGATAATGCAACTCACTGGCAAGTGTTCAACGATGATCGACAGGTGTTGGCTTTTCTAGAAAAGGCTGACAATTTCAGCGAATTATATTTTGAAGGTTCGGAATCAGCCTTTCGTGAAACTATTTCAGATCCGTATCAAGAGGTTGATGGTGAATTCATCCAGCTGAAAGGCAACAAGATACCGAAAGGTCTGGTTTCCCTGGAAGGTTTGTTCGATAAGCATGATCGTTTTATTCAAAACAAAAGGCAAGTCGAAGGAGCTTCTTCCTCTGAAGTAGATCAAATCAATCTAGGTTCGTCTGATCAACCTCAGATGGTGAATATCGGGAAATGTTGTTCTCCAAGAGAAGGTAAGATTCACTTCGCTTTTGAAGAAATATATCGATGTGTTGGCCTCGGTCTTATGCAGATTTGAAATCCTTCAAGCCCAAAGATGTACAAAGACAAGATCCTTTCAAGCCCGATGTGAAGCCGCATGCACAAAAGCAAAGACATTACAATCCAAAGATCTCGTGAACTATACCGCAGTAAATTCGTAAGATGTTAGATGCTAGAATTATTTTCCCAATCCATCACTCCACTTGGATTGCTAACATTGTTCCTCGTCAGAAGAAGAATGGTGAGATCCGGATCTCGTGTTGACTTCCAAACTTGAATCAGTCCTCGCCAAGGATAACTATCCTCGCTTGCCTATCATGGATCGTATTACAAACTCGTTACCATGATCAGAAATGCTATCCATGCTCGACGGATTTTCGGATATAATCAAGTCGAGGTAACCACAGAGGATCAACACAAAACGGCCTTCACGACACCATGGGGTACCTTTTCACAGGAGGATGCCTTTCGGCTTGATCAACGCCGGAGCCACTTTTCAGAGAGCTATGGACTTAGCATTCAGAGATCTGATGGGCAAGGTTATAGTTGTTTATTTGGATGATTTGACTGTTTTCTCTAAAAAATGGAGTGATCATTATGATCATTTAGAACAGGTACTTTTGAGATGCAGACGTCACGGGATTTCATTGAATCCCAAGAAGTCCATGTTCGGGGTGACCGAGGGAAAATTGCTGGGTCATATTGTGACTAAGGAAGGAACCAAAATTGACCCGGAAAGGGTAAAGGCTATTCAGAGCCTTACCTTGCCCACAAGTAAAACAGGAGTTCATTCTTTCTTCGGAAAGGTCAATTTCTTGAGAAGATTTGTACCTGATTTTGCTGACAAAACCAAGGATATCCTTGGAATGATGAAAGGCAAAGTTCCATTTCGTTGGAGTGCAGAAGGGAAGCTTGCATTCGAAGAAATCAAAAGGGCAATTGCTTGCGCTCCTGTCTTAGTATGTCCGGACTTTAAGAAAGATTTTATCATGTACAGTTACGCCTCTGCCCACACAGTGTCAGCCATCCTGATGCAGGAAAATGGAGAAGGCATCGAAGCTCCTATCGCGTTCATGAGTTGCCCGCGAAGGAACATGAGTTGAAGATGTCACAGATTGAAAAACATGCTTACGCAGTGGTACGAGCAGTAAAACATTTCAGGTACTATGTGCTGAATTCCCATACTCTCGTTCTTGTTCCTGATACTGCTGTTAAATCCATTCTAACTCAACAAGAGCTGGGAAGTCAACGAGGTACTTGGATAGCTAAGGTTCAGGAGTATGATTTGGACATCAAGCCTACCAAGTTGGTACGAGGAAGGGGCCTGTGCCAATTAATTGCAGAAAATCATGCCGAAGCAGAGTGTGAAAAGACTCAAGATACTTCTTCAGAGCTGCCTATGGTGCTATTCGTGAGTACGACCGATGAATGGTACACGGACATTGCTTTCTTCCTAACTTATGGTGAATGCCCCCGCATTTAAATCAAAAGGAGAAGCGAACAGTCAAGTTGAGATCTGCAAAATACCTTTTGTGGAATAATGCAATATACAAGAAAGGTATTGATGGTGTTTTCTTGCGTTGTGTTGATAAATCACAACAGGAAAAGTTATCGAGTCCTTTCATAGCCTCAAAGCATGCGAGAGGACATTTTTCATCCTCTCATAACAAAGATATAAGATCCTACGGGCTAGGTACTATTGGCCTACTCTTTTCCGAGATTCAGCGGAATGGGTGTCTAAATGTGAAGCTTGTCAACATTTCGTTGGTCGCCCCAAGCTAGCAGCTCTTCCTCTAAAGCCTGTAGTGATTGAAGAACCTTTTCGCCAATGGGGGATTGATTTTATCGGAACATTGAATCCTCGCCTAAAGGCTTTGGGACATAACTATGTGCCGATCGCCATGATTATTTTACCAAGTGGGTAGAAGCCGCACCAATCAAGCAAGCAACTTCTGAAGCTGTTTGCAAGTTCCTTAAAGAAAATATAATCGTCAGATTCGGTGTGCCTCATAAGATCGTAGCTGATAATGCCTCTAACTTCTCATCACATGAGCTGATAGAATTTTGCTATGGATTCTAGCATCACTCTGGCTCACTCATCTGATTATTATCCTCAGGGTAATGGGCAAGCTGAGTCCAAGAATAAGAATCTGGTTACCATAATTAGGAAACTAGTTGATGAAAATCAGAGGACATGGCACAAAGCATTGTATGATGCGTTGTGGGCTGATCGGATCACTCCAAAGCGAGCCATAGGGATGTCTCCTTTTCAATTGCTATACGGGATTGATGCTGAAATTCCTATCTCAAGAGAATTGTTGGCCTGCAGCTTGGCGTAAAGCGGTCAAGATGTAGCTTTTCAGAATTCTATCGAAAAGAGGGTTATGTACCTAACCAGGCTAGAAGAAGAACGAATCAAGGTAGTTGATCACATCGCAGATCATCAGAGCAGAGTGAAGAAAATTTTCGACAAGAAATCAAAGCAGCGTGACTTCCAGATTGGAGACCTGGTGTTGCTTTGGGATAAGAGGAGAGAACAGAAAGGAATGCATGGAAAGTTTGATTCTTTATGGAAAGGACCTTTCAAGATCCACGAGCTGAATGGTGAAAATAGTTTCCTTCTATCATATCTGGATGGAGGATTACTCCCTTTACCTTTCAAAGGGACAACATCTAAAGTCGTTTCCACCATGATGCAAGATGCTCTCTTGCATTGTACATATTTTGCTTTTGTTGTGTGTTTGCTTTTGGTTTTCCTTCTTTCTTTCTTTCTTTGTTTTTGTTTTGGTTTCTTCTTTTCTCCGTAGCCCAATGAATAAGACTAGAGATTCTGAGTTCTCTTCCTTTGGTATTACAAAGAAAGTCCCCAACTAGAGCCAGTTGTTATCTCCGTTTTGAGTTTACGACAAAACGATTAGATAACCCATACGAAATTTTTGAAGTTGATTTTGCATTATGGCCTCTTTTAGCGAATTTCGGGTTTTCGGGTTTTACCAACAGTTCGACATGAGTTTTAACATGCTTTATGTCTTGTGTCTTCCGAAACCCGAAACCCGCTTCCTATTGTGAAAATCGGGTTTTCGACCTCCTGCATCGTAACATGCCTTACCTAAAACATGTTTTACGCCTCATGCTTTCCGATACCCGAAGTCCGCTTAGTCCTTTGTATCGGGTTTTCGGAGCTATGTAACATCTAAACACCTCATGTTTTGTGCCTCATGCTTTCCGATACCCGAAACCCGAATTGCACTAAGTCCCCTCGTGTCGGGTTTTGACCTCTCAAACATGCCGACATGGCATTCATGCCGAAGTCGGTGAATTGGCACGCGTTTGAGCCCAAGTGTATTAATTGCCAATTTTCTTATAAATACGTGGATTTCCACGCTCATTTTTATGGACTTATTTTTAATTCGTGGATTTTTCGCGCATGCTCTTCCGATTTCAAACCCGACAATGTATTTCGCCTTACCCGATTGAATCCTGTTTTCGATTTTCCATTTCTCTCGATTCAAGGTATTTCTTTCTCCCTTCTTTGTTCTTGGTTTTTACGGATCGATTGACGCGTTTCTTCTCAATTTTTCGCCGGGTTTTGAGGGTTTTCCTTCCTTCTTCTTTTCTCGGAGTTATTTTGAAAAGGGTTTTAGGTTCTAGGTTTATCTCTTCTGAGACTACCACTTGGTGCTATTTCTTCCAAGTTTTATTATATGCATGGAACATGAATGACAAAAAAGGAGATTGCATGTTTTGGAATTCAATGAAAAACCCTGTTTTTCTTCTCGGGTTTTGAAGATTGTTTTGCAGAGTCGAAGACCTGAAGTGTATCGAAAGTTTGAGGCGTCGAGGTTTCTCAAAGTTCCGATCTCCACAGTGAGTGCCGGGTTTCCCAGAGTTCCCGTCATCAACGCAAGCGTCGGGTTTTCCCTGAGTTCCGACAGTATCAGACGTGCCGGGCTTTCCCAAAGTTCCGGCATTACCAAGTGTGTCGGGTTTTTCAGAAGTTCGACATTTTCAACACATCGGACTTTCAGGATATTCCGACATCCTCCTCAGCGTGTCGGACTCTTTTGTTCTTCCGGCATATTCAGCAGATCGGAATTTTCGTTGTAGCCAACATCTCCTGAGCTTCGAACCTTTCTCCCTTCAACGTTCTTCATGTCGGATCCTGGTCCATCTCAGGAAAAGGCCGAGAAGTCTGGCAGAATGAAATACAAGTTCAAGAAGCTGGAATCTCCATCATACATTGATTGCAACTATGATATCAGAGACACCGAACTCGGGAATATAGACATGGAAGATTTCTGGAGTAGGTTGAGGAGTTCCTCCCAAACTCCATGGATGAAAGCTATAATGATGCAAAGGGCTTGCCTCTCGCAGCGGGTTTTCCCATGTCCGCCCAATGTCTGGAATTCATTTTAGCTTGTGCATCCAGTTATGACTCGGCTTCTCGTTCTGTGAAGAGTCAGGCTGGTGAGGTAGTAATCAGACTGGATGGAGTTTACTTTGATGATCTCCTAAAATTGCCTAATTTTGAAGAATATGGGGAGTTGAACATCAAGTCAGCTCAGAAGGCCTGGGACAAAGCAATCAGGAAGACTGCATCAAGGATGTAAACAAAAAGTTCCTGATCAAGGCCAAACCGGCGGTCTCTAGATTTCCAAGGACTATCCCCAGGAGTGATTTCATCCAAGAAATCAATGATATTATCACCCTGCTGAGTCGGGTTTTTGGCTTGCCCGAATCGAATGTATTTCATGGATGGATGTATCAATTTATGGTCACCATCAAGAAAAATCAGCAAGGGATTGACTGGGGCACTCTCATCAGCAATGAGATTGATTCCCAAATGACAACGGTCTTGTCAACTGGGAAGTTTTATATGCTTTCATATGTCGCATACGCAGCAGCCGGGATGAGGAACTATCCCGGGCTGGATACTAAGGGAAGCAGAACGGTGAACCCGGTTTATAAATATTTCCCTCAATTGACCAAAAAGGGGTCTAAAGAACATTTCAGAAGGGTAAATGATGCCTTCTTCTATGAAAATATCTGCAGGATCAACCCAGAGCTGAGGAAGACAAGAGTCTCAGACGAGGCTTGGGCCGAAGTTTCTAAATGGGGATGTATCTTCTTACAATTCAAGAAGTTTACATATCTTCGGACAGTCATGTACTCGGGGGAACCTTTTCGCTGCCCCGCTATCCAGGGGATAGACTGATATTAATAGAATTGGTTAGGCAACTGTTGGATTTTCATAAATTCCAACAAAGCAAACATAAGGCTCATGTGTCCTTCCCAATTTCTATTGGGAGATATACTTGCTCAACAGTAATAAAGGCCAAAAATGTTGAATGTGAACTTCAGGACAAATTGAAAAAGCATATGAAGCCTCGAGATGGTTTTGACGTCCGAGGAGTGCTCAGAGCATATGGAACCCAACATCTGCATAGGCCAAACATAGAGGATATTTGGGTTGATCTGCGTAACGAGGTTGCTGTTCGCAGGAAAGATAATAGCAGATTAACTATTGCTGAGATTCAAACACTGGAGCTTTCTGATTTGCCAGAAGGAACGAGTGACAATGAAAGTGTTTTGGATCCTTCCTATGATGGACTAAATGAAGACCAATATGTTTTCCCATCTATTGATTGGTCAGCCAGCGAGAAGGCCTCTATTACAGATAGGTCAGCTCTAATCCTTGCTCGTACCAAAGCATGGCTTTCCTCTTGGGGAATGAATTTTAAAGATGATGAGTTTTCAAAGTTGGCTGCTTCAGAGGCGGGGCCCTCCAAAAAGGAAAAGGACAAGAGATCTTTTAGGGCGCCTATAAAAGTCAAGATTGTCAAGAAGAGGAAAGAAAGACAAATCTCTTCAATTATTTCTCCAGCTGAAATGGTGGATGTGCCGTAATCACCAACACCACTGTAAATAGGAGAAATTAATTTGAAGAAGGAGGAAGCCAACTTCTGGGTTTCATCATTTGTTGATTATCAAACCGAAGAGACCTTGTCTCTTACATCTCAAAGCTTTGGAATCAATCGTGCCTCCCTCAACAACCACTCCTACCTCCTCATTCTCCATCCACTTCTTCAAGCATGGCCGGTATTTTCTCTGGACTCTCACCCCTCTCTGCTGGAACCCAAGTGATCACCAACACTCCCCCACAACCTGTGCCTCTCTTTATTGAATCTACTACCACATTAACAACTGTTCCCCCTTCAATAGTAGAATCTTCTCCTCTTGAGAGTAGAATACCAGTTACTACAACATGGGAAATTTCCTCTGATACGCCACAATGGCTACTCGAGCAAACTCCGAGGAAGAGGAAGGTGATTGCATTCTACCAGCCTTTGATTTCAGCTCACTCAAGGCTTCTACCGCAAATCAGCCAAGAAACCCAAAACAGCTTTCAAGGGTTTTGGTGGATGCTTCAGAGATAAATTACAGAGATCGCCACTCCCTCACCGACAAAACTAGAGAGGATGTAATAAAGCCTCCGATTATCGATAACAGGTGGCTCTAGGGAAAGTGACAAAGCAGTAAGGGGCGCAACAAGATGCACGGATTCCATAAACGTGTGCAGGCCAAAAGTGAAAGAAACAAAGGACAAAGCAGAGATGAGCTTAAGAGAAAAGTGGAGCAATTAATGAGGTTTTGATTAAACTCACAACCCTGAATCCATACCACCTTCTTCTCGCTTCGTTGGATTCGATTTCTCATCAGTGCCCACAATTGAAAAGATTGCCAAACAAGGAAGGGCGGTTGATGAATGGATCCAAAGGTTGCTCCAACAGGGGAAGGAAGTGATTCAAGACGTGGTGAAAGTTCATCAGTCTTTAGGGGACATTCAGAAGGAGGGAGAGAAGATGGATGAAGAATTCTCTCAGGAGATTGGACAGCTTGATTTGACTTTTGAAGCTCTCCATGTATTAAAGCAAATCCCAGCACATCTCTTGGTAGAAGAAGGTGTTCTTCCACATACAGATAAGCATTTCCAGCTGACCAAGGCCATCAGATTCAGAATAAAGATTCTCAATGAAGCCTGCAGCAAGTTGAGAGAATCAAGGGATAAATTGATCGATGGGAAAAGTGATCTGGAAGAAGAGTTGTTGAAGATTTGTCCAAAGGTGTTAGTTGGGAACTCAGGTATCCTATCAGTAGATGATCTCTTCAACCAAATTCGAGAGTCTCTGCTCAAACAGGATCAATACAAGGATTTGGTCTTGAAATCATCGATCGCTTTTGTAAGGGTTGAGCATACTTTGAGGCCTTAAGGAAACTCAAAGAAAGGATTGAAAAAGCTTCCGGTAAGAATGCCTGACATTCATGAGACCTCGCGAAATTTGGAATGATCATTCCACTGCGCCTGATGAGAATGAAATGCAAGGCATAATTCGGAAGTTCCAGGAATTTCAGAGAAAACAGTCTCAGCTGGAGGAAGAAAAAGAGGAAGTAGCAAAGGATGACGATTCAGACTAAGTCCTTAACGCTTCATGTCATTTCAATCTTGAAATTGACATGTCTTTTTCATTTCTCGTTTCACACATTTTTGAATCAATATTTTGACTTGATCTCCTGCGTGAGAATCATGCAAAACTGAACTCTAGTTAAATTGCTACTTTTTAGGATCTGCCCTATTTTATCTCTACTTCTTTTTGTTATAAATAAGGGATGCTTTTGCATTCCAAAGGGTCGAGAATTTTTGGAATATCTAGGGGCTATTGGAAAGGAGAAAAACTTTGTGTTTTCTTTCAATCATTTTGAAGAATAGGATTTGATATTATTTGGCAGACTTTGTGTTGTGGAATATATCTTACTTAAGATAGTGTTCTTATGTTCATGATCTTAAGCTATTCTTTGCATAGAATCTTAGTGTTTCTAATTATCTTGACATTATATTTATGATCTAAAACTCGTATGATTATTTCGTGCTCGTGTTTACTCCAAAGAAAATACGTTTCTCCCATTTCCTTTCTACTTCTTTCATCGTAACAATTTCTAACCTAGTTCATTTACGAAAGCAATATCCTTGAATCGTGTGAATGTGGATTTCGGGATTTCATCCCAACCCCCAATGGTTAGATTAGTGTGAATATCAGTATATATTGTTTATCGTGTTTTAGATTAGCAATAAGGTAGCCTCACTTGTCTTTGAGGAGGAGGGATTTTATCCCAACGTATCTCGGATAACTACTCCCAAGTGCAAAAATGGAGTAAATGACGACATGGAGGCCCATTCCTTCTCCCGCAAATTAGATTACTACGTGGTATGGGTTTTATAGTGGATCTCATCCCTTTTTTAGGTGAAATGATTATCTTTTTTGGTGGTTTAAATAGGACTTCGAGGGTCTCTCTCTCTCTTCTAATTTATTCTTTCTATATATTGAACAAGGAGCATTTTTTAAAAGTGGTTGGAAATTTTTCATCCTGCTTTCTCCCTTCTTCTTAGCTAGGTAGTTTGTGGAGCTCTAAGCCTCCTCCTCTAAGAATTATAATGAGAATCATGCCTTCTTCCTCAACTATGATGTACTCGTGTAAATATTTGGAGCAATAAAATCAATGTTTTGTGATAATTTCTCTATCCTTGCTTGGTTTTTATTGTTCTATCTTTCCTCTCTTCATGATACAGGTATATTGTGCATTAACTTGTTTTCATTGCAATGTTTAGATGGTGTTGTGTTTATGGGAATGTTGTGTTGAATGTCATTATGGTTTGTGATTCTTGATCCTCTCCATACTCATTTTCCTTTGTTTCCATGCATTGTGAACTCTGTCCAACTCCCTTTTTCTTGGTGTTATCACCTTCCTTACCGTAGGATTTCCCCATTTTAATGCTTTCTCCTTCTCCCCGGTCCATTGAAAATCATAATATAGGATTAATAAGTTCTTTTCTTGCATTAGGAGTAGTTTGAGTATTAGATTAGGTGAGGAAATAGCCTTCTAGAGAGCTATCTCAATTGCAAGGTAACACATCTTGAGATAACTACATTTTACCCAATTACACTGATTTCCTCACACATACACAAATGACAAGAAATCGGAGGGTGTTGTAATTTGGTCATAATAGTTCTAGCACGCCTTATGGAACTACAAGGAAGTCATTTTTGTAAGTTTTTAATATAGCATATGGTCCATATTTTCTTTACAAGAATTTGGTGTGCTCTTGTTTGAATCTCAACCTTTGGAGGCTTTTTGATGGCACATCCGCGACTCCTGTGTCTATAATCTAGTGGTTTTAGAAACCTAGATTCCCCAAATTCATGAGAAGGATCCAAACTAGGTCAAGAACAAGAGAAGAGGGAATATTTGAGTATTTGCTAGCTATCTTGAGGTAGAGGAAGGAGGGGCAGTAAAATTTAGAGATATCCATCTCCACCAAATAGAACTCTTTCAACACCTCCACCTAGTAGGCCATTTCTTCAATCAACTAGAGTTCTTAGACCAATCAAAATGGCTCAAAAACCACCAAATCCATTTGTCAATTTTATGGGCAGCGGTTTACTTTCCCTTAATGCACAAAATCCAATTCCAGTGGAAGCATTGAAAAACATTCCTTATTTCACTGGAGAGAATCATACAACCCCAATTGATCATATTCAAGACATTACAAATTTCTATGCAATTCAAAATATTTTGAGATAGATGTTGTAGTTAGACTCCTTCGCTTCCTCTCTAAAAGGAAAGGCTTTGTAGTGGTTCGTAAACCTAATAGATGGGTCAATTAATAAGCTGGAATTAACTATGCTCAGACTTTGTAATCAGCTTGGGGAAAGAGCAGCATAAATTGTCTCTTTTGGAGTGGATAACTACAATCAAGAGGGCTCCAAATGAACATATGGATTACTTCACTTCGATATCAAAGAACATGGGACAGATTCCACCCCGTGAGACCAACTATGGAAGGTGCATTCCTCTACTTCTTGAAAGCTCTAAATTTTGACATATCTATCATGATACAATCTATGGGAGGGATAACCCTACCGTGATCCCGTGTCATAGCCATTACAAGTGAGAATTTCCTTATTCAAGCCGGAAAACTTCCACCTAGACCACCATTCCTATCTATCATGAAATGGGGAATCCTAATCCTAGTAAAACACTTGAGTTAACCCCTATTCCTGCTCCTAAAAATCAAAATTCTAATGAAGCTTCCACCTCTTCTAGCACTTCCACTAAACTCCAAGAGGTCATGAAATAATTACAGAACCTAGGGAATGAGTTGGTGACCATCAAGAGGTAGAAAGCTTCAAAGTTCATACCTTACCAACCCAATAAGTCTCAATATTAGCCTAATACACCTCCTACTCAAGATACCAAACCAAAATCAAGGACAACCTCCCACTACTAGGCCATTTCAACCATACAATCCTAATGTAGCATCAACATCTAGGGCCTTGGTTCTAGTACAAAATAACATTACACAAGAATATGAATGGTGTTTTCCTTATAGATAACCCCATAATCAAGCAAAGATGTTTCAATGGAGTGATAAATCAGGCCTTAATGGTACAAAGTGTTGGTGCATCTCAAGAAACAAATGAGGAAGAAAATCAGCATCATGCAAGAAGCACCTCCAAGTGATACTTCACGGTAAATTGGTAGTAGAGGATTTATATGGTATGAATCATTCTCCCTATTAAGGTGTGGAATCCAACATGAATTCTAACAAAAGGAATATAAAAGAAGGATAGTCATCAAATTTAAATTCTTCTCAACCTTCTATCACTCTTCGAAGGTTAGAACTCAAATCTAGTTTGTATATCACAAAATCAGCCTAGAATACTAGTTGTAACAGCTCATGTGCAAGAGAAAGTAGTGCTAAGAAAAGGGTATAAATAATATAGCCCATCCCCTTTCAACATCATTAATTAGATGAAGTAAAAATGTGTGAGCATCTCTATATGGGAATCACTAGAAATCCCAGGAAAAAGAGATTTATTGCAATCATCTATGACCAATTGGTGCATTTCAAATGAGTCATCCAAAGATCAGGAGAAGGTTCTCACCAATGCAACGCAAAAAGAAAGAGGTCCACCAAGTAATAAAGCATCCACCATTTTATGTGTCTTTAATCATTGGAAATAATATTATGCACAACTTCATGATAGACTTAGGTACAAGTATCTCAATGATGCCAAAACAAATTGTGGATCAACTAGGTTTGAAGTATAAAACTATATCTAAAAGAGTGGTGAAGTTAGATGGGATAGGAGTGGGAACAATTGGAATCATCAAGGATTTAAATCTAACATTGCATGCATGCCCAAATTTCATAGTCTTACAATATGTATAAATGATTGACTTACCACTACTCTTTGCTTTTTTCTTGTCAAGGGACTTCATGGCTAAAATTGGTGGGTACCTATCAGCTGATTGGTCCCACATGATTTTTAGAACAAGGTATGGAGCTAAAGATATAATCAAATTTGAGCCAATTTCTAATTATCATGTTGAGTCTTATGTACCAAGTCCAATCAATGTCAATTGCTCAACTTTTGACCAAGAAGATTTCCCAAGCACTCCTAAACAAATACTAAGGTCTGAGTCATTCAAAACTTGACACTAGATGAATGGGAAAATAAGAAGCATGGCTATGATCCTTATAGGGAGATGGAAGACACCGAGTTGGGTATTTATTATTTGCATGAAGAAAACACACCTCTTCCTAGCATCACCAAACCAGATGATGAAGATGAGAATGAAGTCTAGAAAATGTTCTTTGATGGTTCAAGGAGCAAGAAAGGTGTAGGAGGAGGAGAAATGCTTGTATCTCCCAAAGGTAACAAATATTACAATGCCTTCCGGTTTCAATTCAGTTGTTTTAATAATGTAGTTGAGTATGCATCTCTAATCTATGGGTTACACTGGAAAGAAAGAGAGGTATCAAGAACTTGTAAGTCTTTGGGGATAGTGAGCTAGTTTTAAATCAGATTAGAGGGCTTAATGTTGCTAAAAATGATCTCCTAAAGAGATAAAAACATCGGGTATGGTATCTCATGTAGGACTTTGAGGTATTAAACATTGATTCCATACCAAGAAAGAAGAATGAATCCACAGACATTGACTTGCAACAATTGGAGCAACATTTGATGTTGTTGAAAATATCAAGAAAGATCAAACTCAACCTCATATCAAAGTGGTTGTGAGACCGGTTGTTGGACAATAACACTAGTTGGCAAGTGTTCGAGGATGACCAAAAATCATCAAATTATTACAGGTGAAGAGGCTGAGTTGTCTACAAAGAATCAAAAAAATTGGAAAGGAAATATGGGGATCAAGTAGTCCAGTTGAAAACAAACAAGCTCCCAAAAGGTTTGGTGACTCTAGAGTCAATCTTCAATCCTAATGACCAGTTCTCCAAAGGAGAAAGAAAATATCCATGTTAGGGGTGAAGATTCATAACCACCTTCACTTGAGAAGGTAAATTTATCCAAATTGGTAAATTAAGTATTCACCAAGAGAAGCATGATTTCATACAACTTTGTCAATATTTTCAGATATATTTGCTTGGAGTTATGAATATTTGAGAGGATTTGATCCAAGATCGACACAACACACTATTGAATTGGATTTGTAATCTAAGCCTATCGGGAAAAAGCAAAGGCCAAGTGAACCTCATATTGAGCCTCTTATGAGGAAGGAATTAAACAAGCTCATTGAGACAAGTATCATCTTTCTGATCAAGCACTCTTTATGGTTTTCTAATGGGTGCCGATTAGGAAAAGAAACGAGGAAATCAGATTGTGTGTGGATTTTTAGGACTTGAATAGAGCTTCTCTCAAGGACCATTATCCACTTCCTTCCATGGAACAAATATTGCAAGTAGTATCCGGTTCAAAGATATTCTCATTACTGAATGGTTACTCAGGCTACAATCAAATCATGGTGAAAGAGGAAGACTAGTTCAAGACAACCTTCACCAAAAAATGGGGCACATACACTTATAGAAAGATTCCATTTGGGTTATCAAATTCTAGAGAAACATTTTAGAGGGCTATGGACATGGCATTCAAAGGGCTGATAAACAAGATGGTTCTTTATATATATATATATATATATATATATATATATATATATTGATGACATCACTATATTTTCAAAGAATGCAGCAGATCACATCTTTCACCTCGTAAGTATTCCAGATATGCAGGAAATTTGGCGTGTCTCTAAATATAAAAGATTATATTCCTAGCTCATTAAGGCAAGCTCTTAGGCCACATTGTGTCTAAGGAGGGGTTAACAATCAATCTAGAAATATTTGAAGCTATACGTGCTCTACCTTTTCTAAGTCACAAGAAGGCTCTTCAAAGCTTCTTGGGACGATCAATTTTTTTCTCAAGGTTTGTTCTAATTTTGCCACTTTTTTAAGCCATTAACAATGATGTTGAAGGAGAGTATGGTATTCAAATGGAAATCAAAGGGTAAGGAAAGTTTTAAGGATATCAAACATGCAATATCCCAAGCCCCAACTCTCATCAATCTAGATTTCTCCAAAGACTTCATCCTCTATGCCTTTATTGGTTCGACACAATCTCGCCCATTTTGGTAAAATTGAACAAGGAATCGATCCGAGCAACTCCTGTTACTTTATTCAGTCATAGATTGGGTGATTATGAAGTGTGTTACTCTTCATTAAGAAGAATATCCTCATCATTATATAAGTAGCCCTCGAAGAATTTTATACACTTGGTCTCCAACAACAAGATTCACTTGTTGGTTTCTCATGTCGGAGTGAAGGATTTCCTCCTTAACAAGGACTTGAATGAGAAAAGAGATGGATGGATTACTCATGTCATGGAGTATGATATATAAATCAAAGTGACTAAGTTAGTCGTGGAAAATTTTGTGAACAACTAGCCTCTAATCAAGATGCTAAATCAAAAGATGAAGAAGAAGTTGTTTTAGTGTTACAAGATAATAAAGGACAAGTAGTTGATGTCAGTATCCACCCCGGTGAACCCAAGACATGTACATTTCCTTCAAATGAGCCTATGCCCCCAAAAAGTTGAGAAAATCTAAAAGAAGGTATTTTATACTCCAATCCATTCCGTATGTGCTCATTGATGGAATTTTATTCAAGAAAGATGTGAATGGAGTCCTCTTTGAGGTGTGTTCGAAAATCGATTAAGAAAGTGCTACATGAGTCCCATGATGGAGAAGTCGGGGTCATTTTTCTCCATTAGTAATAGCCTCAAGATCATGAAGGTTGGTTAATATTGGCCCAAAAATTTAGTGACTCTTATGCATGGATTAAGAAGTGTAAGAAATGTGCATTCTTTACAGTAAAGAGAATCTAGTAGCACCGCCACTTCACACTATCTTAGTTTATCAACCATTCATACATTGGGGATTGGATTTCATTCGGGTCATCAACTTCAACTCTAGCCATGGCCACAAGTGGATCCTAATAGCAATAGACTATTTCACCAAGTGGACCAAAGCAATGGTACTCAAGGAGGAAAAGGAGTGTAGTATACTAGACTTCTACAAAGGAATTGTGACTCGACGGTGTCCTAGCCACTAGTATATCATATCATGCTATGGAATTCCTTGGCACCAAGATCTCGAGTAAGGCAGTTAGGAATGGAATCTATCTAAGAAATGCCTCAAACTATTACCCTGTAATGGACAAGTTGATACCATGAACAAGAATTTGCTAAAAATCATCGATGAGTTCTAGATGAAAATTAGAGGATGTGGCATACAAATCTCAAATCAACCTTGTGGACTCGATAGAATCACACCCAAGAGAACTACCGAAAGCTCTCCCTACAAGCTATTATATGGTAGAGAAGCAAGGTTTCCCATATCTCTTGACTTACCAAAGACTAGAGCTCCTCAAGCGGCACTGAAACTATCTAAATTTAAACCCATGGAAGTCAAGTATGCATAACTCATGGAGTTATAAGATCTGGGAGATCAAGCGGTGAAAACCTTTATGTATGATCAAGCTTTGATAAAAAGGAGTTTTGAAAAGAAGGATAAGGCTAGAATTTTCAAGGGGGAGACTTGGTTCTAAAATGGGATGCTGACAGGGAAAAATTAGGCAAGCATTCCAAATTTGATGCTATATGGAGTGGTCCCAATAAGATCACTGGGTGTAAAAGTAACAATGTTTTAAAATTTTCCAAATTAGATGGAGAAGAGTTGCAGATTCCAGCTAATGGAATCTATCTCAAGCACTGTTACTAAAGTAAACGCATGATTTTTATACTTATTAGCTTAGGATTTCTAATTCCTTTTCAGTTCTTGAAAGCACAATATTTTGTCATAGAGTAGTTTCTTTCCGTAAGTGCCCTTCAGCACAGTTTTATTTCTCTTAATGGTCTCCTTGCATAAGTCAGCTGTGTTTTAAAGAGAAATGTTGTAGCAAGAATCTCAAAGTTACAGGAAATAGTTACAATCCTTGAGAAATTTCAAATGCAGAGAAACTAAAATCAGCATTAGGGATATATCTCATAGTTTTCACTCTCTTCTGTCTGTCGCGATCAGCCATAAAGGTTTGAGCTTCTCATGCCTCTCGCAAAATCATAAAATCGCCGCAGGCATCTTTTTTTGTTGGCAGATATGGCGTGTCCCATGGCACTTCAGCATGTTCCTAGTCTTGTGGGCATCCCTCTCAAGTTCATTCAGTGGTTCTCTTTGGCTTTGAATGTAAGATCAACCTCAAATCCCCATTACTCATTCTTTAGATCTTGTTTGGTCAGTAAATCTTATAAAGTTTTCGTGACAACCTACCATCTTCAGATTTGCTTTAATTTTCAATAATAATATTCCAAGCAAGCTTTTCAAGTTTGAGGAAAATCAATCTTTAACCGCATATCCCATTTCTATAAATCAAGATGTGTTCCCAAGCCTTGCAATGTTCACTATTAGCCAAGAAATCAGCCTAGCCAATCTTTCAGATCTTGGCACAAATCATATTTTGGGAAAATTTCAGGTCTTCATTTTCATCCCAACATATCGCTTTTCAAAATGAAGGGGAAAAGAGAATTTCGCATCAAAACAATTTTCCACTCATGTAAATTTCAATATTTTCTTATAAAATTTGGAAAATGCAAGTAGCAGATCAACTCCATGTTCAAACGACACTTCAAGTAGATCCCAATGTCAAATTTCGAGGGTTTGGATCAATTCCAAGCTATCAAAATGGCTTCATGCCTAATGATGCTATAGGCTACATCGATTAGCCCCATCTAAACAAAGATGTTTCCATGAGTCACCAAATTGTTATTCATTTTTACCCTTTGTGGTAAAATGGTTCCACGCTGAGAGAGAAGTGTACTTGGCATAATGACAAGGCCTTCAAGGGGATGAACTGGGGTTTTCAGGAAGAATCCAAGCTTTAACCATTCACATGGCTTGGGAAGTTCCTGGGATCGCTCAATGAATTTTTTCCTCTTCTCGGCTTTCAAATGTTCAAATCTCATCAAGGTGAGAAAAACAAGCCCCCAAGGCCCACATTCACCCAAATGGGTAAAATGAGTTAAATTGGAGAAAATGCAAATCTTTGTGAGTGCCTTATCGTGAACCCCACGGCTCCTCGGAACTCTAAAAATCCAAAATTTTCAAGAATAAATGCTTATGATTTCACGCAAGGGCCAAGAAAATCCTCTTAAAGCCATGCATGTGTGGCCGAAAGTTAGTCTGGGGCAAGGCTAAGTTCATTATTAGCTCACTAAGCTATGTGCAAGGATCGAGCGGTGCGGAGCTCGGCCCGGTAGCCCGATTCTAACCCGCCGTGGCAAGGAAAGTGGGAGAGAGAGTCCACTCCCGTGAGTCCCGACTTCAGAGTAGACCGAGTAATTGCG